>CM038670.1:74382703-74897435 GCA_021605145.1 Aegilops bicornis | reverse complement strand
CCCTTTGCCTCTTCCACATCTATTTTGGAAACTTGATTCGGTTGAGTTTGAAGCAAGAGCCGAGTATCTTTGGTCTTGAAGAGTCAGGCCAATCCAACCGCTTGCTCCTGAAGTGATTCCACAAGCTAGAGAGATTCTCCTCTTTTCTTTTTCAGAGTTGAGCTCAGGCTAAGGCCAAGCATGGATCAATGTTTGTCAAATCATTCTCTGTTGAGTTGAGTCCCATATAATAGCAATCATCCCTTTTAATAAAAGGGTATAACACTATCCTGGCATAGGCAGCAATAGCAGCTGAGAGCTGAACTGCTGTATTAGCTGGCTGCTTTGTTGTCTCGAACCAACCCGAAAAAACAAACAAAAGGGAATGAGAGAAATGATCGGAACGAACAAACTCGGTCAATGGGCCGGCTTTTAGCGTAGAAAGTGTGAGTTCGAACCTGGGATTTGACCAAAACGGCATAATTGAAAGCTCTCGTCTCAGTTAGGCTTAGTCTTTTAATTCATGATGCACAAATGCAGTTTGTATTAAAAAATGATACTATGTTCAGTTCTGATAAGCAAATACTAGGTAAACTCATTCCTGTGGTATTTTTAGTTCCAGTGAAGTTATGCCTCTTTGTCGCACTTGGTGGTTATGTCTTCGCTTATTTATGCAGTTGCCTTATTCTTATAGACCGTCCAAATTTGTCGCTTACATTATTTATGCACTTGATGAAATTCTTCTAAGCTCAGGGATGAAATTAGTTACTTCTAGGTTTGGTTTACTAGTCAGAAGTTACCTGCGATGGCCAACCTCAAATTAGTTAGGAACTAGGAAGAGAGTAAAACATTTGTGAATAGCATTTTGCCTTCCGACCTCAATCATGGCCTAATTGTATGTGACGTGGTTTCTTTTTGTAGAAAGGCAATCACTATACTAATGATAATCCCTGATTCATTAGTTGTTTACACCACACATGTAGACACGCATGCTTAACTATAACAGAGGACCAGTGTTATGTTCTTAAATCACATCTGATATTTTCCAAGGGTGGAGGCACAAGATGGAGGAGATGCAAACGTTGAAGTCTCACCACGTGATATAGTTTACATGGAACCTGCTGAGCCTTTAAATGGCGAGAAACCTCATTTCCTGCTTAAACTTGACCTTCGGTATAGGTATTGAACTACTGCAGGGATAACACTTTCTTCTCATGATGTTACAATTGAAACACTACTTTAGCTTCATGGAGATATATTTTAATTTTGGCATTGAAACTGTAGCTTGTAAAAAAAAAATCTTAGCCTAGTTGTTTTTGACCTTGCACTTAAAATACTCACACCTACTTTCTCCAGCTGCCCATGTCTATGATGCAGACTACAACTCATGTTTTTGTCAAATCTGCAGAAGGATCTCTTGGTGCTATGGATTGCATGCACTGGTATATGAATATTGGCACAAGACACACAGAACAAGAACATGGGTCATATCTCCTGATTGCAATGATCTTAGCCCACGATTATTATTTGATAGATCTTCTGAAGATGCTTACTCGAGTCCAGGCTCTCCAATGATGTGCAGAACTCCCGCAGGCACCCTTGTCATTGCAAAAATTAAGACAAACTATGAAGGGACCTATATCCTAATGAAGGGACAGGGTGCCACACCAAAAGGAAGCATCCCTTTTCTTGATCTCTTAAACATGTATGCTGGTCTCTTTCAATTATTTCTGCTCCACCTCTTATTTCCGCTGTTGTGATTGTTTGAATCTGTTAACATAACATGGGGTGAACTTGCTTTTTTACAGAACTACGGGAGCGAAAGAGCGGATATGGGAAAGTGGTGTAGACAAGTACTATGAATCTGTTCTTGCACTGATGTCATACCATCCTAAATGTGAAATCCAGCTAAATGAACTAAAATTTCTCATATCGAAGGAGTCAAGAAGCGAAGCTGCCCAATATTATGTCAGTGTCTGGCCTGATAAGAAGCAAGTCCAGATTACAAGTTATCCCCATCCATATCCTCAGCTGGCATCATTGCAGAGAGAAATAATCAGATACGAGCGAGATGATGGTGTTAAACTTACTGCTACATTGTATCTGCCTCCAGGCTATAATCCATCGAAAGACGGGCCTCTTGCATGCTTGATTTGGTCTTATCCTGGAGACTTCAAAAGCAGAGAGGCTGCTGGACAAGTCCGTCGTTCACCCAATAAATTTGCACGCATTAACAACAGTTTTCCTCTTCTTTGGTTATCTAGAGGGTACTATCTTCTTCTTACTTCATTTTTTTATGCATAATTTTTGCAATTTTATGCCCCGTCATTTGGAAAATAAAATTTTATTTATCTTTATGCCGCATCTTATCTTATAGGTTTGCTATTTTGGCTGACCCGACAATCCCTATAATTGGTGAAGGAGACCAGGAGGCGAATGACAGGTGGTGTTCTACCTATTCAGCTAATTTTTTTATTCACTTTCCTGTCCTTACACTTCTAGGGCTGCTACTTCATAAAAACAGTCTACTCACATACTGCTGCATTAAACACATAGTCATCGAGTTGAAATAGACCTTATTGTTGTCATGAGATAACTAGATATGATGCTCACTTAGACGGGTGATTTATTGCTTTTCTAGGTACATAGAGCAGCTGATTGCTAGTGCGGAAGCAGCGGTAAATGAAATTGTAAGAAGAGGGGTAAGATTGTCTCTTACTTTGTTTTATGCAGATAGTTTCAGATTTGCATGCCCATCTTCATGCGTTTATGTTTCCCTGTACTTGCTTCTTACCCTTCTTGTGGATTAGTCATGCTTCGAGGTTAAGCACCTAAGCACTGGAAAAAGGGGAACACATTCATAAAACCTCAAATCTGTATAATCCAGTCATGCAAAATGTAATTCAACGCATTACTCTCGAGACCTTTGATTATATAAATTTGTCCTGTTCTTCAGGTCGCTCACCCTGACAAAATTGCTGTGGGCGGTCATTCATATGGTGCATTTATGACTGCTAACCTCTTGGCACATGCACCTCATCTTTTCTGCTGCCGAATCGCTCGCTCTGGAGCCTACAACAGGACACTGACTCCATTTGGCTTTCAGGTTCAGCTCTGCCTATTCATTTAAGGAAGGAACATAACTCAAACGTGGTGTCACCTGTCCCAGGTGGACTCCTCTAGACACCACTGCACAACACGCTTTCAGGTGGACTTGCCTTTGTTGATTTCTCCAGATCTTTTGCTTGCAGAAAGAGGTAAGGACGCTCTGGGAAGCTACCGATACCTATATTAAGATGAGCCCCTTCATGATAGCTAACAAAATCAAGAAACCAATTCTACTGATACATGGAGAAGAAGACAGCAAAGTTACAACAGCAATGCAGGTAGCGACAGTAGCTTCAGGGGTATTATGGGTTCTGAATGTTTTTTTTTCTGTCCTACAGTTGTAGTTACTACTATCTAGGACTGAAATATTGCGATACTTTTGCAGTCAAGTCAATTTTATGATGCTTTGAAAGGGCATGGGGTGCCATGCCGTCTTGTGATTCTCCCATTTGAGGGGCACCGATATGCTGCAAGGGAAAGCGTTATGCATGTAATTTGGGAGACTGATAGGTGGCTGCAGAAATATTGTGCAAGTAATTCTAGCAGCACCCAGATTATCAAATCCAGTGGTGAGTGGTAAGACAACACAATCACATGTTGATGGTGCACCAGCATGCGAAGCTTTACGTTAAACTCACCAAGATATCTAGTCTGGTAAGGCTTTCTGTGCAATTAAGTTATCCTTGTGTAATACTGCAACTAGTATGTAGCTGAATTTTAGATATCTTAATTTCGGTGCTTCTTGATTCTTTAGTATGATAACAGTTAAATTCATGTGCTTGTGACTGGTGGGACAGGAGTTCTTTTTTTCCTTTTTTTTTCCTTTGCGAGGGACAAGTTTTCTTTCCGAAGTACATGTTTAAAGATCGCGACACACTTCTTTATTTTTTCTATCTGAGTTGCTGAGCTTGAGACTCAAATACACTTTAACGAGTGCTTCCCACTAAATTTGATCTGACATTCTTGTTTATTCTTAAGTCATGAATTTGATGGCATGTTCCTTTGCAGAGCAAGCTGATACTAATGGCCTTGGATCATTTCGGTGTAGGAAAATTTGAAGATAACTCACAATGATATTGGTGTGTTTCCATGTGCACACAGAAGAGTATCACTTCATTCACTGCTCTGTTTCCATATCATTCTTGACTCTTGTAACGCGAGACTCAGTAATCATATTCATACAGGCAGATAGACACCATTGCTATATATGTACTTGTTGTCTGCTTCTCAAGTTGATATCTTCTTTGGAGTTCCTTTCTTGAATGTCACGGCATCATACCAAAGTGTTATATTATGAAGCTTTGCTAGCACAGAAATTTAAGGCCTGAAGACATCAACACTACAATTCCAATTATGATGAAGCATAACGAGGGTAAAATTCGATCCCATCCTGTTAATCAATGGTGCTTCAGTGAGGTCATTATGTCCATTCCCAAACTCATTCGGCACATATGTTCTGTATCTGAGACACGAATCGATGCGATTCTAACCTCTTTTTACTGGTAAAATTGCAAAACATTGAACAGTTGTAAGGTTCTATACGATGGGTATCTCGAATTAAGCATAACCATATCAGAAATCGCAAGAAGGAATCAGAGAAATTGCTTCAGTAAACTGATGTTGTCTGTAGAATAATATGTCATCACCTTACCACCAGCGTATCTTGTTTGCTTTGGATAGATGCTTGGTGTTTCTGTTACATATTCCATTCAGATTAAATTGCTCCTATTGGCCTTCACAAAGTCCTCTCTTCACACCACATAAGATGATAAGGGTACTAGCAAAGAAATCCCCTAAAAACACGGAAGGAAAAATAAATGTCGCAAAATTGGATTTAACATCTGAAGTTATTTTATTCTTTTGACTTCCTTCGACAGTGAAAGCTTAATGTGAATGTGTCTCATCTCTTGCACTCAATTGTTTTTTATTGTTAGGGCTGAAATAAACTTGGAAGCACTGAACATTTTCTTACCTGACAATCCTCTACCAAAAAAAAAGGAGACGTGATTATATGGGATGAGTGAGACTATTGTTGGATATAACAAAACAAAGCAACGGGAAGGTCAATTATATGGTCCCCATCAACTGTAATAGTTATAAACAGATACAAAGACGGTTCTACCATGCGAGCTTCTGTTCATGATGCCTAACAAATAAAACTTTTTTTGTTGGTTTTGTGATTGTGATACACCCAGGTTTCAATCAAATAATATCATCTTGGATAACATCATAGACTAAGTCAGGTCTAGCTTCATCATATGCACAAGGACATGATTTGGACATCAACAGTAGGTAGAATGAGATAGCATACTTTGATCTAACCACAACCAGCATCAATCATCAGGCCAAAATTTCCTTGTGGTAAATGATATTTTTTTTAAATCAGATTTTAACTTTGGATGTAGTCTTATTCATAGTTCAGAAAAGTGCTAGGCGTTAATTGTGTGTTTTGCCACCGCCTTGCGCTTTACTGACCAAAGTGCATGCTTATGCGCAATTATGCACAGATTAAGTGTAGTTATTTGCAATGCATTTTGCCAACGCCTAGAGCCTAGGCACGCTTAAGCACTCGCTTAGGCGTGCCTTTTTTAACTATGGTCTTATTAATGACGCTTCTTTTTTGGCATTCAAGAAATATGACATGATTTATTTATTATCGATGAAAACCACGGGGCCAAGGGCTCTGTCCATTCATTGAAGAAAGTAAAATAATGTAAGTATGTTGGACACATTAAAGGATCAATTTATAGAAGAGAATTTTGGATAATGAACTCTATCCACTTTGACAATACGATTCAGAAGGCTAGCTAGGAGCCTAGGTAGGAGGATTGCTTCATCTGTGCTCAGATCAAGGAAGTGACATAGATGCTGACCAAAGCAACTGCGAGCACAAAGTAGTTCAGTATTACCTTGCTGGCAATACTATTATTCTGCACTGAGCTTTGACTCCTCTTTAACCTGTAATTCAAGTTTCATTCACCACTTCATTTTGAATTTTGTAGAGGAAAATTCATCAGTATACTTGCATAGGTGTATCACTATGGGTCAATTATTATTTTTAAGAGATTGTGTGGATGAACACACCACATGCACGTCGCACTCATGACATAAACGTACGTACACGCGTGCGCGTGCACTACACGCGCTATATTTGCAGGGGCAAGATTTTTTGATAGCATTTTAATGTAGGTCGTCATTGTCAGGGAATCAAATCCAAGCACACATTTTTAGACCATGTACAACCACATCAATTTTTTTGCAGGAGAAAAGACAAATGGTGGTCTGAATTCTCGGAGACGTCAGAAACATCTCTGTGTCATAGTCTTGCAAGACTTGTGCGGGCCACAAGCCTCTCCATCTGTTCTGTCCATACAAGCAACACCCATACCATTCTGGTACGTTTCCTTACAACTTGGCGAGTGTAGAATTTTACCAGGTCACAGCAGAAGGCTGAACAGTAACTGTCATAGCCTCATCCAGCGCAGGGCTCTGTATGTTGCCCTTATCTTGTTCTCCGGAATACAATGCCTTCATCTGAGCTAGAGCTGTCCACGCACCCCATTCATCGCCGAAAGTCACACTGACCGGCTCTGATCGATACAGAATATTTGCCTCTGTTTCGTTCCTTTCATCTAAAGGCTCCATTCGGGGTGTTTTCAGTCAGGGGGGTGCGAGCGAACGGCTGTGACGATGTCTGGGAGAAATATCGGAATGATTGGCCCATTTTGTGTGTGTGGGCAAAGTCAACAAGCCTAAATGGTTCTCATGGGCACCTTTAGTACCTGTCTTTTTTGGGTGCCTTCCAATGATTCCCAAAGGCCAAGAAGGCAGGCCAGGCCTAGGAGCAACCACTTGCACATCCGATGGCTGTTACTGTCTTACAGTGGCAAGCAAAAGGAGAGGCGGCGAGAAGACGGGGGGAAACGCAGCAGCAAGCAAGCGACCGAGAAAGCAGCCGTAGACCGGTTGGTGCTGGAATTCAGAAAGCTGCAGGGGCACGCAAATTTCACCCCGAGTTGTCGCGTTTTCGCCTCGATTTGTAGCCTCCTGTTTGATTCAGACCAATCACTGCCATAATAAAAGGTGGTAGATCATATCATTTGGTACATCGCTTGACTATTGTGGTATGAGATTGTTTTTTGCCAAATCAGCGACTCACGGCCAGCCAGGGTAGTTGCCCGTTGCCTTCACTGGCACTGTATTATTACATATTAGCCTGAAACTGGGACATTTCGACCTGTTGCTGTCAACCAATCTATTTCGGCATTTCCTGAAATTTGGGTACCCAGACGGCCAGACCAGGTTGACGTGGTAGGGCTCTGAATTCAGACAGTGAAGAGCAAGTGGCACAATTCCTTTCGGGTTTGGCGTTTACAGTTACAACAGGGTTATTTTCTCAGAACTGAACTGCACAGAGATGGTCAGTACATCAAATCTAATTGGATCTGAGTGATTCTAACCAATAGAGAGAGGATCTGATCGAACCATAACTGCAGATATGTGAGCAGCATATATACCCACTGAGTGCAAAATTACTGAGATGCAATCTTGCCAGAGGAAAAGGAACAGATTTTCTGCATCCTTTTTGGGAATCTTCTTTTCTGCATATTCGATATATGTGCTGCTATCTAGTAGTATGTTTCTAAATGTACTAAACTGCCAAAATGTCTTACATTTAGGAGCAGAGGGTGTACCGAAAATTCCAACTCATGCCTTCGGTGAAATGAAACATTTCCACTTATAGGAACTGAGATTTTTCCGCTCGACGTGCACACCCAGTGCCAACTTGACATTCTATGATCGACGTCGATACCAGATCAAAGTTTCTTAAAAAAACAAACACTGCAGGATTAGATCGATGTAAGTAGCTAGCAGGCACCTTTGGCAAAGTCCAAGCTCTCACTATAGATGTAGACCACGCCGCACTGCAGTCCTTTCAGGTGGCAAGGGTGTGTCGCCATATATTCTGGCTGTTCATGCTGCCGCGTGCAATCACATAATTAAAGCCTTGTGAAGTACAGTGGCGCATATATTCAGCCGGGCAGCTTTACAGCAGCAGCAGGCCTAGAAAAAAGGTGTGTTTTGCTGCATATTTGCACTGTAACTTGAACAGTCTTGTGTTCCATATTTTGGCGATCACTCTTTTTTTGGAGGAGGAGTAGTGTAGGGCTGCTGTGCGGTCTGGGGTTTGGTCCACTTTAATACTGCTGGTCCTGTCGGCACAAGAGATTCCCAGTGTCACCATGATCCTAATTATGGCGACATTGTCATCGTGTGTAACCTTTTTAGTAGTAGGACGGCATGAACTTGCCCTGTTTCCCAGCAATCCGCATTACTGTAATTGATGCATTTGGAATGTATCCTAAGAATCTATCCATCAAGTAAATTGTTCTTTTGGGATGATTGCTTTCACACAGAAATAATAATAAGAAAACAATAGCATCAGCTCGTTTTTCACTTGGGTGGGTAGGAGACTTTTTCTGTTGCGTAGTAGATTTCCTTTTTTTGCATAGGAGACAATTTTGGAAATCCACAATGGTGAAGATAACACAACATCATTGAAAAGGTCCACGTTCAGTGGGCATAAAAAGAAGCAATCTAAACATAAATGGGGCTATCAAAACAACATGAATAACGCTTTTCAAAAAAAGAAACATGAATAAGAACAAGTTCCGCAATCCATTCAAACCGGTACTCCCTCTGTAGACAAATATAAATATAAGACGTTTTAGATCACTATTTCATGTCGTAAATTTTCTGTGTGTTTTTAGTTATATGCTTCACATATGTACCTTTGTCATTTTTTTGTCTTCTTCCTGCTCTGAATTCCATGAAAAAAAAATCTTAAATCAAGGAGAAACTATTCACGAGCTAAACAGCTCGAAGCTAGGATGCTCCGATCAAATCGGTAGCAACTTGCCTACAGTACGGAGCAATAGTTTTCTTTGTAAAGGAAGTGTCTATACGTAACATGCAATGGTGCCACCAACCCTAGGGCAGCCTACCTGGATCTCTTCTCGATGAATGACGACACTGTGAACTCATAAGGTACAAAAGCCTGCTGGGGCTCCCTCGCATCATGCAAGCATACATGCACCCATGGTTGTACACACAGCAAGTTTGGCCATGGCATTTTGGAAGATATAATAAGGTTCGGCTATGAGTTGTAGCAGCCACTGAGACACGGACAATGTGGAACTATTTTTATGAGGCCCACCTGTTAGTCGGAAATAGGATCGAACCGGCGTGTTTTTGTTACTTGTGCTTTAAAATAGTTGCGTGAGATCCACGAATTCATATCTGGCAGTACTTTTGTCGTAAGTAAAGAGTATACCACACGATACCGCCAATAATCCCTTCCGTGTATAGTTGTCCAACATGTGCGTCCGATTGTATTATATAGTGCATAACACAGAAGTCGGCACATAAAACTAGGTCATCGACATAGAACTTGCATGTTGTATGATCCGATGCATTGTATTATCATTTATAAAATCTCTTGTTAAATTATCATCCATAGAAGTCAACGTCGAACTATTCTCATGCATCCAGCCTGTCATTTGATATTTACTTTAGACGGGTTATGTTGTAGTACCAACACTTTTGAATAGATCCGTGATTCATATATGGCAGTGATTTTGTTGGCTTTACTACGTACTTCTTAGTTTTGTTTTTTTGTGAGTTCTTTATTGCCTATTAATTAGTTGATGTTACTTGAAGTCCTAAATAGCATTGGGCGAGTACATTGTTTATATTGCCGGTACTTCCAAATAGTTGTGTGAGATCCATGAATTCATATTTGGCAGTATTCTTGTCGCAAGTAAAGAGTCTACTAGACAAGGCTGCATACAAGTACTTCCGTCCATAATTTCCAATATGTGCATCTGGCTATATTATATATATATATAGATATAGTGCATAACATAGAACTAGCTGCGTAAAACTAGGTCATCGATACAAAAGTTGTATGAGATAGTTGAATCCAAGGAGTTTCATTATCATTTTTACAATCTTTGACTTATTATTAATATGGTCATACGGATTGTGGTGCTAGACCACCGACAATGTGGAACTATTCAGATGAGACCCACCAATCAGTTCATATCACTTTAAATGGGTTCTGTCTTACTGCTAGTATTTTAAAATAGCCGTGTGAGATCCAAAATCACTAGTAGAAAAGGGGGCAATGGTCCAGGCCGGGTCAGCCCATTAGTCCTGTTCGCCCTGTAACCGGGACCCATGGGGCATTGGACCCGGTTAAATGAGCCGAGGGGCCGGGCCACATGGGCCATTGGTCCCGGTTCGTCTGGACCTTTTGGTCCCGGTTGGTGGGACAAACCGGAACCAATGGACCTCGCTCCTGGCCCACCACCATTGGTCCCGGTTGGTGGCATGAACCGGGACCAAAGGCTGCCCTTTAGTCCCTGTTTATGCCACCAACCGGGACCAATGAGGTGCCTATATATATACCCCCTCGCGTAAGAGCAGAGCACACTGCCTGCTTTTTCCCCGCCCGAGGGGAGAGGGCTTGGTGGTGCTCTAGCTCACCTCCTATGCACACAAGGTGTTCGATGGAATGCCCGAGCCACACTACTTAAGCTTTCTCTTCTCCAAGCTTGACCTCCAAGCTCCATTTTCCTCAATATTTGTCTAGGTTTAGTGGTCCGTCACGCCCCGTCACCGTCTTCACCGCCGTCGATCACCCGTGCCGATCTCATCGCCGGCACCACCGCGGTGTGCCTCTTGTTCTTATCTTCTTTCTGAAAGGAAAAATATTCTTACTTGTATGTTTAGATAGATACTTGTATTATTTTCTTACTTTTATTATTGCATCTTATATAGTCCGATGGTTTTGGTATCCGCCCCCATCGGCCCTCGTCCTGTCTATGATTCGGATGTGGTATATATTATCTTTTCATAACTATTGGTTCATTTATTGTTTATGAAAATTATGCCGACCAACGTGACATAGATTTTATTTATCTAGGAGTTTGTTGAACCGGAAATTCCAACCAACCCTATTGTCGAGAGGTTAAATTTAGTTGAAGACGAAAACAATTTCTTGAAGGAAAAAATAAAAAAAAATTGAGGAGGAGAAGATGATATTGGAGTTGCATGTTGCGGATGTCGTCGATGATCACAAGATCAAGATGGATGCAATGTGCTTGAAGATTAGAATGATTAGAAAATATGCCATTCATACCGAGGCTTGGTATCATTATGCAGTTGGATCAGTTGTTACCTTGATTGCGATTATGATCGTATTTGTTTTCGCATTGAAATGTTTTACATAGTTTCAATGTATGGTTTAATTAATTAGATGCTCTGGAGAGCTATATGTTGTTAGATGAGAACTATGTATGTACTTTAGTTTTAACGTGATGATGAACTTCTATTAATTTGGTCACTTATTTATCTATTCATGATGTTCTGTAATGGTTTTTGACACACTTAGTTATATATAATGCACGCAGATGAACCGGCAATGGATGTACGGTGACAGACACACCTCCGAGTACATTAATGTTGTGCATGATTTTCTCTAAGTGTCTGAGGCAAACAAGCAGAATGGCTTTATGTGTTGTCCATGCCCTATATGTGGGAATACGAAGTCTTACTCGACAGAAAATCCTTCACACCCACCTGCTTTACAAGGGTTTCATGCCACACTATAATGTTTGGATGAGGCACAGAGAAATAGGGGTTATGATGGAAGACGGCGAAGAAGAAGAGTACGATGACAACTATGTGCCCCCTGAATACGGTGATGCTATTGGAAATATGCCCTAGAGGCAATAATAAAATGGTTATTATTATATTCTTTGTTCATGATAATTTTCTATTATTCATGCTATAATTGTGTTATCCGGAAATCGTAATACATGTGTGAATACATAGACCACAACATGTCCCTAGTGAGCCTCTAGTTGACTAGCTCGTTGATCAACAAATAGTCATGGTTTCACGACTATGGACATTGGATGTCATTGATAACGGGATCACATCATTAGGAGAATGATGTGATGGACAAGACCCAATCCTAAGCATAGCACAAGATCGTAGTTCGTTTGCTAGAGCTTTTCCAAATGTCAAGTATCATTTCCTTAGACCATGAGATTGTGCAACTCCGGATACCGTAGGAGTGCTTTGGGTGTGCCAAACGTCACAACGTGAATCGGGTGACTATAAAGGTGCACTACGGGTATCTCTGAAAGTGTACATTGAGTTGGCACGAATCGAGACTGGATTTGTCACTCCGTATGACGGAGAGGTATCTCTGGCCCACTCAAGAATGCATCATCATAATGAGCTCAATGTGACCAAGTGTCCGGTCATGGGATCATGCATTACTGATGCAGTAAAGTGACTTGCGGTAACGAGATTGAACGAGGTATTGGGATACCGACGATCTAATCTCGGGCAAGTAACGTACCGATTGACAAAGGGAATTGTATACGGGATTGATTGAATCCTCGACATCGTGGTTCATCTGATGAGATCATCAAGGAGCATGTGGGAGCCAACTTGGGTATCCAGATCCCGCTGTTGGTTATTGACCGGAGAGTCGTCTCGGTCATGTCTGCATGTCTCCCGGACCCGTAGGGTCTACACACTTAAGGTTCGGTGACGCTAGGGTTGTAGAGATATAAGTATGCAGTAACCCGAAAGTTGTTCGGAGTCCCGGATGAGATCCTGGACATCACGAGGAGTTCCGGAATGGTCCGGAGGTGAAGAATTATATATAGGAAGTCCAGTTTCGGCCATCGGGAAAGTTTCGGGGGTCACCGGTATTGTACCGGGACCACCGGAAGGGTCCCGAGGGTCCATCAGGTGGGGCCACCTATCCCGGAGGGCCCCATGGGCTGAAGTGGGAGGGGAACCAGCCCCTGGTGGGCTGGTGCGCCCCCCTGCGCCTAGGGTTGGAAACCCTAGGGGTGGGGGCGCCTCACCTGGCTTGGGGGGCAAGCCACCCCCCTTGGCCGCCGCCCCCCTTGGAGATTGGATCTCCTAGGGCCGGCGCCCTCTAGGGGCCCTATATAAAGAGGGGGGAGGGAGGGCAGCCGCGCCCAAGTCCTTGGCACCTCCCTCTCCCCACGCACCACCTCTTCCTCTCGCAGAAGCTTGGCGAAGCCCTGCCGAGATCGCTGCTGCATCCACCACAACGCCGTCGTGCTGCTGGATCTCCATCAACCTCTCATTCCCCCTTGCTGGATCAAGGAGGAGGAGACGTCTTCCCAACCGTACGTGTGTTGAACGCGCAGGTGCCGTCTGCTCGGCGCCAGGTCATCGGTGATTTGGATCACGACGAGTACGACTCCATCAACCCCGTTCTCTTGAACGCTTCCGCTCGCGATCTACAAGGGTATGTAGATGCACTCCTTTTCCCCTCGTTGCTAGATAACTCCATAGATAGATCTTGGTGATGCGTAGAAAATTTTAAAATTCTGCTACGTTCCCCAACAGTGGCATCATGAGCTAGGTCTATGCGTAGTTACTATGCACGAGTAGAACACAAAGCAGTTGTGGGCGTAGATGTTGTCAATTTTCTTGCCACTACTAGTCTTATCTTGCTTCGGCGGCATCGTGGGATGAAGCGGCCCGGACCGACCTTACACGTACGCTTACGTGAGACAGGTTCCACCGACTGACATGCACTAGTTGCATAAGGTGGCTAGCGGGTGTCTGTCTCTCCCACTTTAGTTGGAGCGGATTCGATGAAAAGGGTCCTTATGAAGGGTAAATAGAAATTGGCATATCACGTTGTGGTTTTACGTAGGTAAGAAACGTTCTTGCTAGAAACCTATAGAAGCCACGTAAAAACATGCAACAACAATTAGAGGACGTCTAACTTGTTTTGCAGCATGTGCCTTGTGATGTGATATGGCCAAAAGATGTGATGAATGATATATGTGATGTATGAGATTGATCATGTTCTTGTAATAGGAATCACGACTTTCATGTCAATGAGTATGACAACCGGCAGGAGCCATAGAAGTTGTCTTTATTTTTTGTATGACTATGACAACCGGCAGGAGCCATAGAAGTTGTCTTTATTTTTTGTATGACCTGCGTGTCATTGAATAACTCCATGTAAACTACTTTACTTTATTGCTAAAGCGTTAGCCATACAAGTAGAAGTAATCGTTGGCGTGACAACGATGATGGAGATCATGATGATGGAGATCATGGTGTCATGCCGGTGACGAAGATGATCATGGCGCCCCGAAGATGGAGATCAAAGGAGCAATATGATATTGGCCATATCATGTCACTATTTGATTGCATGTGATGTTTATCATGTTTTACATCTTATTTGCTTAGAACGACGGTAGCTTAAATAAGATGATCCCTCACAATAATTTCAAGAAAGTGTTCCCCCTAACTGTGCACCTTGTGAAGGTTCGTTGTTTCGAAGCACCACGTGATGATCGGGTGTGATAGATTCTAACGTTCGAATACAACGGGTGTAAGCCAGACTTACACACGCAATACACTTAGGTTGACATGACGAGCCTAGCATGTACAGACATGGCCTCGGAACACGGAAGACCGAAAGGTTGAGCATGAGTCGTATAGAAGATACGATCAACATGAAGATGTTCACCGACGTTGACTAGTCTGTCTCACGTGATGATCGGACACGGCCTAGTTGACTCGGATCATGTTTCACTTAGATGACTAGAGGGATGTCTATCTGAGTGGGATTTCATTGAATAATTTGATTAGATGAACTTAATTATCATGAACTTAGTCTAAAATCTTTACAATATGTCTTGTAGATCAAATGGCCCACGCTAATGTTGCCCTCAACTTCAACGCGTTCCTAGAGAAAACCAAGCTGAAAGATTATGGCAGCAACTATACGGACTGGGTCTGGAACCTGAGGATCATCCTCATAGATGCCAAGAAAGATTATGTCCTAGAAGCACCGCTAGGTGAAGCACCCATCCCAGAGAACCAAGACATTATGAACGCTTGGCAGTCTTGTGCTGATGATTACTCCCTCGTTCAGTGCGGCATGCTTTACAGCTTAGAACCGGGGCTCCAAAAGCGTTTTGAGCAACACAGAGCATATGAGATGTTCGAAGAGCTGAAAATGGTTTTCCAAGCTCATGCCCGAGTCGAGAGATATGAAGTCTCCGACAAGTTCTTCAGTTATAAGATGGAGGAAAATAGTTACATCGGTGAGCACATACTCAAAATGTGCAGGGTTGCACAACCGCTTGACTCAGCTAGGAGTTAATCTCCGGATGACGCGGTCATTGACAGGATCCTTCGGGCCGCTTCCACCGAGCTACAAGAGCTTTGTGATGAACTTCAATATGCAGGGAAGGAAAAGACCATTCTGAGGTATATTCAATGCTGAAATCAGCGGAGGTGGAGATCAAAAGGAACATCAAGTGTTGATGGTGAATAAAACCACTAAGTTTAAGAAAGGCAAGGGTAAGAAGAACTTCAAGAAGGACGACAAGGGAGTTGCCGCTACCAAGAAGCCGATTGCCGGGAAGAAGCCAAATAATGGACCCAATCCTGAGACTGAGTGCTTTTATTGCAAGGGAAGTGGTCACTGAAAGCGGAACTGCCCCAAATACTTAGCGGACAAGAAGGCCGGCAACACTAAAGGTATATGTGATATACATGTAATTGATGTGTACCTTACTAGTACTCGTAGTAGCTCCTGGGTATTTGATACCGGTGCGGTTGCTCATATTTGTAACTCAAAGCAGGAGCTGCGGAATAAGCGGAGGCTGGCGAAGGACGAGGTGACGATGCGCGTCGGGAATGGTTCCAAGGTCGATGTGATCACCGTCGGAACGATGCCTCTACATTTAGCTACGGGATTAGTTTTAAACCTCAATAATTGTTATTTAGTGCCAGCTTTGAGCATGAACATTGTATTAGGATCTCGTTTAATTCGAGATGGCTACTCATTTAAATCCGAGAATAATGGTTGTTCTATTTATATGAGAGATATGTTTTATGGTCATGCCCCGCTGGTGAATGGTTTATTCTTAATGAATCTCACACATATTCATAGTGTGAACACCAAAAGATGTAAGGTTGATAATGATAGTCCCACATACTTGTGGCACTGCCGCCTTGGTCACATAGGTGTCAAAGACATGAAGAAGCTCCATGCAGATGGACTTTTGCGATCTCACGATTACGAATCATTTGACACGTCATGAACCATGCCTCATGGGCAAAATGACCAAGACTCCGTTCTCGGAACAATGGAGCGAGCAACCAACTTATTGGAAATCATACATACTGATGTGTGCGGTCCAATGAGTGTTGAGGCTCGTGGTGGCTATCGTTATGTTCTCACTCTCACTGATGACTTGAGTAGATATGGGTATGTCTACTTAATGAAACACAAGTCTGAGACCTTTGAAAAGTTCAAGGAATTTCAGAGTGAGGTTGAGAATCAACGTGACAAGAAAATAAAGTTCTTACGATCAGATCGTGGAGGGGAATATTTGTGTCACGAATTTGGCACACACTTAAGGAAATGTGGAATCGTTTCACAACTCACGCCGCCTAGAACACCTCAGAGAAATGGTGTGTCCGAACATCGTAATCGCACTCTATTAGATAAGGTGCGATCTATGATGTCTCTTACCGATCTACCGCTCTCATTTTGGGGCTATGCTCTAGAGACAGCCGCATTCATTTTAAATAGGGCTCCGTCGATATCCGTTGAGACGACACCGTATGAATTATGGTTTGGGAAGAAACCTAAGCTGTCGTTTATAAAAGTTTGGGGATGCGATGCTTATGTCAAGAAACTTCAACCTGAAAAGCTCGAACCCAAGTCAGAAAAATGTGTCTTCATAGGATACCCTAAGGAAACCATTGGGTATACCTTCTACCTCAGGTCCGAAGGCAAGATCTTTGTTGCTAAGAACGGGTCCTTTCTGGAGAAAGAGTTTCTCTCGAAAGAAGTAAGTGGGAGGAAAGTAGAACTTGATGAAGTACTACCTCTTGAACCGGAAAGTAGCGCAACTCAGGAAGATGTTCCTGTGGTGCCTGCACCGACTGGTGAGGAGGTTAATGATGATGATCAAGGTACTTCGGATCAAGCTCCTACTGAACTTCATAGGTCCACAAGGACACGTTCCGCACCAGAGTGGTACGGCAACCCTGTCTTGGAAATCATGTTGTTAGACAACGGTGAACCTTCGAACTATGAAGATGCGATGGCGGGCCCAGATCCCGACAAATGGCTAGAAGCCATGAAATCCGAGATAGGATCCATGTATGAAAACAAAGTATGGACTTTGACTGACTTGCCTGATGATTGGCGAGCCATAGAAAATAAATGGATCTTTAAGAAGAAGACAGACGCGGATGGTCATGTGACCATCTATAAGGCTCGACTTGTCGCTAAGGGTTATCGACAAGTTCAAGGGGTTGACTACAATGAGACTTTCTACCAGAAGCGTAAGCTGAAGTCCATCCGAATCATGTTAGCAATTGCCGCATTCTATGATTATGAGATATGGCAAATGGACGTCAAAACGGCATTCCTTAACGGCTTTCTTAAGGAAGAATTGTATATGATGCAGCGGAAGGTTTTGTCGATCCGAGAATGCTAACAAGGTGTGCAAGCTCCAATGCTCAATCTATGGGCTGGTGCAAGCATCTCGGAGTTGGAACATTCAATTTGATGAGATGATCAAAGCGTTTGGGTTTACAGGACTTATGGAGAAGCCTGTGTTTACAAGAAAGTGAATGGGAGCTCTGTAGCATTTCTCATATTATATGTGGATGACATCTCGTTGATGGGAAATGATATAGAATTCTTGGAAAGCATAAAGGCCTACTTGAACAATTGTTTTTCAATGAAGGACCTTGGAGAAGCTGCTTATATATTAGGCATCAAGATCTATAGAGATAGATCGAGACGCCTCATTGGTCTTTCACAAAGTACGCATTACCTTGACAAGATATTGAAGAAGTTCAATATGGATCAGTCCAAGAAGGGGTTCTTGCGTATTGCAAGGTGTGCGATTGAGCACGACTCAATGCCCCACCATGGCGTAAGATAGAGAAAAGATGAGTGTCGTCCCCTATGCCTCAGCCATAGGGTCTATTATGTATGCCATGTCAGGTACCGCACTGATGTAAACCTTGCCGTAAGTTTGGTAGGAAGGTACCAAAGTAATCCCGCATGGAACACCGGACATCGGTCAAGAATATCCTGAAGTACCTGAAAAGGACTAAGGACATGTTTCTCGTTTATGGAGGTGATGAAGAGCTCGTCATAAAGGGTTACGTCGATGCTAGCTTCGACACAGATCTGGATGACTCTAAGTCACAAACCGGATAAGTGTTTATTTTGAATGGTGCGGCAATAAGCTGGTGCAGTTGCAAGCAAAGCGTCGTGGCGGGATCTACATGTGAAGCGGAGTACATGGCAGCCTCGGAGGCAGCACATGAAGCAATCTGGATGAAGGAGTTCATCACCGACCTAGGAGTCATACCCAATGCGTCGGGGCCGGTCACTCTCTTCTGTGACAACACTGGAGCTATTGCCCTTGCCAAGGAGCCCAGGTTTCACAAGAAGACCAGGCACATCAAGCGTCGCTTCAACTCTATTCGTGAAAATGTTCAAGATGGAGACATAGATATTTGTAAAGTACATATGGACCTAAATGTAGCAGATCCGTTGACTAAACCTCTCCCCAGAGCAAAACATGATCAACACCAGAACTCTATGGGTGTTCGATTCATCACAATGTGACTAGATTAGTGACTCTAGTGCAAGTGGGAGACTGTTGGAAATATGCCCTAGAGGCAATAATAAAATGGATATTATTATATTTCTTTGTTCATGGTAATTGTCTATTATTCATGCTATAATTGTGTTATCCGGAAATCGTAATACATGTGTGAATACATAGACCACAACATGTCCCTAGTGAGCCTCTAATTGACTAGCTCGTTGATCAACAGATAGTCATGGTTTCCTGACTATGGACATTGGATGTCATTGATAACGGGATCACATCATTAGGAGAATGATGTGATGGACAAGACCCAATCCTAAGCATAGCACAAGATTGTGTAGTTCGTTTGCTAGAGCTTTTCCAAATGTCAAGTATCATTTCCTTAGGCCATGAGATTGTGCAACTCCCGGATACCGTAGGAGTGCTTTGGGTGTGCCAAACGTCACAACATAACTGGGTGACTATAAAGGTGCACTACGGGTATCTCCGAAAGTGTCTGTTGGGTTGGCACGAATCGAGACTGGGATTTGTCACTCCGTATGACGGAGAGGTATCTCTGGGCCCACTCAGTAATGCATCATCATAATGAGCTCAATGTGACCAAGTGTCTGGTCATGGGATCATGCATTACGGTACGAGTAAAGTGACTTGCCGGTAACGAGATTGAACGATGTATTGGGATACCGACGATCGAATCTTGGGCAAGTAACGTACCGATTGACAAAGGGAAATGTATACGGGATTGATTGAATCCTCGACATCGTGGTTCATCTGATGAGATCATCGAGGAGAACGTGGGAGCCAACATGGGTATCCAGATCCCGCTGTTGGTTATTGATCGGAGAGTCGTCTCGGTCATGTCTGCATGTCTCCCGAACCCGTAGGGTCTACACACTTAAGGTTCGGTGATGCTAGGGTTGTAGAGATATAAGTATGCAGTAACCCAAAAGTTGTTCGGAGTCCCGGATGAGAGCCCGGACATCATGAGGAGTTCCGGAATGGTCCGGAGGTGAAGAATTATATATAGGAAGTCCAGTTTCGGCCATCGGGAAAGTTTCGGGGGTCACCGGTATTGTACCGGGACCGGAAAGGGTCCCGAGGTCCACCGGTGGGGCCACCTATCCCAGAGGGCCCCATGGTCTGAAGTGGGAGGAACCAGCCTGGTGGGCTGGTGCGCCCCCTTGGGCCCCTGCGCCTAGGGTTGGAAACCCTAGGGGTGGGCGCCTCACCCCAACAGGGGCAAGCCACCGCCCTTGGCCGCCGCCCCCCTTGGAGATTGGATCTCCTAGGGCCGGCGCCCCCCTAGGGGCCCTATATAGAGAGGGGGGAGGGAGGGCAGCCGCACCCAAGTCCTTGGCGCCTCCCTCTCCCCACGCACCACCTCTCCCTCTCGCAGAAGCTTGGTGAAGCCCTGCCGAGATCGCCGCTGCATCCACCACCACGCCGTCGTGCTGCTGGATCTCCATCAACATCTCCTTCCCCCTTGCTGGATCAAGAAGGAAGAGACGTCTTCCCAACCGTACGTGTGTTGAACGCGGAGGTGCCGTCCGTTTGGTGCTCGGTCATCGGTGACTTGGACCACGACGAGTACGACTCCATCAACCCCGTTCTCTTGAACGCTTCCGCTCGCGATCTACAAGGGTATGTAGATGCACTCCTTTTCCCCTCGTTGCTAGATAACTCCATAGATAGATCTTGGTGATGCGTAGAAAATTTTAAAATTCTACTACGTTCCCCAACAGATGCTACTGAACATCAAGAGGAACCGGACGATGTGCATAATGATGCTGCAACGGGCGAAGCTGCTAAAGATCAAGAGGAACCAGACGATGTGCCCAATGATGATGATCTCCGCCGGGTCATTGTCGATGCAAGGACGCAATGCGAAAGTCAAAAGGAGAAGCTAAAGTTCGATCGCATGTTAGAGGATCACAAAAAGGGTTGTACCCCAATTGCGAAGATGGCAAGACAAAGCTCGGTACCGTCTTTGGAATTGTTGCGGTGGAAGGCGAGAATGATGTGCTCGACAAATGATATGAGAAGCTATCAAAATATTGAAGAAGAAGCTTCCAAAGGATAACGAATTGCCCGACAGTACATACGCAGCAAAGAAGGTCGTATGCCCTCTAGGATTGGAGGTGCAGAAGATACATGCATGCCCTAATGATTGCATCCTCTACGCGGTGCGCATAAGGATCTGAACACTTGCCCGGTATGCGGTGCATTACGGTATAAGATCGACATGATGACCTGGTGATGTTGACGGCGAGCCCCCGTGAAGAGGGTTCCTGCGAAGGTGATGTGGTATGCTCCTATAATACCATGGTTGAAACGTCTGCTCGTAAACGGAGAGCATGCCAAGTTGATGCGATGGCACAGTGAGGACCGTAAGAAAGACGGGAAGTTGAGAGCACCACCGACGGGTCGCAGTGATGGAGAAAAATCGAGAGAAAGTCTTTGGGATGAGTTTGCAAGTGACCCAAGGAACGTATGGTTTGCTTTAAGCGCGGATGGCATTAATCCTTTCGGGAGTAGAGCAGCAATCACAAAGACCGCCCGTGACTCTATGTATGTATAACCTTCCTCCTTGGATGTGCATGAAGCGGAAGTTCATTATGATGCCAGTTCTCATCCAAGGCCCTAAGCAACCCGACAACGACATTGATGTGTACCTAAGGCCATTAGTTGAAGAACTTTTACAGCTGTGGAATGGAAACGGTGTACGTACGTGGGATGAGCACAAACAGGAGGAATTTGACCTAAAGGCGTTGCTGTTCGTGACCATCAACGATTGGCCCGCTCTCAGTAACCTTTCAGGGCAGACAAACAAGGGATACCACGCATGCATGCACTGTTTACTTGACACCGATAGTATATACTTGGGAAGCTGCAGGAAGAATGTGTACGTGGGCCATCGTCGATTTCTTCCGACCAACCATCAGTGCCAAAAGAAAGGCAAGCATTTAAAAGGCGAGGCAGATCACCGGAAGAAACCCGCCATGCGTACCGGTGATGATGTACTTGCTATGGTCAATGATTTACACGTAATCTTTGGAAAGGGTCCCGACGGACTAGCTGCTCCGAATGACGCTGAGAAACACGCACCCATGTTGTCGTGGAATTGTCACGACAGATGTCCTTAGTGTCAGGACTTAGTCGCGAGGCCAACGCATCTATGTGGTAGCTTGAGAGGGGTTGAGCGGAATCGAGAGACGCAACACAAGACAGGGATTTAGACAGCTTCGGGCCCCGTGAAACATCATCCGGTAAAAACCCTACATGCTGTTTGAGGCTAGGTCTCATTATCATCACGAGGGAGTCGCCGTAAACCGGCTCTCCTCTTTGTGTCTAACCCTAAGATTGTTTCTTCTTGCTTGTAGCTTCTCCCTCTTTAGGGAGCCCTGCCCCTCCTTATATAAGTTGAAGGGACGGGTTACATGTGGAGTCCTATTAGGATTAGGACAAATCTATCTCTAATACAAACCGGATACAAGTCCGGGTCTTGACTCCTTGTAAGGGAAATATCCTTCTCGCCTTTCCTCTTAAATCGGCCCGCCATTAACATAAACCGCCTTACGGGCCTTGGGCCTTGTCATCCGTCGACCCGCACGTCAGGTCACCGGTGAGTCAAAATAACCAAAGCGGGTTGCTTGTAAACCGCTGTGTCGTATGGTCGCCAAGAATCTCGCCAAGTGTCGGTGGGGTCTTCGGATAAACCGCCAAGTCCGCCGGGTTACACTTACGGCGGTTTACGCCAAGGGTATATCCCGACATTAGCCCCAGTTTGATTTGGATTTATCCATGTTAAACCGATCTCGTACAACAAACACAAGAACAAATTTGACAGATTATGCTCCGGGTTAAGAATTCTTGTAAACTGGCTCTGATCATCCTTAAGTCCTTGTCATTTCCTCCTTCTAAAAAATCCGAGTCAATAGACCAGCTTCATAACCAATTTGCTTGCAGAAGATATTTCGTAAATAAAGAATCCATTTGAATCAGTCTTCAAATGCTCGATTTGAAAAAATACTGGTCTTCAAATATTCAATCGATATCAGCCGGTTTGAAAATGTAGAACTTGCGGTTTATCATTGCCAAAATCGCCGGTTTATAAATATTGATGGCACCGAGTCATAATTGTTACCGACACGGGTTATAATTGTTGCGCATACACGGGTCAATCTGGTTTGCTCGTAATCGAGAAATTGAAGATTTTTCTCCCTTATACCCATATTACCGTAGCCCCCAAGTCTTGAGCGAGAACAAAGTGATGGCTTAAGACTTGTTTCCATATAATTACTGCCACTTTGAAGAGATCTCATCTCAGTCACTAGTAAAACTGAATACTCCATATATGTAGCCCCCAAGTGCGGGTCATTATGCAATAATGAGCAGGGACTTTATAAATATGATCATGTAAATTTGAACAATAACTTGTAGCCCCAAGGGCCAGCTTAGTAAGATAATACTGAACCGAACTTGATATATACTTGAATGTTTGACAGAGCAATTAGTAGCCCCAAGGGCGGCTCATTATGATATGATGAGTCGGGTCTTCAGTAAGATGAGCAAAAAATGACTTTGCATTAGCCCCCAAGTGTCATGGTGCATGCTCGCACCGACATGAGACTTGCATATTTGATATAATCTCAACTTTGAATAATGTAGCCCCCAAGTGTCGGGTCGTAATCCTGCAGCGACTCGGGACTATTCCTTCCATTGCAGAATAAATCATATTCATTGACAAAACAATATCCATTGCGCTAAAGCGACTTTGAAAACCTCAATCATAATATTAATAACCATAATAAAAATCCAGCCATGTTGGCTATTCAAGATAATATAATCCGGTATGAAAACCTTATTCATCCAATATCATAATGAAAATTCAGCCAAGTTTGGCTATTTGAATAATATGACCCAATCATTTATAAGCGCATGATTTCAATGGCGCAATCCAAATATATACTGGCGACTTATAGTCCAAAGCCAGGCCGGTTTAATAAACACCGGATAATTTCTCATCATATACTGGTGACTTATCATCTTAAAGCCAGGCTAGTTTAATAAACACCAGATAATTTATAATCACGCTTTATTCAACCTGTTTCTGCATACAACAAGTTTAAAGTGTCCTGGCGGTTAACTGCCGGACGGGTCATAATGCCCAACATATAACCCGGGTTTATAACCAAGGATGCACTTAAGAATAATTAAATATGGAATATATCATACCTGTGACATTGAATCACATCATTGGTTTACCAACTTTTTGTAGTAAGGGTGATAACCCCAATCTTGAGTACTGATAACTCCTTCCATATTGTGCCGGTTTATGATAAAACCGTGCCGGGTTGTGATAAACACCGGATTAACCATATATAATACTGGTGACTTTGAGTCAAAGCCAGACCGGATTGATAGTCTCCAGATTAAGATGTGAGCATGTTCCGTCAATTTGTAATTGACAGTCGAACCGGTTTAATAATGTCGGTTTGTAAACGCAACAAAAGAAATGTTTATCAAAAAAGAAAACAGAATTCAAGCAAAGGCAAGGATTAAACCATTGCAAATGAGGCTTTGAGACGATCAAGAGGCATTACCATGGTCGGACACGACCAAGCTCCCAAAAAGGCGTAGCTATGGTTCGAGTCAGCCAGGTCCCCAAATGATGCTTTGGCATTACGCCGATCAAGAGGTGTAGCGATGGTTCGGGTTCGACCAAAGCCCCCAAGTGATGTTGTGGCACTAGGCCGATCAAGAGGCATGACTATGGTTCAGACATGACCAAGTCCCCAAGTGATGTTATGGCTTTTCGCCTACCAAATGGCGTTGCTATGGTTCGGACACGACCAAAGCCCCCAAGTGATGCTGTGGCATTGAACCGATCAAGAGGTGTGACTATGGTTCAGACATGACCAAGCCCCCAAGTGATCAATAATACGATAAGCCAATAAGGCATGATACCCATGTTTGAACCGCGCATCATGGCAGCAGGCCCTCTTTGGCACCCTTTAACTTTTTGCAAGAGATAAATCCTTCCTGAACCGGACGTTAAACCGGATATTGAGAGCTTCAAAGCTTTGTGGGAGACATCTTTCCCTTGAACCGGATTTTAAACCGGAATCTTCATTTTCAGCCGGAAATTTTCTGACGGCCTTTAAACTCGAGCTTGCAAGAAGTTAATTCCTTTTTGAACCAGACATTTTCTAAACCGGATTTGAGAGCTTCAGTGAGACTGACTTCCCTTGAGCAGGATTTTAAACCGGAATCCTTTCTGATAACCCGAGACTTCTTCATTGAGCCCGGATTTTGTAACTGTCATATACTTTCTAAGCCGGAAATTTTCTGACGGCCTTTAAGTTTTCATCAATATAACAGGAGCCTCCGGGACCGGGTTATCTTTCCCTCCATCGTCCTAGGGTTCTTAATTTTGCTGAAACTGGCAAGATTCGCTGAGTCATGTCATCGTAGCCCCCGAATCTCAAAGGTGACTCGAGGAGTTGGCTTGAGACTCTCCATATGTGACCGTGATGCAAACCGGCATAAGTTGTATATCATCAGTGTTTAAAGCCCGATGTGAATCCACAAAAGATTGAGGTGACTGCGGCAGGTTATAAATGATCCCGTATGAGCCGTGTCAAGAACTTTCGCCAATGGTTCCTTCCAACTGGTGATTTGAAGTTAACCAAACTATAGTGGCGGCGACTTGTGCGCCTGCCCATTGAGCCATCCAGTGCGGGCGGCGGTTGATAGTATATGATAATTTGCCTCCATTTTGTTGAAAGAAAACCGGGCTACCCAAGCTGTGACTTGCTCATACTCAATAAACAGCTCATGCGGACAGGTGCGACCCGGTGTGTTGATGTAGACCGGATCGCGAGAGATGGATGGTAAAGACGTCCGCCATATCAGAGGCGGCACAGACAGATGAGTCGGCCGCGGCGTTGTAAACCGGCGTGGACGGACAAATTAGCCATGTCATATTGATGTAAACCGGTCTACAGAATGGCGGCTTACATATATATTCATCGAGCTTGATGGCATGGTAAGATACTAGCACATTCATAATGGTGGCGCGAGTTTATACATCCATGACACAACCATAACTTTCACACTGAACAATTGTCCTGCATAAACAATATTGCATACCAAGGCAAAGGTAAACCGTTCTTTGACAAAAATAATATGTGTTAATAAAATATTTTTTAGATGGATATCACCTGATGTGCTAGGCCGGAAATTATCTGCCATGGAGTTGATGATCACCACGGTGATGCTAAAATTAATCGCGACCGAGTTAACTGTAGGAGCAGACAGGCCCGACGTTGTAAGCCGGTGCGGCCGAGCAATTTGTCCTCGACGTTGTAAGCCGGCGCGTGAACCGACCGCGGGGGCGGACAGGTGAGTCGTCTGTGGCGTTGTAAGGTGGTGCGGACGGACGAGTCAGCCGGTACGGTGACGCAAACCGGACCGCAACACCCTGTCCGTGAAGCCGCGCGATACAGCCGGACGTGCATCCGTGGTATAACACCCCCCTTCTTTTTAATAGTTGCCCTGCGTAAAAATATTACAGTCCAGAGTAATTGTTGTCGGATGAATTAACATGTACTGGTAAAATACATAGAAAGGATAGCACCTGGTATATTTTGCCGGATGCTGGCGCTGGATAATGCATAGTGCTGCTTTTGTTTTTGACAAAAGAGTTGATTGGTTCTGTGTCTTCTAGTGCCTGAGCTCTTCATATAACCCGGCCGGTACTTTTTGAGCCGGAATTTCTGAAACCAGAACTTCTTAATAATCCAGTCGGAACTTTTGATAATCCAGAACTTTCGAACCGGAACCTCTTGATAATCCGGCCGGAACTTTTGATAATCCGGAACCTTTGAACCGGAATCTCTTGATAAACCGGAACCTTTGAATCGGAACCTCTTGATAATTCAGAACCTTTGAATCGGAACCTCTTGATAATCCAGAACCTTTGAATCGGAACCTCTTGATAATCCGGAACCTTTGAATCGGAACCTCTTGATAATCCGGCCGGAACTTTTGATAATCCGGAACCTTTGAACCGAAAGCTCTTGATAATCCGGGCGGAACTTTTTGCTAATCCGGAAGTATTTGATAATCCGGAACTTTTCTGTATCCTAAATCGGAACTCTTTGACGACTCGGACATAACCTTTCGGCGATGCGGTTGGAACCCTTCGGTGATTCGGACTGAACTTTTCGTCGAGGTGATCGGAACTCTTTGATGATTCAGACATAACCTTTCGTCGAGACGGTCGAAACTTTTCAATGATCCGGCCGGAACTTTCGGACGAACCGGCGGAACCTTTCGATGAGCCTGACAGAACTTTTTCAGCAAGCCGACTGGAACTCTCCGATGAACCGGCCGGAACTTTTTCATTGAGCCGGACGGAGCTTCTCGATCCCTAGGATAGCGCCCTCCAAGAACTCAACACCACCGTGCGCAGGCCCCACGGTGGGCGCCAATCGTCAGGAATTGTCACGACAGATGTCCTTAGTGTCGAGGACTTAGTCGCGAGGCCAACGTATCTATGTGGTAGCTTGAGAGGGGTTGAGCGGAATCGAGAGACGCAACACAAGACAGGGATTTAGACAGCTTGGCCCCGGAAACATCATCCGGTAAAAACCCTACATGTTGTTTGAGGCTAGGTCTCATTATCATCACGAGGGAGTCGCCGTAAACCGGCTCTCCTCTTTGTGTCTAACCCTAAGATTGTTTCTTCTTGCTTATAGTTTCTCCCTCTTTAGGGAGCCATGCCCCTCCTTATATAAGTTGAAGGGGCGGGTTACATGTGGAGTCCTATTAGGATCAGGACAAATCTATCTCTAATACAAACCGGATACAAGTCCGGGTCTTGACTCCTTGTAAGGGAAATATCCTTCTCACCTTTACTCTTAAACCCGCCCACCATTAACATAAACCGGCCTACTAGGCCATGTGCCTTGTCAACCGTCTGACCCGCCCATCGGGTCACCAGTGAGTCAAAATAACCAGGCGGGTTTCTTGTAAACCGCCAGGTCAGGGCGGGTCGCCAGTAACTCGCCAAGTGTCAGCGGGGTCTTCAGATAAACCGCCAAGTCCGTCCGGGTTACACTTCTGGCCGGTTTACGCCGCGGGGTATATCCCCGACACATGTGGAAGAATAAATCTATATTTTGGGACCTACCCTACTGGAAAGACCTAGAGGTCCGCTCTTCGATCGACGTGATGCACGTGACGAAGAACCTTTGCGTGAACCTGCTAGGCTTCTTGGGCGTGTATGGGAAGACAAAAGATACACCGAGGCACGGAGGACCTGCAACGATTACACGAAAAAGACGGCATGCCTCAGAAGCACTATGAACGTCATACAAGCTACGCTATTACGAAAGAAGAGAAATAAATCTTCTTTGAATGCCCTTTCGATATGAAGGTCCCGACGGCTTCTCGTCGAATATAAAGGGAATAATAAATATGCGGAGAAAAAGTTCAGAACCTAAGGTCCGATGGCGCCACGTGATTATGACGCAATCGCTTCCGGTTGCATTGAGGGGGCTTCTACCGAAAAACGTCCGATTAGCCATTGTGAAGCTATGTGCATTCCTTAATGCAATATCTCAGAAGGTGATCGATCCAGAAATCGTACCAATGCTAAGGAGTGATGTGGCGCAATGTCTTGTCAGTTTCGAGCTGGTGTTTCCACCTTCCTTCTTCAATATCATGACACATGTCCTAGTTCATCTAGTCCACGAGATTGTCATTCTGGGGCCCGTATTTCTACACAATATGTTCCCCTTTGAGAGGTTCATGGGAGTCCTAAAGAAATATATCCGTAACTGCGCTAGGCCAGAAGGAAGCATCTCCATGGGCCATGAAACAGAGGATGTCATCGGGTTTTGTGTTGACTTCATTCCTGGCCTTAAGAAGATAGGTCTCCCTAAATCACGGTATGAGGGAAGACCCATTTGGAAAAGGCACGCTTGGAAGGGACTCAATAATATGGACGGATATTCTTGGTATCAAGCACACTACGCAGTTCTCTGAGAACTCTACCTTGGTGACCCGTATGTCGATGAACACAAGAACAGTCTGCGCTCCAAACACCGGAGCAAAGGCGACGAATCGGATTACATGTGAACACATCTGGACTTTCAGCAGTTGGTTGGAAACACGTCTTAGAGGTGACAACACTGTTTGTGATGAGTTGTACTTGTTGTCCAGGGGCCATCTTCGACTGTAATGATTTGGAAAGGATACGAGATAAATGGGAATACATTTTACAAGATCGACCAAGATCAAAAGGTTGGTTTTCCGGACGCAGGCGGTTACAAATGCCAGAAGAGGAGGAAGAAAGTGCAGCAGACCGAACTGCAGGCGCTGCACGCAAGGGTACAAGCGATAGAGGAACGAGAAGCAAATCGCAGCAAACGAACTGCCGAAGCTTCCCCCAAAGCTACCCCGCCATCTCAGCGGAGAAGCAGCGTGGCTTCCACCGAGCTGCTTCAATGGAGCATGTCTTGACGGCTCTCGCTAGCTACCCCATGGATTTTATCACGGAGTCTCAAAATTGCCACCTTATGACGCAATGGCGTAACTTAAAGGTCAAGGCGGTTGTCGGCCAAGTTCGACCTTGAACCCGGGCGCAACTTTTCACCGTCGTCCGATTCCGAAGGATATGCTAGGGTGACGGTGGGCCGAAATAACGGAGGGATTTGAGGACCTCCAGCTTGACCACCCTACCGGTGAAGGGGAGACTAGGCTGGGTTACGCTCAAGACTCCATGCCTATGGCGGAAGGAGCTCATCAACCTTCCGAATCGGACGCCTCCGCCTCCTCCTCCCGTGAGTCAGGCACTCCGCCTCCTCCATCGCCTCCTCCTCCGTGAGTGACGATCAGGGCACTCGGCCTCCTTCTCCGGCGCGTGGCGGCACTCTCCCTCCTTCTCCGCCTGCGTCGGCGCGCCCGAGCAGCCAGCAGCCTCCTCCTTCTCCGCCTCGCCAGCAAGGGCGGAAGAGACCCGCCGCCGCCCCGGCTGCTCCGGTGCTTCGTAGTCCTTCTCCTCCGCCTCATAAGCAAGCACGAAAGAAGACAGCCGCAGCCGCTCCGTCCGGCCCGCGTGCCTAGCAAGACAGCAGAGGCGGGAGGCAATACAGATCTGATCCACCTATCAAGCCTCTAGAGAAGTTACCGTGACGAGATGACCGTGGAGGAAAACAAGAAGATCGTGCAGATCAAGTGAAGGACTTCTTTGAAGGGTTGAAAGTGCAGAGACATCCACCTCCGGAGGAGAAGGTAGATCCGTGAAAGCAAAGCGCACTATCGATGCCCTGAGGAAACCACCAAAGTCTCCGCCGAAAACCAACTATGAGCGCATTACTCAAAAGGCATATCAAGAAGCGTCGCGGTCGGGAACTACTGTCAGTGATCAAAGGTTAAAAGAACGACGAGCAGCTGGGAAAAAAATTGCCCAGCTCGGCGAACAAGCGAACCAATCGTGCCCCCCGCTCAATGTGTCTAGCGACATCGTCGCTAATGTTCCGAGGACGGTGCCGGTTATACCAATCTTGGAGATTACCTTCCGACGATCAACTTCCTGATTTCATGGAGGTGGACGAACACAGAATTTAGTACGGAAGCCTCTCGTCAAAGATGAAAAATCTTTAACAACGATGATGCGAAGATTCCATAATTGGTACATGAAAACCTGCAGAGAGTCTGGGGGGACGAATACTTTGTATCTGGGAATTAAAGAGGAGCACGACCTCGTTGGAACTGATCTGTTGACTGTTCCATTTGAGGAGTTCTTCAAGTTCTTCAATCAAAAGGCCCTCGATAAATTAACGGTCTTTTGCTACTGTCTGTAAGTACTATTTCTGTCATTAAGTCCCTATATATAGCTCAGCTCTTTCATTGCATGTATTTATAATTAATTATGCTCACTATATTATGCAGATTGAAGATCGCCGAAAAGTGCAGAAAACAAGAAATGTATGATATTGGGTTCATTAACACAAATATCATAGATGAAATTCAGGTTAAAAAGCACGAAAGAGGCCGAGGCCAACTTGCTACAATCATTGATCAAAAATCAAAACAAAGATACCATACTCTTTTCTTACAACTTCAAGTGAGTGTTACTGTCGTGTGCATATTTGGTTTCCCTTATTACTCGAGCGAGGTTATAGTAATATAATTGATGAGTTATGCATGCGTGCGTAGCTTCCACTATGTTCTTCTAGAGATTAAGCTTGAGCAGGGACTAGTACCGTCTTAGACTCGAGACGAAAAGATCCCGAAACCTATGCGGACACGAGTAAATTGCTCAACAAGTAAGTTCAATCGATCATTATCACACCATATCAGCAACTTTTTGTTCATTTCCTGATACTCAAGTAATAAAAATTATTTTCTTTGTCTTGCAGGGTTTGGAAACAGTTCACCGCAGAAGCTCCGGGACTGCCGAAGGAGCTGCGATATAGCTTGCTAGTTGCGCGCATCTCCCGTTGATTCTATAGCTATACTTTCATCAATGCCATTTATAATGCTTCATTATCAGTTTGATTGACCTCTATTTCTCGTAAAGTGCTTGTGGCAGGAAGAAGGAAATAATTTCTATGGATACTATGTGTGCGAGTTCATCTACAACGCGACTTTGAAAAATAAGCGGGGCTACTCTAAAAGACAATATGAAGTGCGTAAGCAATAATATTCACAATTTTATTTTATTACACCATCATTCCTGTTGAGTTTCATTCATATATGTATTAACCCCTTCTTCAAATTAGACGTGGCAGATGCGGAATGAACTCCTACCACAAGATCGCATGAAAGCAATTCAAGAGGAATTGGCGGAATTCTTTCTTGACCACGTCATCAATAAAGTCGAAGAATACCATGTGGAAGTTGATTTCAAATGCTAGGGGATTGTAAGAGATCTTACATATTGTATATGTATGTAGCCAGTAGCGTCGGATAGATAATACGAAAACTTGTTGTTCGTCCAATTTCTCGGAGAAGGACAGGTCGATCGATCACTTCTCTCAGTATGCATGACGAACTTCTGTACTTAATGGTTTCCTTCATTTTCTTACTAGCTAGCGTGTCGAGGGTCTCTCTATGTATAGTACGTAGCGTCGACCAAGCACAGACATAAGAGAAGACACTTCTCTCTATTAATTAGCTAGCTAACATAATATATGAAACACCTAAATTAACCCCCCAAAACCCCCAACCCCCTCCCCCCTTTTCAAAAAAAAAAAACAAAAACCACAGCCCCTGAAATGCTGACGCGTGGATGCCTATTGGTCCCGGTTGATGCCACCAACCGGGACCAAAGGCCTCTGCGTGGGCTCGGCACCGCCACGTGAAGGCCCATCTGTCCTTACGGGTGAACCGGGACTAAAACAGAGGCATTAGTAACGATCCTTTAGTCCTGGTTCAGGAACCGGGACATCACTTTTACCATAAGAAAAGTGTGTAGCGGGTGATGTTATCCATCAACCCTTTTTGTATGTAGTTGTCGAACATGTACATTCAATCATACTGTATAGTGTGTAATATATTGGCGGAAACCAGCAAAACAAGGACCCAGCCTTTTTGTGGTGGGGGCTTCTGCAAAAACGGCTCAAGCTTAATTCACCCCACCAAAATAGCGATGGGGAAAAAGCCCCCGAAAACTACTCCCTCTAATCAGAAAAAGTCTCGCAGCTTTGAACTAAGATTAGTTTAACCTTGATTCAAAGTTGCGACACTTTTTTTGGATCAAAGGGAGTACATCGTAGTTCTTTATAGGTTTTGCCTTTTGTCGTGTGAGCTTATTTTCTTATCTATCGTTCGAAAGTCTATAACGCCTTTGTACTGGAATAGATGAAGAACTTGTGTCAGGCCTTCAGATTCTATTCATATGTCACCGCAAAGTTGCTTATTTAATTTTAATTGTAGGTTTGGAGCCTGCCGCATCTTGCTGATCTTTTTAATAAGAGAGCTTCATTGAAATAGGGGACAGACCCAGTTGAGCATATATCCATATCGACACTGAATGTGAATTAATTTTGTTTTAGCCCAAGTCTACCCATCAAAACTCGGTAGAATAATAAGATTCCACCATTTTTGTTTACTCTTTGACAAAACATTCTGTCAAAAAATTTGGTGAAGGTTTTCTTGCCCATAATTTGATATACAACAATATTGGTAGTAAAATATGAACTGGGGTAGACAAATAGAAAAATGCATGTTAAGCACCAATCCAACACAAGGTCCAAACTTGCGATGATAACCAATGACCATTTAGTATATGCGAGGTCTTGCACTAGGGCATCGAGATATATATAAGAAAAGAGTATAAGATGGAGCAATAAACTTTGTAAAAGCAGGGGCAATGGGGCACGCACGCATCCTTTGCTAGACATCAGAGGTCAGAGAACAAGCTTTATATATTCCAGTGTGAACCAGAGAGATATTCTCTCTTTCCAGTCACTAATCTCTTTAGACGACTTTGAAAGTAGCACGCATGCATAGCTCCAATACGGGCCCTTAAACAACATGCAAATCGTCAGGACCGAACTGTTCGGGTTCAGTTTGTCATCCAATACGAATCTGTATTTGTCCATAGACGCATCCGTTTGTTTGTTTTCTCGCAAACCGAAAGTAGTCACGACGTACCTCACGCAATGCGTCCTCCCCTCTCCCCCTACTTGCTAGCTCAAATGGTGGAAGGTGTACTAGCTAGCTAGCTCAAATGATGGAAGGGAGACTTGTGTGAGACCTCAGATCGTTTTAAGAGAAAACATGTTCAAACATTTTTTTTAGAATTTGTACACACATCAATGTTTGTTGTACAACCTCAAAAAGTTTCAGCTCCTAACTCAACTTACATTATTAGAAACAAAAAAGTTCAAAAAAAACATTAATAGAAACAAAAAAGACAACATCGGATGTGAACAGTACTCCCTATGTCCCATAATATAAGAGTGTCTTTTATGCTAGTACTTGACACTATACGAGTGTAAAAAATGCTCTTATATTATGGGACGGATAGAGTATCAAAGTACTATTCACCCTTTCCTAAAAAACAGCACTATACACATACGAATTTGTTTTTTTATAAATCTTTAAATGTACATCAAGTTTTGAGCCGGTTTTTTTGGAGTTGTAAATATACACCAAATGGACGTTGTCAAATAATTTCAGATTTTTTGGAAGTGCCTAAATATGAATTTTTCACAAGTCTTCCCCGGTGTAGCTAACTCAGCTTCTAACTCAACTTTTTTTAACTGATCTATTATTAGCACATACACGCATGTTTGATGGAAGACACTAGTGGATGTGCTAGCGAAAGTTGATGGCCGCCTCACAAAGTATGGGGTTGGATAGCTGACTCTTGCATATTGTTCGTGGATCACGTCCGGACACAGTCCGTGGACAAAGAGTGATTACGTTTTATGGAATACGTACCATTGGAGATGCCCTTACCCCTATGTATATCCCAATCTTCAACCCCACACGTACACACTGTGGTTGCGTACGTAAACAAAACCGAGCAAAAAGGCGGAAATTCCCAAAGGCTCAGATAAGACGACTGTGGAGAGGTAAATCGATCCGTGTCGATAGGACGAAGACAAGGCCATATATAATTTTGGAGCCCATCGAACTGGACGAGCAGACAGCGGCCACTTTCTAGGTTTCGGCACAGATGGATCGAGCATCGGGGAGGTTTCGTCTCCCTTGTTACCACCAAAATGCGAAGGAATCAACGAGCGCCCGCGCGGATCGCTCATAATCTTTGTGTGTCGGGTTGGCCACGCATCCGTATCCATCCGACACGTACGCGCCCACCGTCGCTGTCGCGGCGAAGGTGCGTGTGCGTGTGGTGCGCGCGCCCGCGCGTGCCCACCACGCACAGATTCGCCACGTCGAGCGTCGCACGCCACATGCGCACGCACAAGTCAGCTGGAGAGAATCGCATCGAGGCGATCCGGACGGGAGCGGCGGGGAGGGAGCGAACACTTTGCATGGAGGCGTTGCCTTGCACGCCAGAGCTACTGGTCGCCGGCCGATCCGTCGTTCTGAATGTTCCTATTCCTGCATGCTGATATTTTCTTCGGTTAATTTGTGTTTTTTGTGTGAAACCGGGTTGATTTGTTGTGTGCACGTCTTGATCTCTCTAGCTAGCTAGGCAGCTAGCCATACCTGCAAGTCTTTACTGTTGTGTGTTCGTGTGTGCAACACACTCTCGTTTCCACCAAGAGTCTCCGCACCCACGCCGGATCGAATCTTAGCGCCGACGACGGCGACCGCCGCCTCCATTCCATGGCCGGTGACGCCGATGATGGCCGGTGCCACGTCAGCCAAACCACGGCGAGCTAGAATTGACAGAAAAAACGTGAGACGTGACAGTTTTTTAGCTGTTATAAACACAACGTTTTCATATTCCTGTGTTAAAAGGCTAAAATGTTTGGGTTGCCGCATAAGAGATTTTCCACACAAAAAAAACCAGCCAAGGATTTTTTTTTCGTGTACTCCCCTAACCCCAGGCAGCTAGGACAAACTTTCCTCTCCAAGCTTCACCGGCGAGCTCGTGGATTCACCTCTCCTCTGCTTGCCGTTCCGATGGTCGATGACGGGGAGGGGAGTCCCGGTGCCTCTGTCTGGTTAATAGTTTATGTTAGGGTTTTTTGTCCTCGTAGGTGCTACGCTTGAGCGGATGGCAACGCTTCTTCTTCGACTTTGTCTTCCGAGCTCCGATTCTCCTCGGATTCGTCTGTTTGGACATAGTCCACGAAGCTCCGGCATAGATTCTTGCCGTCTCTTTGGGCGGTGAGGTTAGGGTTTCTCGTCATGTGGCGAGATTTGATGTCAGGTGCTTCAGATCTATGCAAGGGTTCAACGGTGATGGCTGCGTATCCAAGGCGTTGGTCCTCAGGGCATGTGCATGAAGACTTCCTGACTGTCATCGACAAGATCAAGCCGACTCTAGTAGAGGGGAGTCGTGACAGTGGCCCATCAGTGGCTCGTCCTGGTGGCAGTAGTGGTTGTTCAGTGATCTTGAAATCTTGATGTAGTTTTATTCGGTTTGACATGTTTTGTACTGAACTTATATTTTCAAAAAAAAAAAGTCGGACAAGAGTTGGTGGCGCAGTAGTCAAACGGCTCAAAATGGGCTCATCCCTCTTTTCGAAAACAAGAGCTAAAGGCGCCATGCATTGTGTGCTGCACCGAGCGGGCACGTGTGGTCTGATTCGATGTACCTACGTATGTCTACGGTATCGAACAAAGCTCGACAGCGGCGGCGTATACATCATTATTGTTGTCGAGTTGTACTTCCTGCTAGCTCGAGCATCTTGGCCGTTTCTAGTACAATTCTACTCTACTTGGCAGTAGTTGGCAGTTGGAACTTTGGAAGTTGGCTCCCGGGAACCACATGCCAGATATATACGGTTTTGATGAGGCATCTTGCATGCACCACCAAAATAAGTAGTATCAATTCACACGCTGCATGCATATATGCGGTTGAAATATCCAGCGAAACGTACTACTCACCGTATATTGAGCTAGTGACACATATGATGAGAGTAACCTCACAAAGTTTGGTAATTCCTTTCGGCTCCCTGTATACATTATCTCCTAGTTAGATTATTTTAAACAGTGTGTTTACAATAGTTTCGTCACACAACTAAAGAAAATCGTATACTATCCTCATGTATGGAGAAAAGAGCAAATTGCATTTTTACCTCATAATTTGACATTTTTTACACTAGTAGTCCATTTAACAATTTTTCATCTGAATTGCCTTATCTAGCTAAGGTTTTGCCAGTTTTACCCCCGTAGTTTTTAGAGTGGTCTGTGAGGTGGGTCTAGGCCACGAACGCAGTGCGTCTCATGTTGTGGTTTTTTTTCACACCTAGAACGGTTGAATAGAGTCAGGCCCTTTTTTCGTAAGGCCGTCGTGTGTACTTACACACCAATAATCCTACACACACGGACCCATTACGGGCTTTTACTTGATTTCCTTCTAACTAATCTCTCAGCCCCCCCCCCCCCCTGATTTTCAGTGGGGGTGGGGCCCATCCTCCCCTCGTCTCCAATCCCAATCGCCCACGCCAGCTAGTCCGTGAACCCCGTAATAGATCCCTCCGTGAGTGTAGCATTGCTGACTTACACACTGCTTCATCGAGTTGGTTAAGCGCCTTCGAGCTTGAACTCGCTGGATTTCTTGTTCCGTACCACATGCGTTTCCTCCCAAGTATTTATCCATTCATATGATTCGAGGTACATGTAGAACAAGCTACCATACCAACCAAATAGGGTTGTTAGGATTTTCGATGGTATGGGCAAATATTGAAGTGTGGCAGATGGCCTAAAGTTCTGAAAATAGTACTAATTTTGGCCAAATAAATCTAGCTAAATAAATGGAAAAGTAGCCAAATAAACCCAACGAACGGAGAAAAATTAAAAGAAGAATAGAGGAGCAGATCATACATGGGAGGGGAAGATGTTTTCACATCGGTTGCTACCCTCGGCTCCGACAATCGCCGATGATCACGCCAATAAGTTTCATGCCGCTCGTCACCTGTTGCGTCATCCCATTCTCTCTGAATGAATAACGGGTGGCGTGGTTTGGGGTATAGGCCAATTGGGCGAAGCGATGTGTAAGTATACCAGACAACTATGGAAAAAATGGGTTTGGCTATCCATTGGTTTACGCGCCAGGAAACAACCCATAAGGAAAATCATGACGTGACACTCCACATGTACCTAATCCGTGGGACACATAGGGCAAACCACTCTCAAAAACTTAAACAGTGTAACAAAAACTTGCAAACTTCACCAAAGGAGGTAATCCATATGAAAGACTACAATATGGGACAATTGGTGTCAAAATGTCAAAGTGGAGGGTAGTAATTGGAATTCACTAAAAAGTAACATTCAACCCTTTGAACCTTGATATTACCCTCATGTATCATCTTTCTATGTCACTAATCCCCACAATCCATCATACCCATCCCTGCTTCGTTCTTTTAAGATCTCTTTCTCGCTCCATATGAGCTTCTTGCCACATAGGATAATTTTTCAGAGAGAGAGAGAGAGAGAGAGAGAGAGAGAGAGAGAGAGAGAGAGAGAGAGAGAGAGACTCTTCGTTATGAGTTCGATAAGAGTGAAACTTTTGTGTCTTTGTAACATCAAATTTAACGCAAACTCTTCCCATAGATTCAACTTAAGAGTAAGATATACTTTACCATTTATATACTTTGTTATTCATTCTAGATGAAGTGAATATGCAATACTAACTCTGCCATACCTCAGTTTTGGATGCCCCAATATGCATGCCAATCATATGGCCATGTTTTGTTCTGAGTAGCCGGCAGGAGCACCACCTTCCAGTTGGAAGAAGAGAGTATTGTTACATATATTACAGGTTACAACTGGCCTTTTTCTGAGGTAAAGCTGAAAAGAACGCCAAAAATGACACGCAGAATACTCATGGAACAAAACTACTAGAATTATGCATGCAAGTATCCTACAAGGCTAGGTGCCACCACCTCACGATAAGTCGCAATTCTTTGGCCAATGAAGATGCATTGGTTTCCCTACTTCAGAATATGCTCCATATCAAGTAGATCATGTCGATGTGAACACACACCTTCCAGTCCGAGTGGACAGAGAGGATGTCCTCCCACCATCGATTAATAGATTTCTCAGGGCCACGCAAGGTTGGAATAGGCATCCTAGTCACAACATTAACTGCATTCCACACCTCACGTGATAAACGGCAGTCCCGGCAAAGACATGTCACTGTCTCATTGCTTGAGAGGCAGATGTGGCAGATTAAACTATGGAGGCATTCTGCAATTGCTAGATTCTCTGAAGTGAGGAAGTGATTCTCATGTAAATGCAAAATATATGTCATGAGATTGAGACTTCATGTATAGAAGAATGTACAAAGCGAGGAAGTGATCTCATTTCTCATGAGGCAAAATCCTTCTCGTGTAAATGGATGAACACATTTTGCAAAACACATTCTTGTGTAAGTGACCATTTATCAACTTGTAGTGATGGTGCTTTCTGAAGGACAATAGCCGCCACCGTACATACTTTGGCCCCCTCGTCTCCGGCTGCCATATTGGTGCTGAGAGGTGGGCACCTTGGGTTGTTAGGAGTTTTGTGTCCTTATCCAATGTGTAGTTGTGATGGTGGTGCTTTTTGTGGATACAATTAGGCACGGGGGTACCCACTCCAGATGAAAAACTGCGATGGCACACCACATATGTACCTGATGTGCGGGACCCATAGGGCAGACCACTTTCCAAAACTTAAAAAGGGTGAAGCAAAACTTGCAAAACTTTTACGAAACGAGGTAATCTAGATGAAAAGCTACTAAATGAGACAATTAGTGTCAAAAACGTCAAAGCTGTGGGTAAGAATTGGAATTCACTAAAGTAACATCCAATCCTTTGAACCTTGATATACCCTCATGTATCTTGCTGTGTCACTAGTCTCCACAATCCATCATACCCACCCCTACTTTGCTCTTTTGAGATTTGTTCCTCGCTCCATTCGAGCTTCGCAAAGAAATTCAATATCAGGCTTGCCACATAGGATAATTGGTCATCTAGAGAGAGAGGGGGGGAGGGAGGGAGAGGGAGAGAGAGAGAGTGAAGGAGAGAGAGAATGAAACATACTCTTCGCTAGGAGTTGTATAAGAGTGAAACTTTTGTGTCTTTGTAATATCACATTTAACGTTAACTCTTCACCTAGATTCATCTCAAGAGTAAGACATACTTTATCATTTAAGATATTTTGTTGTTAACTCTAGATGAAGTGAATGGACAACGCTAACTCTACCATACCTCAGTTTTTGATGCCCCAATGCATGCCAAACAATAATAACGATATTATTATTATTATTATTATTATTATTATTATTATTATTACTATTTGTTGTTGTTGTTGTTAAGTGGTAGGAGCACCGCCTTTTATTGGAATAAGAGAGTGTTCTTATATGTATATTTACCGGTTATAATTGCCCCTTTTTTGAGGTAAAGCTAAAGAACCCTCAGAATTACACGTGGAATATATACGGAGAAGAAAACTACTAGAATTATGCATGTGGGTATCCTCAAAGGCTAGGTTCACCCACCTCACGATAAGTCACAATTCATTGGCCAATGAAAACACGCCGCGATTTCTCTCCTTCAGAATGTCCCATGTTGTTGCGAACACGCACCTTCCAATTTAAGAGGACATAGAGGATGTCCTCCCACCATTGGTTTAATATATTTCTCGAAACCGCGCAAGGCCGGAATAAGCATCCTAGCCGCAACATTAATTGCCTTCCACACCTCATGTGAGAAAGGGCAGTCTTGACAAACACGCGTGACCGCCTTGTTTCTTGAGAGGCATATGTGGCAGGCTGGACTATGGGGGCATTCTCTAATTGCTGTACTATCTGCAGTGAGGAAGCGACTCCTGTGTAAACGAACAATATATGGTGAAATTCACTGGAGCAGGCACTCGCAGGGGCACACATGCATGTAGGCACACAATAGCTTCAAATTTTCAAAAGTTGGTTGGGGTTTGCATGTGTTTTATCCCTTGATTACTGTAGGGGGTTCCATGCATGCAGCTTTTAGCATAGTTGCATGCTCCACCTACCCTCACATGCTTTTCCTTTTGACTTTAAAATTTGAATCTATTGTATCTTTTGAACCGAAAGTCAAATTTATTGTTTGTTTTCATATTCATGTTCCCTGTGATGAGGGCTTTGAAAAAATCCCACTCTTGAATTTATTTTGACAAGTTCTTAAAACTTCAGCAAGTTTCATTTATCAAAACTTGATATCATAATATTAAATTTTTACCAAGTTGCACCAAGTTTCATTTCCTTTTAGGGTTTAGGATTTAGCTTTTAGTATTTGCAACTTGGCGGAATTACCCTTTTAATTTATCAAGTTTTAATAGCTTTAACTTGCTAAAGTTTTTTAAAAACTTGTCAATACATATTTAGGAGTGGTCTTGTTTCGAAGCCCCCATCACAAAACACAAATATGCAAATAGAACATAAATTGGACTTTTGGTTTAGAAGATATAATAGATTCAGAATTGGAAGCCAAAAGAAAAGGCATGTGAGGTGGGGTGGGTGTAGCATGCAGTCTCTGCCAGAAGCTGCATGCATGGACCTCATCTAAAGTAACTAAGTATAAAACACATGTCAAGACCAAGCAAGTTTCCAGATCGCGAGGCAATCGTGCAGTTCACAATGTCCCAAAAAGGTGTGTTCCCCACGCACATGTGTGCCACAAATCCTCCTCTCCCTATATATACGTGGTGAGATTGAGGCATACGAAGTGAGGAAGAGATCTTATTTCTCGTGAGGCAGAATCCTTCTTGTGTAAATGGATGAACACTTGCAAAACACATTTTGTGTAAGTGACAATTTATCAAATTTTAGTGAGGGAGCATTCCAGAGGGCAATAGTCGTCGCGGGCATCCTTGGGCCCTCTCAACTCTGATTGTCATCCTAGCCTTGAGAGTTGGAAGAACTCGTTCTAAATAGTTATGTGATCTTCATCAAGTGTAGCAGTGGTGGTGGTGGTGCCTTTCGTGAATACAATTACTCTTCTTTTGGCAGTGCTATGGAGACTGAGGGGTTTATGTCTCCATATATGTGATTATTTGAAATTGCCGAGTTTATGTCCTTGTGTAATGTTATTTTTGTTGGTTTCATTCTCAGTGAAGTTAAAATATTTCCTCAACAACGACGGAAATCGTGTGGTCCGATGGCATGTACTTATATGGCATCACCCTCGGCCTAAGTTGTAACGTTCATGACTTTCCATACTTTAGGATGGACAACTCAATGGACTTTCAAAAAACCTTGGCAATTAAGCCATGCATGTGAATAAGTGACAATATCGCCGTCCCGATGCAATTGCAGTCTCTTTACAGAAGTATTGTTAGTATTTAGTTGTGCAAAGATTGACATCGTGAAGATGTCTATAAGAGATTTAATTCAAACTCATAGGAGTTACATCGTTGTCTCTTGGATCTTGAATTTTAATCTGAAACAATGTAACTATAATAGTTGCGAATATCAATAAGTTACATGTAACTTTTTAAAAAATTGAGCAACAAATATGAGTGCCGCCTTTCCATTAAGAGGGAAATTTGTACGTGTTGGCATGTTTTAAACTAGGCACATGCTGGAATCCTAAACAAAGCACCCCCTAAGACCGCATGCAGACTACTCTTGGTTCTGGTACACTCTTGGTTGGAAGGCCAACTCCCTCTGCCTGTTGTCCTAGAAGGTGAGATGTGTTGGGGATCGTTGCAGAAAATAATTTTTTTTCAACGCATCACCAAGATCAATCTATGGAGTCATCTAGCAATGAGTGAGAGAGGAGTGCATCTACGTACCCTTGTAGATCACGAGCGGAAGCGTTCAAGAGAACGGGATTGATGGATTCGTACTCGTCGTGATCCAAATCACCAAAGATCCTAGCGCCGAACGGACGGCACCTCCGCGTTCAACACACGTACGGAGCGGAGACGTCTCCCGCGCCTTGATCCAGCAAGGAGGAGGGAGAGGTTGAGGAAGAGAGATCCAGCAGCATCATGACGACGTGGTGGTGGTGGAGAGGCAGTACTCCAGCAGGGCTTCGCCAAGCTCTTAACGGAGGAGGAGAGGTGTTGGGGAGGGGAGGGGCTGCGCCTTGGATGTGGTGTGCAGCCCTCCCCGCCTCTATTTATAGGGGAAGGGGCGGCCCCTCTTGTTGAGATCTAGAGGGGGGGCGGCGGCCAAGGGGAGGGGGCTTGCCCCCCAAGCAAGGGGGGCGCCCCTCTAGGGTTCCCCACCAACCCTAGGCGCATGGGCCCAAGGGGGGTGCGCCCAGCCCTCCAGGGGCTGGTTCCCTGTCCACTACAACCCATGAGGCCCTCCGAGAGAGGTGGCCCCTCCCGGTGGACCCCCGGAAACCCTCTGATGGCCCCGGTACAATACCGATAAGCCCCCGAACTTTCCCGGTGACCGTATGACAACTTCCCATATAAATATCTTCACCTCCGGACCATTCCGGAACTCCTCGTGACATCCAGGATCTCATCCGGGACTCCGAAAAACATTCGGTAATCACTTACAAGTCTTCCTAATAACCCTAGTGTCACCGAACCTTAAGTGTGTAGACCCTACGGGTTCGGGAATCATGCAGACATGACCGAGACAGCTCCCCGGCCAATAACCAACAGCGGGATCTGGATACCCATGTTGGCTCCCACATGTTCCACGATGATCTCATCGGATGAACCACGATGTCAAGGATTCAAGCAATCCCGTATACAATTCCCTTTGTCAATCGGTACATTACTTGCCCGAGATTCGATCGTCGGTATCCCAATACCTCGTTCAATCTCGTTACCGGCAAGTCACTTTACTCGCATGCAGTAATGCATGATCCCGTGACCAACCACTTGGTCACACATTGAGCTCATTATGATGATGCATTACCGAGTGGGCCCAGAGATACCTCTCCGTCATACGGAGTGACAAATCCAGTCTCGATTACGTGTCAACCCAATGACACTTTCGGAGATACCTGTAGTATACCTTTATAGCCACCCAGTTACGTTGTGACGTTTGGTACACCCAAAGCACTCCTACAGTATCCGGGAGTTACACGATCTCATGGTCTAAGGAAATGATACTTGACATTAGAAAAAGTTCTAGCAAACGAACTACACGATCTTGTGCTATGCTTAGGATTGGGTCTTGTCCATCACATCATTTTCCCAATGATGTGATCCCGTTATCAATGACATCCAATGTCCATGGTCAGGAAACCGTAACCATCCATTGATTAACGAGCTAGCCAACTAGAGGCTCACTAGGGACATGTTGTGGTCTATGTATTCACACATGTATTACGATTTTCGGATAACACAATTATAGCATGAACAATAGACAATTATCATGAACAAGGAAATATAATAATAACCATTTTATTATTGCCTCTAGGGCATATTTCCAACAGTCTCCCACTTACACTAGAGTCAATAATCTAGTTACATTGTGATGAATCGAACACCCATAGAGTTACGGTGTTGATCATGTTTTTGCTCATGGAAGAGGTTTAGTCAACGGATCTGCTACATTCAGATCCGTATGCACTTTGCAAATATCTATGTCTCCATCTTGAACATTTTCACGAATGGAGTTGAAGCGACGCTTGATGTGCCTGGTCTTCTTGTGAAACCTGGGGTCCTTGGCAAGGGCAATGGCTCCAGTGTTGTCACAGAAGAGAGTAATCGGCCCCGACGCATTGGGAATAACTCCTAGGTCGGTAATGAACTCCTTCATCCAGATTGCTTCATGTCTTTGCCTCCCGAGGCTGCCATGTATTCTGCTTCACATAGATCCCGCCACGACGCTTTGCTTGCAAATCGCACCAGCTTACTGCCCCACCATTCAAAATATACACGTATCCGGTTTGTGACTTAGAGTCATCCAGATCTGTGTCGAAGCTAAGCGTCGACGTAACCCTTTCTGACGAGCTCTTCGTCACCTCCATAAACGAGAAACATATCCTTAGTCCTTTTCGTGTACTTCAGGATATTCTTGACCGCTGTCCAGTGTTCCATGTCGGGATTACTTTGGTACCTTCCTACCAAACTTACGGCAAGGTTTACATCAGGTCTGGTATACAGCATGGCATACATAATAGACCCTATAGCCGAGGCATAGGGGATGACACTCATCTTTTCTCTATCTTCTGCCGTGGTCGGGCATTGAGCCGAGCTCAATTTCACACCTTGCAACACAGGCAAGAACCTCTTCTTGGACTGATCCCATATTGAACTTCTTCAATATCTTATCAAGGTATGTGCTTTGTGAAAGACCTATGAGGCGTCTCGATCTATCTCTATAGATATTGATGCCTAATATATAAGAAGCTTCTCCAAGGTCCTTCATTGAAAAACACTTATTCAAGTAGGCCTTTATGCTTTCCAAAAGTTCTATATCATTTCCCATCAAAAGTATGTCATCCACATATAATATGAGAAATGCTACAGAGCTCCCACTCACTTTCTTGTAAACGCAGGCTTCTCCATAAGTCTCAAGACAAACCCAAATGGTTTGATCATTTCATCAAAGCGAATGTTCCAACTCCGAGATGCTTGCACCAACCCATAAATGGATCGCTGGAGCTTGCATACCTTGTTAGCATTCTTAGGATCGACAAAACCTTCCGGCTGCATCATATACAATTCTTCCTTAAGATAGCCGTTAAGGAATGCCGTTTTGACGTCCATTTGCCATATCTCATAATCATAGTATGTAGCAATTGCTAACATGATTCAGACGGACTTCAGCTTCGCTACGGGTGAGAAAGTATCATCGTAGTCAACCCCTTGAACTTGTCGATAACCCTTAGCGACAAGTCGAGCTTTATAGATGGTAACATTACCATCCGCGTCCATCTTCTTCTTAAAGATCCATTTATTTTCTATCGCTCGCCGATCATCGGGCAAGTCTCCAAAGTCCATACTTTGTTTTCATACATGGATCCTATCTCAGATTGCATGGCTTCAAGCCATTTGTTGGAATCTGGGTCCGCCATCGCTTCTTCATAGTTCGAAGGTTCACCGTTGTCTAACAACATGATTTCCAAGACAGGGTTGCCATACCATTCTAGTGTGGAACGTGTCCTTGTGGACCTTCGTAGTTCAGTAGCAACTTGATCCGAAGTACCTTGATCATCATCATTAACTTCCTCTCTAGTCGGTGGAGGCACCACAGGAACATCTTCCTGAGCTGCGCTACTTTCCGGTTCAAGAGGAAGTACTTCATCGAGTTCTACTTTCCTCCCACTTATTTCTTTCGAGAGAAACTCTTTCTCCGAAAGGACCCGTTCTGGCAACAAAGATCTTGCCTTCGGATCTAAGGTAGAAGGTATACCCAATGGTTTCCTTAGGGTATCCTATGAAGACGCATTTTCCGACTTGGGTTCGAGCTTTTCAGGTTGAAGTTTCTTGACATAAGCATCGCATCCCCAAACTTTTAGAAACTACAGCTTAGGTTTCTTCCCAAACCATAATTCATACGGTGTCATCTCAACGGATTTAGACGGTGCCATATTTAAAGTGAATGGAGCTATCTCTAGAGCGTATCCCCAAAATGATAGCGGTAAATCGGTGAGTGACATCATAGATCGCACCATATCCAATAGAGTGCGATTACGACGTTCGAACACACCGTTACGCTGAGGTGTTCCAGGCGGCGTGAGTTGTGAAACCATTCCACATTTCCTTAAGTGCGTACCAAATTCGTGACTTAAATATTCTCCTCCACGATCTGATCGTAAGAACTTTATTTTGCGGTCACGTTGATTCTCTACCTCATTCTGAAATTCCTTGAACTTTTCAAAGGTCTCAGACTTGTGTTTCATCAAGTAGACATACCCATATCTACTTAAGTCATCGGAGAGTGAGAACATAACGATAGCCTCCGCGAGCCTCAACGCTCATTGGACCGCACACTTCAGTATGTATGATTTCCAATAAGTTGGTTGCTCGCTCCATTGTTCCGGAGAACGGAGTCTTGGTCATTTTACCCATGAGGCATGGTTCGCATGTGTCAAATGATTCGTAATCAAGAGACTCCAAAAGTCCATCAGCATGGAGCTTCTTCATGCATTTGACACCAATGTGACCAAGGCGGCAGTGCCACAAGTATGTGGGACTATCATTATCAACCTTACATCTTTTGGTATTCACACTATGAATGTGTGTAACATCACGTTCGAGATTCATTAAGAATAAACCATTGACCAGCGGGGCATGACCATAAAACATATCTCTCATATAAATAGAACAACCATTATTCTCGGATTTAAATGAGTAGCCATCTCGTATTAAACGAGATCCAGATACAATGTTCATGCTCAAAGCTGGCACCAAATAACAATTATTGAGGTTTAAAACTAATCCCGTAGGTAAATGTAGAGGTAGTGTGCCGACGGCAATCACATCGACCTTGGAACCATTCTCGACGCGCATCGTCACCTCGTCCTTCACCAGTCTCCGTTTATTCCGCAGCTCCTTTGGTGTTGCCGGCCTTCTTGTCCGCTAAGTACTTGTGGCAGTTCCGCTTCCAGTGTCCGCTTCCCTTGCAATAAAAACACTCGGTCTCAGGCTTGGGTCCATTCTTTGGCTTCTTCCTGGCAACTGGCTTACCGGACGTGGCAACTCCCTTGCCGTCCTTCTTGAAGTTCTTCTTACCCTTGCCTTTCTTGAAACTAGTGGTTTTATTGACCATCAACACTTGATGTTCCTTTTTGATTTCTACCTCCGCTGATTTCAGCATTGAAAATACCTCGAGAATAGTTTTCACCATCCCCTGCATATTGTAGTTCATCACAAAGCTCTTGTAGCTAGGTGGGAGCGATCAAGGATTCTGCCAATGACCGCCTCATCCGGGAGGTTAATGTCCACCGGGACAAGCGGTTGTGCAACCCAGACATTTTGAGTATGTGCTCACCGATGTAACTATTTTCCTCTATCTTACAACTATAGAACTTGTCGGAGACTTCATATCTCTCGACCCGGGCATGAGCTTGGAAAACCATTTTCAGCTCTTCGAACATTTCATATGCTCCGTGTTGCTCAAAACGCTTTTGGAGCCCCGGTTCTAAGCTGTAAAGCATGCCGCACTGAATGAGGGAGTAGTCATCAACACGCGACTGCCAGGCGTTCATAACGTCTTGAGTTGCTGGGAAAACGGGGCTTCACCTAGCGGTGCATCTAGGACATATGCTCTTTTGGAAGCTATGAGGATGATCCTCAAGTTCCGGACCCAGTCCGTATAGTTGCTGCCGTCGTCTTTCAGCTTGGTTTTCTCTAGGAACGCGTTGAAGTTGAGGGCAACATTAGCGTGGGCCATTTGATCTACAAGACATATTGCAAAGTTTTAGACTAAGTTCATGATAATTAAGTTCATCTAATCAAATTATTTAATGAACTCCCACTCAGATAGACATCCCTCTAGTCATCTAAGTGATCCATGATCCGAGTCAACTAGGCCGTGTCCGATCATCACGTGAGACGGACTAGTCATCATCGGTGAACATCTTCATGTTGATCGTATCTTCTATACGACTCATGTTCGACCTTTCGGTCTCTTGTGTTCCGAGGCCATGTCTGTACATGCTAGGCTCGTCAAGTCAACCTAAGTGTTTTTGCATGTGTAAATCTGTCTTACACCCGTTGTATGTGAACATTAGAATCTATCACACCTGATCATCACGTGGTGCTTCGAAACAACGAACTTTCGCAACGGCGCACAGTTAGGGGAAACACTTTCTTGAAATTGTTATGAGGGATCATCTTATTTACTACCGTCATTCTAAGCAAATAAGATGCAAAAACATGATAAACATCACATGCAATCTAATAGTGACATGATATGGCCAATATCATTTTGCTCCTTTGATCTCCATCTTCGGGGCGCCATGATCATCATCGTCACGGCATGACACCATGATCTCCATCATCATGATCTCCATCATCGTGTCTCCATGAAGTTGTCTCGCCAACTATTACTTCTACTACTATGGCTAATGGTTTAGCAAAGAAGTAAAGTAATTACATGGCGTTATTCAAGTGACACGCAGGTCATAAAAATAAATAAAGACAACCACTATGGCTCCTGCCGGTTGTCATACTCATCGACATGCAAGTCGTGATTCCTATTACAAGAACATGATCAATCTCATATATCACATATATTTCATTCATGATATCCTTTTGGCCATATCACATCACAAGGCATATGCTGCAAAAACAAGTTAGACGTCCTCTAATTGTTGTTGCATGTTTTTACGTGGCTGCAATAGGGTTCTAGCAAGAACGTTTTTACCTACGTCAAAACCAAAACGTGATATGCCAATTTCTATTTACCCTTCATAAGGACCCTTTTCATCGAATCCGATCCGACTAAAGTGGGAGAGACAGACACCGCTAGCCACCTTATGCAACTAGTGCATGTCAGTCGGTGGAACCTGTCTCACGTAAGCGTACGTGTAAGGTCGGTCCGGGCCGCTTCATCCCACGATGCTGCCGAAACAAGATAAGACTAGTAGTGGCAAGTAAATTGACAACATCTACGCCCACAACAAAATTGTGGTCTACTCGTGCATAGAAACTACGCATAAACCTAGCTCATGATGCCACTGTTGGGGATCGTTGCAGAAAATAAAAAAATTTCTACGCATCACCAAGATCAATCTATGGAGTCATCTAGCAACGAGTGAGAGAGGAGTGCATCTACGTACCCTTGTAGATCGCGAGCGGAAGCGTTCAAGAGAACGGGGTTGATGGAGTCGTACTCGTCGTGATCCAAATCACCGAAGATCCTAGCGCCGAACGGACGGCACCTCCGCGTTCAACACACGTACGGTTGGGGAAGGCGTCTCCCACGCCTTGATCCAGCAAGGAGGAGGGAGAGGTTGAGGAAGAGAGCTCCAGCAGCAGCACGACGGCGTGGTGGTGGTGGAGAGGCGATTCTCGGCGAGGCTTCGCCAAGCTCTTAACGGAGGAGGAGAGGTGTTGGGTAGGGAGGGCTGCGCCTTGGATGTGGTGTGCAGCCCTCCCTCGCCTCTATTTATAGGGGAAGGGGAAGAGGGGCGGCCCCTCTAGATGAGATCTAGAGGGGGCGGCGTTAAGGGAGGGGGCTTGCCCCCAAGCAAGGGGACGCCTCTAGGGTTCCCCAACCCTAGGCGCATGGGCCCAAGGGGGGTGCGCGCCCAGCCCTCCAGGCTGGTTCCCTGCCCACTACAGCCCATGAGGCCCTCCGAGAGGTGGCCCCTCGGTGGACCCCGGAACCCCTCCGGTGGCCCGGTACAATACCGATAAGCCACCGAACTTTTCCGGTGACCGTATGACAACTTCCCATATATAAATCTTCACCTCCGGACCATTCCGGAACTCCTCGTGACGTCCGGGATCTCATCCGGGACTCCGAACAACATTAGGTAATCACTTACAAGTCTTCCTAATAACCCTAGCATCACCGAACCTTAAGTGTGTAGACCCTACGGGTTCGGGAATCATGCAGACATGACCGAGACAGCTCTCCGGCCAATAACCAACAGCGGGATCTGGATACCCATGTTGGCTCCCACATGTTCCACAATGATCTCATCGGATGAACCACGATGTCAAGGATTCAAGCAATCCGTATACAATTCCCTTTGTCAATCGATGCGTTACTTGCCCGAGATTCGATCGTCAAGATCCCAATACCTTGTTCAATCTCGTTATCGCAAGTCACTTTACTCGTACCGTCATGCATGATCCCGTGACCAACCACTTGGTCACATTGAGCTCATTATGATGATGCATTACCGAGTGGGCCCAGAGATACCTCTCCGTCATACGGAGTGACAAATCCTAGTCTCGATTCGTGTCAACCCAACAGACACTTTCGGAGATACCTGTAGTATACCTTTATAGCCACCCAGTTATATTGTGACGTTTGGTACACCTAATGCACTCCTACGGTATCCGGGAGTTACACGATCTCATGGTCTAAGGAAATGATACTTGACATTAGAAAAAGCTCTGGCAAACGAACTACACGATCTTGTGCTATGCTTAGGATTGGGTCTTGTCCATCACATCATTTTTCTCAATGATGTGATCCCGTTATCAATGACATCCAATGTCCATGGTCAGGAAACCGTAACTATCCATGGATTAACGAGCTAGCCAACTAGAGGCTCACTAGGGACATGTTGTGGTCTATGTATTCACACATGTATTACGATTTCCGGATAACACAATTATAGCATGAACAATAGACAATTATCATGAACAAGGAAATATAATAATAACCATTTTTTTATTGCCTCTAGGGCATATTTCCAACAAGATGGCCACCTTAATGTAAGTCATATGCGTGCCGTTGAAGATGCAGCGGTTCCGCTCCTTCCATGCATTCCATATGATGTAGATGAGGTAGCCACTGAGGCACCTCTTTTGGTCGGCATCCAAATGTTGTAAACATCCGTCACACCATGCATCCACCGAGGGTGAGGGGGATGCCATTTCTGAATAAATATAGCCATCTACCCATGAGGGCACAAATAGGCGGACCCACATAAGCGAATGGGCAGGCCAAAAAGTGGTGGGGGTAGTCTCCAGGGCCCTAAGGCCGAGATGCAAAACGGGGTCATGCAGCTAACATCTCACCTCTAGGCGGTTGATCGTGAGGATCCTATTGTGGAGGACGAGTCAAGAGAAAAGTTTGCACTCCGACTCTGCATAGGCCCGCCAAATCTTGTCAGTTGAGAATTGTGTATGAGAGCCAATGAATTGTGACGTGTAAGCGGGTCTAGCCAAATAATCCCAGCCGACCTGCCAGTTCTAGGAAATGGAGTATGGCCTTTGAGGGTCAAGGGCCACCCTTCGCCGCGATCTTTAAAGATCAATTATCTTGGATTCCTTGCGATCCAGAAAGTTTTTATGCGGCAGCGCTCTAGGCTCACCTCGATCTGGGCAGTGGATGCGAACACTAAGTTGTTCCACATCCGCGTGAATGGGCACATGATGAAAAATTATATTCAGACTCTTCGGACTACCTGCGGTATTGGTATTGCCATAACACAAATAGGACAAAGAGTAGAAGTCGTAGACCATTTCAGTGGCCATCTCAGGACTTCTCCTCATCGCTCTATCGAGTTGAATTGGGCTGCCCTTGGATATCAGAGGCGAGATCTCTTAGAATTTGACGCAGATTTTGATGAGAAGATTAAAGGAGGTCGTTTTCTTGCAACCATATGATAAAGCACTTGGCCCTGACGACTTCATCGAGGCTTTCTTCAAGTCATGTTGGGGCATGATCAAAGTGGACATTGTTGCGGCAATTCAACAGATGGCATCTTTTTGTGGGGATTGTGCGGGTCTGATAAACTCCGCCAACATTATCATGCTGTCCAAGAAGGTTGACGCCGCTTGCATTTATGACTACCGACCCACCGGTCTGATTCAGAGCCTTTCAAAGATCTTCTCAGAGCTTCTGGCTAACAGATTTGCATCCATCCTCAATGACATCGTTTCTAGAAGCCATAGCGTCTTCATTAAAAAAAGATGCATCCATGATAACTTTCTCTTCGTGCAGAACCTCATCAAGGAACTTCACCAAACCAAAACTATGAGTCTGTTCCTCAAGCTTGACATTTCAAAGGATTTTGATTCGGTGAACTAGGCTGTCATCTCGAGGTTATGGATAACATCGGTTCGGTCAACGATGACATGATTGGATCTATTTGTCGCTCAACTCTTGGACACCTCCAGTGCTCCTCAATGGCAGCCCAGGGCCTCCCTTTGCCTGTAGGAGGGGTATTAGGCAGGGGGCCTCTCACCAATGCTCTTCATCTTGGCCATTGACCCACTACATCACCTCCTACACCTAGCGGCAGAGTCAGGCGTGCTCCTGCCAGTCAGGGCCAGAGCTGTCCACTGTAGAATATCTTTGGGTGTTGATGATGTTGGGATCTTTGCCAATCCTATCAAAGAAGAGTTAATTCCGACCAATTCCATCCCCGTCTGCTTCTCTAATGCCAACATCCTAGACACAAACCTTCTGAAGACCGAGGTCTTCCCCATCCGTTTGTGAGGGCATCGACATGCACGGCCTTCTAACCATTTTCTCCGCAAGGATTGGAAACCTTCTTGTGCCGCTATTTGGGCTCCCCTCTGTATTAACGATGCCTTCGCAAAAGGTTCACCTCCAGTCGCTCAGTGACAAGATTCACTGTTGAAAAAACATCATGAGAGCGAGGAGGGTCTCTCTTGCTAAGGCGGTCCTAACCGCTATGGTCATTTTTCACATGCCGGACATGTCGTTGCCTAAGTGGGCGAGTGCCAAGGTGCACCAGATTACACATGACTTCGTGTGGTATGGTGGAGATAGTGAGACCGCTGATGGTGGGCACTCGTTGGTCAACTGGAAGACAGTCGGTCGGCCCAAAGTACTTGGCGACCTTGGCATTGTAGACCTCGAGAGATCAAACTGGATTCGCGTTGGGCCCCTGTGTCTGCGTTGCCTGGAGCTTTTCGCCATTGCATTTAAAAAAAAAATCATGACGGTGCACATCGAGCTTTTGAATGATAACTGGACTCATTCGGTGGCTAGATTAAGCGGACCTGATCAGGTATGAGAGTTCGCTTAAAAATAATCCAGATCTTGCATTTGGCCATTTGCACGAGAATGTGTTTTGCCGCTTTTCACTCCTACTTTGCCGGAAGATACAACACCACACAGCACACACAAGATGCGACTTCACTTTCGTTCCTTCCGCCGGGTGAATTCGAAGCTGATACGATAGTATTTGGATGCTCTCGCGCCTTTCTTGAACGTTTGATACTCGTAAAATTAAGCTAGCTACTAGTGATGACACATACTCCCTCCATTCCTAAAATATAATGTTTTAGAGCTTCCAATATGAAATACTCCCTCCACTCCTATAGAGATTCCAATGTAGGCTACGTCTGCAAGAAACGAATGAATCTACACTCTAAACTATATCTATATACATCTGTATGTAGTTCGCATTAAATGGCTAAAAAGACTTATACTTACTTACGAAGCAAAATGAATGAATTTATACTTAAAATATGTCTATATACATCCCTATGTAGTTCACATTAAAATCTCTAAAAAAACTTATACTTACCTACGAAGCAAAATGAGCGGATCTACACTCTAAAATATGTCCACATACATCAATATGTGGTATATATATTAAAATATTTATAAAAAAGACTCATATTTAGTAACGGAGTAGGTGCTTGTTGGTCAGAGCAGCCAGAAAACGTTGATGTATAAACTCCCAAATAATCAGCTGGGAAGTACATAAATACACAACCGTTACCCGCAGAACCAACGGCTCTGGATGAAGCAGCTGTGGGACCCCACGGCCGCTCATCACCAGCTGAGCAACACGCGCCCCTAGCCACTGCCACGTGGGCCCCAGCACGCTCTCGACTCCTTCGTCTGCTATATAAACACCCATCGCTCACTCCACAGCAGATCGTGCCCCTCGCCTCCATCACTCACTCTCAGAGCCCCCAGCTAGCTAGTGCCCTGTGCATCTCGTGCTCGGAGCACCTAGCAAGGTAACTTAGAGGGTCGATTAGCAGCTGATCTGTCGATCATGGGCATGGAGGGCTGCTGCAACAAGAAGGTGGTGGAGGAGGAGGCCCTGGTGAAGAAGATCACCGGCCTTGCCGCGGCCATCGGCGAGCTGCCCTCGCTGAGCCCGTCGCCGGAGGTGAACGCGCTCTTCACCGAGCTGGTGACGTCCTGCATCCCGGCGAGCACCGTCGACGTGGACGCGCTGGGCCCGGAGGCGCAGGAGATGCGCGCCCGCCTGATCCGCCTCTGCGCCGACGCCGAGGGCCACCTGGAGGCGCACTACTCCGACCTCCTCGCCGCGCACGACAACCCGCTCGACCACCTCACCCTCTTCCCCTACTTCAACAACTACATCAAGCTCAGCCAGCTGGAGCACGGCCTCCTCGCCCGCCACGTCCCGGGCCCCGCCCCGGCCCGCGTCGCCTTCCTCGGCTCCGGCCCGCTGCCGCTCAGCTCCCTCGTGCTGGCCGCGCGCCACCTCCCCGACGCCTCCTTCGACAACTACGACATCTCCGGCGAGGCCAACGAGCGCGCCAGCCGGCTGGTCCGCAACGACGCCGACGCCGGAGCGCGCATGGCGTTCCGCACGGCGGACGTGGCCGACGTGACGACCGAGCTGGCGGGCTACGACGTGGTGTTCCTGGCGGCGCTGGTGGGCATGGCGGCCGAGGAGAAGGCGCGCCTGGTGGAGCACCTCGGGAGGCACATGGCCCCCGGCGCGGCGCTCGTGGTGCGGAGCGCGCACGGCGCGCGCGGGTTCCTGTACCCGGTGGTGGACCCCGAGGAGATCCGGCGGGGCGGGTTCGAGGTGCTCACCGTGCACCACCCGGAGGACGAGGTGATCAACTCCGTCATCATCGCGCGCAAGGCGGCGGCGCCAGCAGCCGTTGCCGCCGACGGCGACGTGCCGGTGAACAACGGCGGCATGCCGGCCCAGTGCGCGGTGGCGGTGAGCAGACCGTGCCTCGGCTGCGCCTGCGAGCTGGGGACGAGGGCGCACCAGAAGATGAAGGAGATGGCCATGGAGGAGATGGAGGCGTAGGCCGGCCGGCACTCCGGCAGACATCGTCATCGCCCAGAGCACGGTGATAAATTCACCGACCGATTAATCTGCGATCGATACATGCATGGTAATAATTCGCTTGTCCTCATGCATGGATGGATATGGCTACCTATTTACCACCATAATTATTAATCCTTGCCTGCGTATGGCTGGCTGGATTATTTATTTTCTACCGTAATTGTGCCGTGTTTGTTTTAGCAATCGTCTGACAGCTGCTGCATGCCTCCGGGTTTAACATAGAGGAGGAGGATGATATGTGTCGTGTTGTGTTGTGGTGAGATCGAGTCGAGTTGCGTGCTGTTGTAATAAGTGTTTTTGACACTCTATATGACTGAAGTGATCATCACCCACAAGTGTAACACTTATGCTTTGCTTAATTGATTCCCTTGTTTCAAACGAGTTGTCTTGATTTCTTTTTTTTTCTATAAGAAAATAGTTTTTTAGGGAAAATATCGCCGCTTTATTTAAAACACGAAGTTCGGAATGTCATCCGAGATTACATCAAGGACAAAGTCCGGCGGAGCCTCCAACCAAACCTTACAAAGTTCATCCCCAACACCTACTCTAGCAAATTTATGTGCGGCGATATTGGCAGAACGCCGGACCCAAGAGACTTTGAAACTCACAAAAGAGTGCAACATCCTTTTAATTTCCTCCACCCAAGGTCCAGCAACGCCCAGGCTTCTCACCGGTTGATTAAGCATCTTGACCGCACTCTGGCAATCAAGCTCGACATGGACACGTTCTGCATTGATCTCACGAGCCACCTCCAATGCCCTCTTGCAGGTCAAAATTTCCACTGCTTCCGGATCAACTATATTGGGGAAATGATGGCATAACCCGGCCCTAAAAGCACCGTTGTGATCTCTCAACACAGCGCCCCCTCCACCTTTATCACCATGTCTCGATGTTGCCCTGCGATTTACTCGATCGTTGCAGTTAGTCAGCAAATATATATGTACTTCAAAAAAAAGTCAGCAAATATATATGGGTGCTGGTAAAGTGCAAGCTTATATAGTACGGTCAACTGCCAGCAGCGGTTGCCAAATGATTGGAGTGCATGATTTTTTTTATGTGGTGCCAAAACGACCGTGCTGCTCGAAATGTGTGCCAGCCATTTTAATGAATGGAATTTGTTTTTTTTTCGCTACTTGGGAGGGTGTCTAGTTTTCACCTGCGGAATAAAAAAAAAGAAAAAAATTGGCTCAAAAACGAACAGCCCAATGACAAGAGGAGCAATGCTATAGGGACGCAATGTATGATATGGAGAGAACAAAAACTAGACGGGTGTTGAGGTTTGTCACTAACTCCATGCATTCATTGCTCTATAGGACGCACGGGTATTTGGCTAGTTTCCACCATCGGGGTCGAAAAGACTCCTCTCAAAAAATAAAAATAAAACACAAAGAAAGCAGGTCACTACTACTACTACTACTACAGATTGGTATCAGTTTATGTTTTCTCAACCAGAAGAAACATGCCACTTTGCCGGGAAATACCCCTTGGAACATGGGGGTAGGTGCACCTGATAACTAAATTACTTTTTTAAAATTTCCAAAAAAAATCAAAACTTTCCGAAACTTTTTGGGAACAAACTTGAGTTATAATTACAGTCGTGTAAAAATGTTCGTCAACGAAATCTTCTCCAACGAAATTCAGGCAACAAAAAATCAGGACTTATAGTGCAAATAGTAGCTCTCATATAATGACGAATTTGTTTTTTTTCTGCCCACGACGACATAAAAGGCATTTCTCCGTAAAAGATTTTATACGAGTGCAACAATAAATCTACTCTGTTCTTTGTACTACTTTGACTGCACATGAATAGATCCAAAGTTTCTCACAATAAAAAAAATAAATCTACTTTGTTCATAAAAAGATTCATAATTTTTTGACTTTCTTACAAATTACATTTAAAAAAATTCATGTGCAAATGCACCTGAGCGCGAACCATTCTCGTCCCACTTTGGGCCATTAGATTCTTACTGCTCCCACTAGACCATCCAAGATCAATTGGCCCACAAACGAACAACCCTATGACAAGAGGTGCAATGGTATCGCTCAAAAAAAGAGGAGCAATGGTAAAACTCTCCCCTCCTATGCCACTCCCTAGCGACGGGGAGGGAACCCTAGCCGCCGCCGGGCGCCCTCACCCTCCCGGCCATCCTCCTCCTCTACAGCCTTGAGTGGCGGCAGGGCTTCCCGCCTCCTTACACGTGGATCCGGTGCGGGTCGAGGTACTGTAATTCCGAGGGTCACGACGGCGCGACATGATCTCTTCTCGGCGACGACGTCTGGTAGTTCTGGTTGCACGGCTAGCCTATGGCATTATAAAGTGTGGGCGGCGACGGCGACCTGGGTTCCGCGTGGGCATCTGTCGTCCGGTGGCGGTTAGCAGGGTGGGTCGAGGGCAGTGTTGGCTGCCAGCTATTGCTATACCTTGGGCAGCGGTGTTGGCCCGGTGCTGGTTGTTCTTGGCGGCGTGCTGGCTTATGACTGGCGGTGATCGGGTCTCCGCCTCTCTCTGCGAGTACGTGGGTCGTGGGTTGACGGCGAGTTGGCAGTCCTCGGTGGTTACGATGGGCACTGGCACTTGTCTGTGGAATCGAAGGTGGTGGCGGCCAGTGTTGCCGAGGCTGCCCATCAACTAGAGGGGTCAGTTCCTTGGCTGGTTACCGTTGAGATATGGAAAGACAAATCTGACCACAACGATGGCGCCTGGTCGGCATGGGATGCAGGCGCTCTCACCAATTTGTACGATGTCAGTGCTGCCAACCGCGCGCGCGCGACTGCGATTCCTAGGTCGGTGTTGCGGTTCCAAGTTCCATGTCGGCTCGTTCCGCCGCCTACATACTTATATCTATTCTATGTGTGTATGAAAATGCCGCTTATCGACATCCCCCTAACTATAGTCAATGCATATCTATACCTACTAATAATGTATGGAGCGTCTGTGCCCATTCACCGTCAGCATTTTACAGAATAACCCATGGTTTTATATTTAAGTAACCCAGTCCAATATTAAGTGCCCTTCTCCGTTGGGTTTTGGCCTGACTGTGGTAGCCGCTATTCCGCACGCCTAGGTGCTGGTTAGTATTCCGCATCCAGCCTTAGTAGGCCCAGTTCGCCATGTTTTTAGCCTGTTTAGGTCTCTGCTTTTATTAATTACAGAGAATATGTTAAACATGATCATACTATAATTTTTGCAACCGTAACTCAGATTAAAGTAATTTGTACATGTAATTTGATCAGAAAAATGTGTAGTTTTCAACCTTGCTATTATTTGTTCATGTTAACCACTTTATAATTATTTTAAGGCATAACCTTAATTAACATAATTAATTGCAATGGTGTATTTTGGAAAATACTAACACACAACATAAATCTTATATAACCTTTATTATATAGGAAAAAGTCCAAAATAAACCTTGAAGTTGTAGACGAAAGTTAAATCCAACCCTGAACTTTGAATCCCGAAAATTGACACTCTGAACTTGTAATCCCGGTCTATTTTGGACCCTAGACCTGTTTGGCACACTGGGAAATATTATAATCCCGGCCAGGATAACCAGCTACTCTCACGGACAAGAATTTGGGCCGACCCACTATAACACAACAAGAATTCGTATAGTTTAAAAAATGCTCGCACATTTCTAAAACTGTTCAGAAGTTAAAAAGCGTTCCTGTTTTCTATTTTTGGCACAAATTCAAATTATTTTGTATTTTTTAAATGTGTGAAATTTTGAAATTCCATTCATTATAAAAAAACTGTGCATGATTCAAAAAAATCACATTTGTCAAAAAATGTTCAGAATTCCAACAGTTTTTCACATGCTATGATTTTTTAGGATTTTGAAAACTGTGTCGCATTTTTAAAATAATGTTTTTAGAATTTCATAAATAATGTTTTTCTAAAATGTTTCGGATTGTTGGCTGCGGACTCGACTGGGCCAGCCCACCTAACATGAAGCTAGTTTTTTTCTTAACATGCGACGTAAATATTATTTATTTATTTTTCTTACCTGGCGACATAATAATTCTGAAACAAAAAAATCATGCCATGAAGTCGAACTTGGACCTGGCAGGGTTGACCTCCGCTAGCCACTACAGCAAACGACTATGACTGACATAATCAGAGGCCTGAAATATTAAATAAGAAATCAAATCGTCGAACATCGAAAACATTTTTAGGGTCAAACGAGTATTGAAAACATATTTATTTATGAAATCCTCGAACATTTAATAAAGTGCGAGCACTTTTTGAATTTTCGAATACTTTTAAAAAACCAACAACTTTGAAGAAGCAAACACTTTTTGAAACATAATTTTTTTCTGAAACCTGAAGAAAATTTTAAAGTGCGAACACTTTTTGGTACATAAACATTTTATGAAATCTGAAAATATTTGTGACATCTAAAAAATATCACAAGTTTTAAGAAATGTATGGGCCAATCCAAACAAATTTTTATACAATGTATAATAATATTCGTGTGATTTAAATAAATGTTTTGTACATTCAAAAAATGTTGCATTTCAAGAATAATCACGAGTTTCAAAAATGAGTTTGTGAAATTTCCTAAAAAATGTGTGTACAATGTAAAAAAATGTGTGCGTGATGGAAAAAAATGTGTCATAACCTTAACAGAATATATGTGGCATGTGTTTGAAAAAAAATTACACAAATTTAAAAATGTTGAACCACGTAAAGGGGTGTTTGTGTAGTTTTATAAAATGTTTATTGTCATTAAGAAAATGTAAAACATGTATTTGGAAAAATATTACCATGTATTCAAAAAAAGTTATGAAAACATTTAATTTAAAAATGTACATGATGTATTTGAAAAATTCAAAACTTTATCGAAAAATATTTAGTGTTTGCGTTAAAAATGTACATTGCGTACTGAGAAAAATTAGACATGTGTAAAAATGAACAAATAAAAGAAAACGAAAAATAAAAAACTAGGCTGGCCCAATTCAGCAAATATCAGCCAAGTCCTCTCAAGGTTGAAAGTAGACCGGGATTAGAGAGTTTAATGTGCTGATTTCAGGGATTGAGAGTTCGGGGTTTGATTTAGTTTTCGTCTACAAATTCAAGGTTTGTTTTGGACTTTTTCCTATATATAATGTATGTTAGGAGGGGCTATATGGATCGTGGGGGGTATGAATGATCGGTTTTAATGGGCATATAGGAGTAATAAAGAAAGAAGGGAATAAAGTGCATGATAAGTGGGGATAAAAAAGAATAGGATATATATATATATATATATATATATATATATATATATATATATATATATATATATATATGAGGGAATAACACAAAGGAATTGGTATTAATACCAAGAGCGTGGCATGCATTCAATGCAATAATGAAAAGGAATTAATATTGAGGGACATGGGAGTGGCACATATATATGTTGCTATGCAGTGTACGACCATTATGTGCAACAAAAATAACGCAACCAGGAACGTGAGAGGCGGTATGTGAGCATCGAGTTGCATGAACTAGGGTCATTTTATTCAGACGTAGACAATTTTATGTGCTGTTACAGTTAATCGGTAAATTTTGTTATGTAGATTGTTAAGACTAATTAAGTTAAAATTTTCTTATTTATGGGTTATAATTTCTTACTCCAAATGCAGATTTGTGTATGTTTAATAGATTTTCAGAAGGATATAAGACTAGAAGTGTGGATGTTTGTCAATTTTCAGAGGGAAATAAGCCAACAGAATACACATAAAAACATGGCTGCTTTGGGAAATTTTGGATGTTACCCATGCTCATGCATGATGGTAGTTGTTGCGAAGCTCATCTTATCAATCCATCTTGAATCATCCCAGCACCATAAATTGTCTATTTAGTTCATCACAAACACCAGTATCACGGGGATAATAGAGGCAAATCAAAGTTCAATGCTGAACCCTTGGTACCTCCTCCATGTTATGTTAGGACAAGAAAACAAACCAACGGACACCAAACCATTTATACTCAGCTAGCTTCAGATCTTTGTTTTTGCATAATTAAGATGCCAAGATTTTTTTTTTTTGCGGGGGAATTAAGATGACAAGATTGCAGACATACAATACTAAGCTAGCTAATTTTAATCCCATTACAATGTTATAGATAGCTTCCTGAGCATACATGCATCATTGCTCCATGTTTTTACACCAGCAAGTGGCACATGTTGAACTAACCTGGCACCTTTCGCGGGGTTGACAAAGTTGAGTTTTTTTTTTCATTTTTGCTGAGGAGTGTGTGTTGAGTAACGTGATTGTATTAGAAAACTTAGGTTAAACTAGGAAATATTCTGGCTTGTACTCCAAGTAAATCATGTACTCCTATATATATGCCCACGAGGCTCCAGCAATATAACAACTATTCCACCAATTTCCTCTCTCCATTCTAACATGGTATCTATCGCAAGTCGATCCTAAACCCTAGCCACCGCCGCTTCCGCACCTGCGTGCCACTCCCGGGGCGGTCGACCTCCATGACCGCCGCCGGGGGCCGTGCCGCCCGAACCTAGGGTTCTCCGTCGGCCGTTTTGGCCGGCTGTCTTAGAGAGTCTTTTTTCCCGATCCTTTGATTTGGTTTTTTTGTCTCTCGCCGGTCGCTTTGATCGGGGTCTACTTTTTGGTTTTCCGGTCTATGTGATCCGGTTTGCGTCGCCCACCGCCACCGTCGACCCCGTGCGCCTCTACTCCAACACCGGCGCAATCGGCCGCTTCTTTACTGACCCGGCGGCCTCGTGCGTCGTCCGGGAGTCTGCCCGTCGGTCGCCCCGACCCGGCGGCCTCATGCGTCGTTCGCGCATCGGCCTGCCGGTTGGCCTGACCCGGCGGCCTCGCGTCATGCGGCGGCCCTTCACCGCCGCCGTTCGCGCGCGGCCCGCCAGTCGATATACACCGGCCGTCACCACCCTGCTCCGACCGGGACTCCTGCATCACCCCGACCCGGCGGCCTCGCGCCAGGCTGCGGCCAATCATAGCCGCCCGCCGCCGCGCCGACTTCATCTCGGACTCCGCCGCCACCGCGCGGCGTCCCCGACCTCGCGCGCGATCGGATTAATCACCCGCACGCTGCCGCGATCCGCCTCATCTACGCCATGCGACCGACCTGGGCCGTCGATTGCGCGCGCCTCCGCAGGCCCCGTGAAGACCGTCCCGAGTTCATCGTGCCCCTCTACCGATCGAGCAACGGGCTGCCACTGCTTCGCCCCGTCGGCCGCAGCGCCGCCGCCCCGTGGTTCTTCTCTCGGTTGCACCGACCCGCGTCACTGCTGCGTCGCCCCTTCGGGCCGTAGTACGCTTCCCGCAGTCCACCGCCGCCCAGAGGCCATCCGCTCCAGGTCGTCCCCGTGGCAGCACCGACCCTCGCACCGCCACTACGTCGCCCCGTCGGGCCGTAGCGAGCGTGGCACGCGGTCCACGCTGTCGTCCAGAGGCCGTCCCCGCGGCTGCACCGACCCACGCTCCTCGCCCGCGCCGCCCCTTTGGGCAGCGGCGCGCTCCGGGTCCCTGCTGCCGCCCCGAGGTCTTCCCGCCGTCACCCCGACCTGCCCGCCGCCTCTGCGTCGCCCCTTTGGGTCGTAGCGCGGCGTCCCACGGTCCACTTCGTCGTCCACGCGCGTTGCCTTCCCGTGGTATGCGTCGCGCCGCCTCCCTTGGCGCGGGAACGCCACTGTCCGCGCCAGTCTTCGTCATGCTGTTGGGTTCTTTGCCTATTTCGAGCACCGCCGCCGCCGCTCTTCTTTGGCCGCCGCCGCCGCTACCTAAGTAGCCGCCGCCGCCCATCCACCTCCTTCGTCTTCGTCCAGCACCGGCCCGTCGCTAGCGTCGCCGTCATCTACCCCAACCACTTCGTCTACTCCGACAACCGCAGGCGACATAGGCCCCGCACTGATTGATGCCGCAACCGTCGTCAAGTCCTTCTCAGCTGGCCTCTCCGACTCCGACATGGCGTACAACTTGTGCAGGTCCTCGTCTTATGCATGCCCGGTGATGGCAACACCGATGCGTGCCTTCGTCCACGACGTGTCCCCGGGCCTGGCAAGCCTGGTGCGGCGCTTCGTCAACTTCATCTTCGTCCGTCTACGCATGGCCGGTGCTGGCAACACCGGTGCGTGCCTTCGTCTATGATGTGTCCCCGGGCTTGGCAAACCCGCCGCGACGCGTCGCCAACAACATCTTCTTCCCGGCGCACCACTACTTCGACACCATGCTAACTCAGCGCCTCCTTGCGCCCGCGGCTCCACGACGACATCCTCGACACCGGCTCCCCGACTCGACATCGACCACGACATTCTTCGCGCGGCTACCTCGACCACGGCTACACCACCCTTGGCTCTCGGCTACATCGACAAACGGCACAAAGGGTTACCGCCTGCTTGAGCAACCTCGTTGGTTTTCACTCCAGCCATGACTCCGCGATGCGTCGACCGTTATGACTGTGGGGGGGGGGGGGGTGTCCGTCGGCTTGGCTTCGGATTCTTCTCCAGTCTCACCGTCTGCGTCACTACCATTGTGACTGCCGGGGGGGGGGGGGGAGGGGGGGTGTGTTGAGTAACGTGATTGTATTAGACTAGGAAATATTCTGGCTTGCTTTGTACTTCAAGTAGATCATGTACTCCTATATATATGCCCACGAGGCTCAAGCAATACAAGAACTACAACTATTCCACCAATTCCCTCTCTCCCTTCTAACAGTCTGCATATTCTGCATGCGCACGCCCGCCCTCTGCTCAGACACCATCAAGGCTCTCGACCTCAGCAACGGTCTGCTGAATATAACGTGGCAGCTACCAACTTGTGGTTGCTCAGCGTGCACTCCTTCCGGTTACACAGCGACCACGACAAGATGACGGCGATGGTCTCGGCTTTTAGGATGGAGGCCTTTTGCTGCATTTTCTCATGGACGAACCGACCAATGCAGCATTCCTTGATTCAGTTTCTTCGTCGTCAAAACTGAAAGTATATGACCTGAATTTCGAAAATTCCATATGGGTCGTACTACCATATGCTCACATTGTCTGAGCCATTGGCCCTCCTTGGGATGTGCACTTAAGGAGGTATAACAAGGCGTATTTATGTGTGGGTGGAGTTTATTGTACAGTGCCTCTACCGTGGAGCAGGCTTCATTTATTAATCGGACCACGATCGTTCTCTACGGTCTTGGCGTTTGTCACTTTTGATGGACCGGATGGCCACGCACTTGGGCCCAGTTCTTTTGGCTCAATTCTGAAGAATTACTACCCGGAGAATCACAATCACAAAAAAACTTGTTTCTTCCTTAGGAATCATCAGAGAATTATCAGAATCGCTAGTGTATTTGAGAATGGTGGAAACTTGGTGATTCTGGCAATTCTAGCCAGGCCCTCAAAAGAAAACTGTTCGGTTTGGACTACTACCCCTATTGGGGACTCAAATTACGGCCAATATGTCACTGGGCCAGCCCGACCGAGCGAGGCAAATGTACTGGCCCACACTCCCATCGTCCACCCGCACTCCCATCTTCCCAACCACCTCGAGCTAGGGTTTGGCGCGCTGCCAGCCAGCTCCCGTCCCTGGCGTCGTCAGATCCGCCGGCGGGAGGCCACTATGACGCCGCCCCTTTCCCCCGCCTCCAGCCGGCCATGCCGCCCCGTCCAAGCCGCGCCCTGCAGCAAGACGCGCCGGCGGGAGGCCCCTAAAACACCGCCCCAGGCCGGCCGCCCCTTCTCCTCGACTCCTTCCCGCTCGGCCGCCCCTTTCCCCCGCCTCCAGCCGGCCACGCCGCCCCGTCCAAGCCGCACCCTGCAACAGGACACGCCGCTGTCGCCTCTCTTGATTGCTACTATATGCCTCTCTTGATTGCTACTGTATGCCATCTGTTAATTTGTATGTTGCTTTGGATGGTGCAAACATGTGATTGATGGCATGTACTGGATGGTGCAAACATGTGATTAGCAAAAAAGAAAAAAATAAAGGCGTTACAGACATTTCAACAGATAGTGCATACAACAATCATAGGCTAGAATTAAAGAAAAGAACTGGACAGACAATTTTGTGGGCAGACGATTCTGTGGGCAGTTTCCAGAATCGTAATCCTACGGAATTATAGGGCGAAAAGAACTGGCCCTTGGTCCGGTTTCCAGGCGTACGTGAAGACACGGCAACCCAGTTTATTACAGCACCGGCACCACTAGTCCCAGCAGTACATAGCACGCAGCAAACATGTCACCAGCTTTGAAAAATCTTCAAACCTTCAGATAGTCTACATGGCTACTACAACAGCACAGTGCTAACAGATTGACACCTCAGTTCTCTTAGAACATTTCATGTATAATGGAATAAAAACACACACGAGACTCTAACCAATAGCCACACAACGGCTTTTGAACTAACCATAACCACTACTAGCTTTTAACTCACTAACGTCCTCCTGCCTGCCGCTCGCAAGTGATCTTCCCGTGCCCGGCAACACCACACATCTGCGTATGGTTTCCTTCCTGGCAAGTTTTCCTGTGTCTTAAAATGCTTCAAAACGGACAGGGTGAAACTCAATTCAGGCTCATGAGCTCGCGTGAACAGTTAAATCGAAAACAATTGAAACAAAATTTTAAAAAACAAACTGTACCAAACATGGATAATATTTTTATTTTTATTTTCAAACCATTTTTTATTTTACTAATCACTCAATCTCTTGCAAGCTCGAGCTCACAAAAGCACTTTCTTTGCAAAACCTAATTCTTTTGCTCATCCCCTCTTATGGAACTCATTCCTTTCCCCATACAGAGCTCCAAAGCTTTCCTTTGCTCTCTTTAATTCGTGGCACTTGCACCACCGATTAACTGTATCTGGCATCATGACAGCTACCTCCATCGCCCGGCATTGATCTGCCACACAATTACACATCCGCGCAGTTCATGAATTAGTTTTATGAAAAATTTAATTTAGTCCCTTACCAGTCAAAATGATTCTTGGTGGCACACTTTTTGTCTCTGCTGATCTGCCCACACAGATTCTGCAGGACCCCTTTCTGCCTGAAAAAACCACAAATGATGTTGTACATTTTGATGAAGTTTATGTTATTTTTCCTCAACTCTACCTAACAAGGTCCCTCGTGTACACATCAATGAGCTTGTGTGACGACCAATGCACCATTTCCCCACAATTAGGTGTCATCATGTGGTTATGCCTCACTCTATGCTCTGTTATGTGGTTATGCTTCACTCTATCTGGTTATACTTCACTCTACGGTCTCCTGGAAAAGCACACACAAGGCATGGCAATCCCTGCCACCTAATTGCACAGATCACAGAAAAGAACAGCATGTACAACATTCTAGACCCCTAATTATTTGTCTCCCATATTCGTTTGATCATCAGACACATGCTTTTTTCAACAGCTGAACAGATTGTCTTTCACTCCACCTTTAGGGGACAACTACTTTATTTTTTGACATTCATGCACAGGAATTCTAGCTACCCGTTTTCTAAACAGACAGGACAACCCATGGGACAAAATCAGCTGCAGTTTTCATCGATGCGTCCCACATGAGCCAGCCATCCAGCTCCTACAACAACATAAGATTTGCTGACATCATCCAATCACAGCCCCTCTGTAACACCCCGAATGTAACTTTTCATCTTTGTAACTCCAACTCTTGCCATTTTCGGCTATGTGCTATGATATTCCCTCCGTGGTTGGGTTTTTGTCTTTCGTTTTGCATTTTGTTTATGTCATGCATCTCATATCATGTCATCATGTGCATCTCATTTGCATACGTGTTCGTCTCATGAATCCGAGATTTTTCCCTGTTGTCCGTTTTGCAATCCGACAGTCCCACGTGCACCAGCGCACCCCTCTTGTCTCTTTTCGTGATCGGGTGTTGAACGTTCTCGGAATGGACCGAGGCTTGCCAAGTGGCCTTGGTACACCACCGGTAGACCACCTGTCAAGTTTCGTGCCATTTGAAGGTCGTTTGATACTCCAACGGTTAACCGGGTAACCGCAAAGACCTCTTTTGGGTTGCAGCCTAAAACATTCCCAAAACAGCTCAATAACCTATCTAAGTCACTTCCATGCTCTCCGTCGTCGGATCACGATCGTGTGGGCGAAAACTACACCTCATTTGGAGCTTCCTAGCTCCTCCTACCTATAAAAACACCCCTCCTCCCGAAATTTCGAGTCAGTCCACCCCTAACCCTAGCAGATTTGTCCCCGCCGCCACCGGACACGTCCGGCCGCAGCCGGACACGTCCCGGGTCGCCCGCCGCCTCCCGCTGAAGCCGCGGGCCCGAGCGCGCAAGCCTGACCTGCACGCGCCCGCCGCCCGGTCCTCTACGCCGCCCGCAGCCCGCGCCGCCGCCCGGCGCCGTCCTTCGCCCGCGCGCCCAGTCACCTCGCGCCCCGGCGCGCCGGCCGCCACGCGCTCTCCTCGCGCCCGGCTCCGCGCCGACGGCCTTCCGGATCCGGCCGGCCCGAACCCATCTCCGGCCGTCCCCGTCCTCCTCCGTCCTCCCCCGGCAACCTCTCCGGCGAGCTACTCCGGCCGCCTCGATCCACGAGCCGGATCCAGATCTGGAACCTAGGTTGACTTCTTTTTTTCGCCAAGTCTGCAGTATTTTTTGACTTGTTCATCGCACCGTAACTTTGCATCTGTGACTCCGATGTGGGCTTATAGCATACCGAATTGTTTGCCTCGACGAGTACATCATTTAATCTCATTGCATCATTTTCATTTTAGCTCATCTTGATGCCCGAAATGCTGTTGGAAGAGGGCTATGTGATGTTAGTTTCAGATTCTTATCAGAACATGCACTTTTGTCATTTTTGCCATGATTGATGTGTGCACCATATGAACTTGAGTCCTACATGTGTTTTGTAATATGCCATGCCATATTTACAGGGGTGTATGCCATGTAGTTTTGTGATCTCTATGGTGACTAGCACAAGCATGCAAACTAGGCTTCATGATGTTGCTGATTTCAGCCCTGTTCTGCTGTTATTTTTATGCCATGTAAAATTGATACTACAGAGAGATCCATGCATATTTTAAGATACTTCAGTAAGGATGTTTTGAACATATGGTTAGGCTCTATCCATCCATGCCCCTGTTTGCAATTATGGAGTAGTCTAGCTTGAGTCAATCGAGCTCTACTTTTGCTATAAAATGTTTCCTGGCAGATTGTTTACATGTTATTCAATTTTGCCAAGGTTGTTGTAGTTGATCCTTGCATGCTATAAACTTGTTCTTGCCATTTTTAGTTTCATAAACATGTATTCTTTCTGGTGCTATGCTTATCTAGTCATGCAATGACTTGTGGTGAGTGAATCGAGCTTGCAAAGATGCCTTCATGATGCTGTTAATGCCATGCTCTGTTTCCTGAATCTGTTAACGAAACTTGCTATGTTTACATGGGTGCAATCATATTTTCTGATCCCTTTTGGCTCTTTATCAGTAAGGGACTTTTGTTCAATGTCTTGAGTAGATTCATTCCATGCCATATTTTGCTATGTCTTCTTCCTGTAGCAGGTTGTTTGTTTGCTCTAAACATGCCTTCCTGATGTTAATTTCTGGCATGTTAGTATTTTCACCAAGTCTGTGAATCTGATATATTTTGCACTTTTGCCATGCTTGTTTGGACCTGTTATGTTGTGAATTAGCCGTAGATCAGTGTTCATATTTTGTCAAGCATCTTGAGTAGATCACTGCCATATGCTTTGTTGGTACATTTGGGAGCAGTAGCTTAATTTCTTGTTGCTTGCTATGTGGCATCATGCTGTTAATGGCAGATTTGTGCCATTCTTGTTTTGCTTGCCATTTGCAAACCGTGCATCCGATTCCGGTGATCTTTATATCGATTTCAACCGAAATCATCTCACCTTTCCAGCGGCATACTTGGTTTGCCAAGTTGATGCCTTGTTCATCATTTTCCTTTCGGAGCACGCATACGCATTGCATATCGCATCTCGCATATCATGCCATGTTTTGCATCATGTTGTTTGTGCATTGCACCGTGATTTATTGTGTTTCCAATTCTTGTGTTCTTGCTTTGGGTAGAGCCAGGAGACGAGTACGTGAACGAGGAACCTGTTGAGAACGCTTACGAGGATCAAGCTTTCGACAACTCTGAGAACCTTGCAGGCAAGATGACCATACCCTCGAAATCACTTCTATCTTTGCTTGCTAGATGCTCGTTCTTTTGCTATGCCTATGCTACGTTACTTGCCACTTGCTATATCATGCCACCCATATTGCCATGTCAAACTCTAACCATCCTTTCCTAGCAAACCGTTGATTGGCTATGTTACCGCTTTGCTCAGCCCCTCTTATAGCGTTGCTAGTTGTAGGTGAAGATGAAGTTTGTTCCTTGGTGGAACATGGATATTTTGGGATATCACAATATCTCTTATTTAATTAATGCACCTATATACTTGGTAAAGGGTGGAAGACTCGGCCTTATGCCTGGTGTTTTGTTCCACTCTTACCGCCCTAGTTTCCGTCATACCGGTGTTATGTTCCTTGATTTCGCGTTCTTTACACGGTTGGGTGATTTATGGGACCCCCTTGACAATTCGCTTTGAATAAGACTCCTCCAGCAAGGCCCAACTTTGGTTTTACCATTTGCCACCTAAGCCTTTTCCCCCGGGTTTTCGCGAGCCCGAGGGTCATCTTTATTTAACCCCTCCGGGCCAATGCTCCTCTAAGTGTTGGTCCAAACTAGAGCACTTTGCAGCGCCACCTTGGGAAAACTTGAGGCCTGGTTTTAGTTGTACGGACTGCTCATCCGGATGTGCCCTGAGAACGAGATATGTGCAGCTCCTATCGGGATTTGTCGGCACAATCGGCGGCTTCTTTGGTCTTGTTTTACCATTGTCGAGATGTCTTGTAGTCCGGGATTCCGAGACTGATCGGGTCTTCGGTAGAAGGAATATCCTTCGTTGACTGTGAGAGCTTATAATGGGCTAAGTTGGGACACCCCTGCAGGGTATTATCTTTCGAACGCCGTGCCCGCGGTTATGAGGCAGATGGGAATTTGTTAATGTCCGGTTGTAGAAAACCCGAAGTTGACCTTAATTAAAATACATCAACCGCGTGAGTAACCGTGATGGTCTCTTCTCGGCGGAGTCCGGGAAGTGAACACGGTGTTGGAGTTATGTGGAGGTTGCTCTAGGATCACTTCTGATCGCTTCTAGCTTCACGACCGTGCCTTGCTTCTCTTCTCGCTCTCTTTTGCGAATGTAGCCACCATATATGCTAGACGCTTGCTGCAGCTCCACCTCACAACTCTGTCCTACCTATAAGCTTAAATAGTCTTGATCTCGTGGGTGTGAGATTGCTGAGTCCCCGTGACTCACAGATTCTACCAAAACAGTTGCAGTGCCGGCGATGCGGTCAGAGATGACGCAACCGAGCTCAAGTGGGAGTTCGACGAGGAACGTGGTCGTTACTATGTGTCTTTTCCTGATGATCAGTAGTGGAGCCCAGTTGGGACGATCAGGGATCTATGTAGCTTTTGGGGTAGTCTTCTTTTATTTTGGTTCCGTAGTCGGACCTTGAGTGTAATCTGGATGATGGATGTTTATTTATGTATTGTGTGAAGTGGCGACTGTAAGCCAACTATGTATCTTTTTTCCCTTATTTATTACATGGGTTGTGTGAAGATTACCTCACTTGCGACATTGCTTTCAATGCGGTTATGCCTCTAAGTCGTGCTTCGACACGTGGGAGATATAGCCGCATCGAGGGCGTTACAAGTTGGTAATCGAGCCATCCCGACTTAGGAGCCCCTCGCTTGATTGTTTGCTTTGGCGTTGTTGAGTCTAGAACAAAAATGTTTTGAGTCTTAGGATTATATATATCGGAGAGTAGGATTCTTTTACTCCCCGGTCCTTCGTCGCTCTGGTGAGGTCTCTGACGTAGAAGTTTTGACTCTCCTCTCCTCAAATTTCACTAAATTTTTTTTTAGGATCACGCTGGTATCTTGGAATCGTTCCGATGGTTTTGTGGCGAGAACATTGTTCTTGGTGCCTCGACATTTAGGGGTTGTGGCGGTGTCCCGGGAGTGGAGCTCCGAGGTGTTGTCGTCACAATTTTATCGTTGCAGATTCTGGAATACGAGCTTTGCCGACATCGAAAATCTCTTTGTATGCAGTTGTTGGTGAGATAACCCGATAACCCTGTCTTTGGGCGAGCTCGGGAGTATTGCCATGACTCGTATAACGGATGCTTTTCGAAGGTCGAGGTACACGATTTCTGAAGGTTTCTTGGTTATGTGTTGACGGATGGATATAGGTGGATCTAGGTATTGTTAGTTTGGGTGATATATTTTGTGTCCCCTGTATCCCCAACACCTGATTGCATAACCAGAAAGTTTCGGGAGTTTGTAGGTGGGATTCAAGTAGCTCTTAGCATTTCTTCCCGCAGATATTTGGTTTGTGATTGGGTAATCCTTACCACTTATTTGTTCGGTCGTACCTTGTTTTTTTCATTCATCAACCCTTTATCAAGTGGCTTCTCACCTTAATGGACGTGTGATGTTAGCTTTTGGAATTCATTCGTTCATCCTTGTTCGAATGTTTATTGTGAAGACTATATGTTGCAATTTCTATCCGTTGATTCAACTTGTCTATCTGTCTCATCAAGATGCTAACGGATGTCACCTTCTTCAGGATGGCTCCGCCAACGTCGAGAATCCGAACGCAATGATGGGAGTCGGTCAGACCCTCCACCTCCACCTCCGCCTCCGGAGGCATGGCAAGCTATCATGGCAGCCACCAGCATAAGCGCTTCGAGATGATTTTGCAACCCTTGCAAGAGCGTACCCAAGGGCAAGGCAACCAAGGAAATCAAGGCCAAGGCAACAATCAGCCGCACTTCGCTACCCTCAATCAGTTCCTTGCTAATCAGCGAAGTCTTTCAGCTTCTGTGCCGAGGCCACAGACGCCGACGATTGGCTTGTGGACATCTGCAAACATTTTGAATGTAGCAATGTCAAACCTGAGGACTTTGTCAAGTTTGCTTCGTTTCAACTCAAGGACCAAGCTACCGAGTGGTATCTGACAATACAAAGATTCCAGAGGAGGTCGTGTAATTACAGGATGATTTCCGCCGAGACTTCAAAGCTCACCACATTCCGCAAAGTGTTGTTGAGAGCAAGCGTGAGGAGTTCCACAATCTCAAGCAAGGCGGCATGTACGTGTATCAATACAATATCCAGTTCGAAAACTTCGGTCGCTTCACTAAGCAAGATGTCACGATGAAAAGAGTATGATCTATCAATTCAGAGGTGGTATCAGAGAAGATTTGCAATTAGCTCTCGTGCTTTTTGAGCCGGAAAAGTATGATGAATACTATAACATGGCACTGAAGCAAGGGGCTGCCCAACTCAACTGTGAGGCTTCTAAGAAGAGAGTCGGGGGCCTTGATTCAGTCTTCTTCTTCCTCACTAGTGGCAGCTAAGCAACGAAGTTCTGGTTGCCTCCCCTCCTCCGTTCCGTCGGCCTTATCGGCAGAAGAACTTCGGTGGTCGTGGATCTTCCCACCCACCCAACCCAGGCTATCAGAACAAGTCTAATTCTCAAGCTCCAAGGTCAAATGCTCCTTATCACCGTCCGCTCTCAGAGGTGACTTGCAACAAGTGCCAGCAGAAAGGTCACTACGCGAACAAGTGCTTCAACCAAAGGCGCCTTCCGCCTCCTCCTCCCGTGAGATCTTCAAGCAATGCAATGGTCAAGCATAACCCAAAGCATGCAAAGGTGAACATGATGAATGCAGCTCAGGCAGAGGATTCTTCTGATGTGATTATGGGTAATCTCTCAGTTAATGATATTCCTGCAAAAGTCTTACTTGATACTGGTGCATCGCTTTCGTTCATTTCGAGACCTTTTGTTGCCAAGCATGAGTTTGTGACGGAAAAGATTCCTATTCCGTTGAAGATTGTGTCCCCGGGTAAGCAAATGACTTCTCGAGTTTTGGTTCCGAATGTCGGTATCAAGATGGGCGACTATAGATTTCTGGCTAAACCAATTGTTCTTGGTGACTCGGATATTGATCTTATTCTCGGGATGGGTGGCTTTCTCGGACAAGGCTCAACTTGATTGTGCTGCCGGAAAATTCAATGACACACTCTTACGAGGATGTGATCATCTATGCCGCTTCGTGATGAAACCATTCGGTTGTTTTCTCTCAATGAGAAGGGCGAGTTGGATGCTATCTCTCGATTCCGGTCGTTTGTGAGTACCAAGATGTCTTTCGGAAGAGCTCCGGGTATGCCTCCTCACCGGCCGCTTGAATTCATTATCGATCTTGAGCACGCACGGAACCCGTTTGCAAGCGTCCATACAAGCTTGGACCAAAAGAGCTGAAGGAATTGAAGAAACAGCTCGATGAACAAGAGCGTCTGGGTTTGATCAGACCGAGTTCATCTCCATGGGGTTGTGGTGTTCTTTTTGTCCAGAAGAAGGATGGCACGGACCGACTTTGCGTCGATTACCGTCCATTGAACAAGAAGACTATCAAGAACAAGTATTCACTTCCCAACATCAATGAGCTTTTCGAGCAACTCAAAGGTGCTAAAGTGTTCTCCAAGCTTGACCTTCGTATGGGTTATCATCAAATTCGCATTCGTGAACAAGATATTCCCAAGACAACATTCAGAACAAGCTTTGGTTGTTATGAATATCTTGTCATGTCTTTCGGCCTTGTCAATGCTCCTCCAACATTCTCTCGAATGATGAACTTCATCTTCAACCCCTACACCAATGAATTCGTCTTGGTCTATCTTGATGATATTTTGGTCTTCTCCAAGAATAAGAAGGATCATGCCAAACATTTGCGATTGGTGCTCGACAAGCTCAGAGAGCATCAATTCTATGCGAAGTTTTCCAAATGTGATTTTTTGGCTTGATGAAGTTCTTTATCTTGGTCACATCATCTCCACCAAGGGCATCGCTGTTAATCCCGAGAAGGTGTCTGCAGTTGTGAATTGGGAACCTCCTCAGAATGTCAAGCAGCTTCGCAGTTTTCTTGGACTTGCAAGCTATTGCGAAGATTCGTTGAGAATTTCTCCAAGATTGCAAAGCCTCTTTCCAACCTCCTCGAAGCATGTGAAGTATGTACGGTCTCACGAGTGTGACGTTGCTTTCAACACTCTCAAAGAGAAACTCGTCACAGCTCCTGTCTTGACTCCTCTGATGAATCCAAACCATTGAAGTTTTACGTGATGCTTCTCTTCAAGGTCTCGGTCTTTGTGTTAATGCAAGAGAAGAAAGTTGTGGCCTATACCTCTCGTCGGTTGAAGCCCAACGAAAAGAACTACCCCACTCACGATCTTGAGTTGGCGGCGATTGTCCATGCATTGATAACATGGAGACATCTCTTGTTGGGAAGGAAAGTGGACATTTTCACTCATCACAAGAGTCTCAAGTATATCTTCACTCAACCCAACCTTAACCTCAGGCAAACTCGATGGGTCGAAATGATTCAAGAGTACAACCCAAGTATCGAATATACTCCAGGCAAGGCCAATGTGATTGCAGATGCTTTGAGCAGGAAGGCTTATTGCAACAGCTTAATTCTCAAGCCCTTCCAACCAGACCTTTGTGAAGCTTTCCGCAAGCTGAATCTTCAAGTTGTTCCTCAAGGCTTTCTTGCCAACCTCATAGTCTCTCCTACTTTGGAAGACCAAATTCGTGAGGCACAACTCCTGGATACCATGGTGAAAAAGGTGAAACGTGGTATCGACAAGGGCATTTCCAAATACAAGTGCTTCTACATTGATGACAAAGATACTCTTTTCTTCGAGGATCGAATTGTGGTTTCTAAAGGCGATATGAGAAAAGTCATTATGAACGAGGCACACAATTCCCTTCTATCCATTCATCCTAGAAGTACGAAGATGTACCATGACCTCAAGCAGTCGTATTGGTGGACTCGAATGAAGCGAGAAATTGCTCAATTCGTGAATGAGTGTGATGTCTGCAGAAGGGTGAAAGCAGAACACCAACGACCAGCTGGTCTCCTCCAACCTCTTGCTATTCCGGAATGGAAGTTTGATCATATCGAGATGGACTTCGTGACTGGTTTTCCTAAGTCCAAGCGTGGAAATGAAGCTATCTTCGTTGTCATTGACAAGCTTACTAAAGTGGCTCATTTCCTTCCTATCAAAGAATCCATCACAGCAGCTCAGCTGGCAGAGCTTTACACCTCTAGAATTGTCTCCTTGCACGGCATTACACAATTGATTTCTTCAGATCGTGGGAGCATTTTCACCTCTAAGTTCTGGGACTCCTTTCAGAAGGCCATGGGCACCAACATTCGTTTCAACACAGCTTTCTATCCTCAAACAAGTGGCCAAGTCGAGCGAGTCAATCAAATCCTTGAAGATATGCTCAGGGCTTGTGTCATCTCTTTCGGTATGAAGTGGGAAGATTGTCTTCCATATGCCGAGTTCTCCTACAACAACAGCTTCCAAGCGAGTTCGGGCAAGGCCCCATTCGAAATTCTCTATGGCAGAAAGTGTCGTACTCCTCTCAATTGGTCCGAGACAGGTCAACGCCAACTTCTTGGCAACGACTTGATCACAGAAGTCAAGAAATGTGCAAAGTCATTCGTGAGAATCTCAAAGCCACGCATAATCGCGCCCGGAAGAGCTATTATGATGACAAGCACCGTGATGTGGCTTTTGAAATCGGAGACCATGTCTACCTCGCGTCTCTCCAATGAAAGGAACTCGTAAACCCGGTATCAAAGGGAAGCTTGCCCCTAGATACGTGGGTCCTTTCAAGATCATTGGCAAAAGAGGCGATCTCGCCTATAAACTTGAGCTTCTGTCCAACTTCGCGAATGTGCACGATGTGTTTCACGTGTCACAGCTTCGCAAGTGCTTCAAGACTCCTGAACGCACTATCAACTTCGAAGAAATTGACATCCAAGAAGATCTGTCCTATCATGAGCACCCCGTTGCTATTCTTGAAGAAACCGAGCGCAAGACTCGCAACAAGTCAATCAAATTCCTGAAAGTGAAGTGGTCACACCATTCCGACCGAGAAGCCACACAGGGCCGAGGATCACCTCCGTTCCGAATATCCGGAGTTCTTTCAGTCCTAGATCTCGGGACGAGATCCCCTTGTAGTGGTGGAGTGTTGTAACAACCCGGATGTAACTTTCCATCTTTGTAACTCCAACTCTTGCCATTTTCGGCTATGTGCTATGGTATTCCCTCCGTGGTTGGGTTTTTGTCTTTCGTTTTGCATTTTGTTTATGTCATGCATCTCATATCATGTCATCATGTGCATCTCATTTGCATACGTGTTCGTCTCATGAATCCGAGCTTTTTCCCCGTTGTCCGTTTTGCAATCCGACACTCCCACGTGCACCGGCGCACCCCTCTTGTCTCTTTTTGTGAGCGGGTGTTGAACGTTCTCGGAATGGACCGAGGCTTGCCAAGTGGCCTTGGTACACCACCGGTAGACCACCTGTAAAGTTTCGTGCCATTTGGAGGTCGTTTGATACTCCAACGGTTAACCGGGTAACCGCAAAGGCCTCTTTTGGGTTGCAGCCTAAAACATTCCCAAAACAGCCCAATAACCCATCTAAGTCACTTCCATGCTCTCCGTCGTCGGATCACGATCGTGTGGGCGAAAACTACACCTCATTTGGAGCTTCCTAGCTCCTCCTACCTATAAAAACACCCCTCCTCCCAAAATTTGGTCATTCCACCCCTAACCCTAGCAGATTTGTCCCCGCCACACCGGACACGTCGGCCGTGCGGACACGTCGTCGCCCGCCGCCGCGCCCGCGCCTGAACCCACCATCTGCCCCCGCAGCCCTCTCGCCGCCCACGCCATTGGCCACCCGGCCCGGCCGCCTTGATCACCTCCGCGCCCTAAGTCGCGCCGCCGCGCTCTCCTCGCGCCGGCTCCCGCCGCCGACGCCTTCCGGATCCGGCAGCCCGACCCCATCTCCGGCCGTCCCGTCCTCCTCCGTCCTCCCGGCAACCTCCCGGTGAGCTACTCCGGCCGCCTCGATCCACGAGCCGGATCCAGATCTGGAACCTAGGTTGACTTCTTTTTTTCGCCAAGTCTGCAGTATTTTTTGACTTGTTCATCGCACCGTAACTTTGCATCTATGGCTCAGTTGTGGGCTTATAGCATACCGAATTGTTTGCCTCGACGAGTACATCATTTAATCTCATTGCATCATTTTCATTTTAGCTCATCTTGATGCCCGAAATGCTGTTGGAAGAAGGCTATGTGATGTTAGTTTCAGATTCTTATCAGAACATGCACTTTTGTCATTTTTGCCATGATTGATGTGTGCACCATATGAACTTGAGTCCTACATGTGTTTTGTAATATGCCATGCCATATTTACAGGGGTGTATGCCATGTAGTTTTGTGATCTCTATGGTGACTAGCACAAGCATGCAAACTAGGCTTCATGATGTTGCTGATTTCAGCCCTGTTCTGCTGTTATTTTTATGCCATGTAAAATTGATACTACAGAGAGATCCATGCATATTTTAAGATACTTCAGTAAGGATGTTTTGAACATATGGTTAGGCTCTATCCATCCATGCCCCTGTTTGCAATTATGGAGTAGTCTAGCTTGAGTCAATCGAGCTCTACTTTTGCTATAAAATGTTTCCTGGCAGATTGTTTACATGTTATTCAATTTTGCCAAGGTTGTTGTAGTTGATCCTTGCATGCTATAAACTTGTTCTTTACATGTTTATTTTCATAAACATGTATTCTTCCTGGTGCTATGCTTATCTTGTCATGAAATGACTTGTGGTGAGTGAATCGAGCTTGCAAAGATGCCTTCATGATTCTGTTAATGCCATGCTCTGTTTCCTGAATCTGTTAACGAAACTTGCTATGTTTACATGGGTGCAATCATATTTTCTGATCCCTTTTGGATCTTGATCAGTAAGGGACTTTTGTTCAATGCCTTGAGTAGATTCGTTCAATGCCATCATTTGCTATGTCTTCTTCCTGTAGCAGGTTGTTTGCTTGCTCTAAATATGCCTTCCTGATGTTAATTTCTGGCATGTTAGTATTTTCACTAAGTCTGTGAAGCTGATATATTTTGCACTTTTGCCATGCTTGTTTGGACCTGTTATGGTGTGAATTAGCCGTAGATCAGTGTTCATATTTTGTCAAGCATCTTGAGTAGATTACTTCCATATGCTTTGTTAGTACGTTTGGGTGCAGTAGCTTAATTTCTTGTTGCTTGCTATGTGGCATCATGCTGTTAATGGCAGATTTGTGCCATTCTTGTTTTGCTTGCCATTTGCAAACCGTGCATCCGATTCCGGTGATCTTTATATCGATTTCAACCGAAATCATCTCACCTTTCCAGCGGCATACTTGGTTTGCCAAGTTGATGCCTTGTTCATCATTTTCCTTCCGGAGCACGCATACGCATTGCATATCGCATCTCGCATATCATGCCATGTTTTGCATCATGTTGTTTGTGCATTGCACCGTGATTTATTGTGTTTCCATTGCTTGTGTTCTTGCTTTGGGTAGAGCCGGGAGACGAGTACGTGAACGAGGAACCTGTTGAGAACGCCACGATGATCAAGCTTTCGACAACTCACGAGAACCTTGCGAGCAAGATGACCATACCCTCGAAATCACTTCTATCTTTGCTTGCTAGATGCTCGTTCTTTTGCTATGCCTATGCTACGTTACCTACCACTTGCTATATCATGCCACCCATATTGCCATGCCAAACCTCTAACCATCCTTTCCTAGCAAACCGTTGATTGGCTATGTTACCGCTTTGCTCATACCCTCTTATAGCGTTTCCGTCATACCGGTGTTATGTTCCACTCTTGCCGCCCTAGTCTCCGTCATACCGGTGTTATGTTCCTTGATTTCGTGTTCCTTACACGGTTGGGTGATTTATGGGACCCCCTTGACAGTTCGCTTTGAATAAGACTCCTCCAAAGAAGGCCTAACTTTGGTTTTACCATTTGCCACCTAAGCCTTTTCCCCGGGTTTTCACGAGCCGAGGGTCATCTTTATTTAACCCCGGGCCAATCCTCCTCGAGTGTTGGTCCAAACTAGAGCCCTTTGCAGCGCCACCTTGGGGAAACTTGAGGCCTGGTTTTAGTTATGCGGACTGCTCATCCGGATGTGCTCGAGAACGAGATATGTGCAGCTCCTATCAGGATTTGTCGGCACAATCGGGCGGCTTTGCTGGTCTTGTTTTACCATTGTCGAGATGTCTTGTAGTCCGGGATTCCGAGACTGATTGGGTCTTCCCGGTAGAAGGAATATCCTTCATTGACCGTGAGAGCTTATAATGGGCTAAGTTGGGACACCCCTGCAGGGTATTATCTTTCTAAAGACGTGCCCGCGGTTATGAGGCAGATGAAAATTTGTTAATGTCCGGTTGTAGAAAACCCGAAGTTGACCTTAATTAAAATACATCAACCGCGTGAGTAACCATGATGGTCTCTTCTCGGCGGAGTCCGGGAAGTGAACACGGTGTTGGAGTTATGTTTGACGGAGGTTGCTCTAGGATCACTTCTTGATCGCTTCTAGCTTCACGACCGTGCCTTGCTTCTCTTCTCGCTCTCTTTTGCGAATGTAGCCACCATATATGCTAGTCTCTGCAGCTCCACCTCATAACTCTGTCCTACCTATAAGCTTAAATAGTCTTGATCTCGGGTGTGAGATTGCTGAGTCCCGTGACTCACAGATTCTACCAAAACAGTTGCGGTGCCGGCGATGCGGTCACAGATGACGCAACCGAGCTCAAGTGGGAGTTCGACGAGGAACGTGGTCGTTACTATGTGTCTTTTCACGATGATCGATGAGTGGAGCCAGTTGGGACGATCGGGGATCTATGTAGCTTTGGGGTAGTCTTCTTTTATTTTGGTTCCGTGAGTCGGACCTTGAGTGTAATCTGGATGATGGATGTTTATTTATGTATTGTGTGAAGTGGCTTAATCGTAAGCCAACTATGTATCTTTTTTCCCTTATTTATTACATGGGTTGTGTGAAGATTACCTCACTTGCGAGATTGCTTTCAATGCGGTTATGCCTCTAAGTCGTGCTTCGACACGTGGGAGATATAGCCGCATCGAGGGCGTTACACCCTCACAGACCGCATCCTCCTGTTGGGGAACGTAGTAATTTCAAAAAAATTCCTACGCACACGCAAGATCATGGTGATGGCATAGCAACGAGAGGGGAGAGTATTGTCCACGTACCCTCGTAGACCGTAAGCGGAAGCGTTATGACAACGCGGTTGATGTAGTCGTACGTCTTCACGATCCGACCGATCCAAGTACCGAACGTATGGCACCTCTGAGTTCAGCACACATTCAGCTCGATGACGATCCCCGGACTCCGATCCAGCAAAATGTCGGGGATGAGTACCGTCAGCACGACGGCGTGGTGATGATGATGATGCTCTACCGGCGCAGGGCTTCGCCTAAACTCCGCGACGATATGACCGAGGTGGAATATGGTGGAGGGGGGCACCGCACACGGCTAAGAGATCCAAGGGATCAATTGTTGTATCTTTGGTGCTAGCCCCGCCTCTATTTATATGTTGAGCCGGGGTCGAAACTTGGAGCAAAAGCCTCCTCAAAGTCGGTTTTGCCCGAAAGGCAAGAGTCCCACTCGGACTCCAGGACCAAACGCCACAATCCTTGGCGTCTGGCCCAGACGCCATGGGCCTCGGCGTCTGGCCCAGGGTCTCCGGCGTTTGGCCCCCTGGCCTCCGCAAAACTTCTTTTGCACCGACCTAAAGCCCCATGGGCTTGACCCCTTGGCCTAAACATATCATCCAATATATGAATCTTTACGTCTCGACCATTTCGAGACTCCTCGTCATGTCCCCGATCTCATCCGGGACTCAACTCCTTCGGTACATCAAAACATGTAAACTCATAATATAAGCATCGCCGAAACCTTAAGCGTGCGGACCCTACGGGTTCGAGAACTATGTAGACATGACCGAGAACTATTCTTGGTCAATAACCAATAGCGGAACCTGGATGCCCATATTGGTTTCTACATATTCTACGAAGATCTTTATCGGTCAAACCGCATAACGACATACGTTGTTCCCTTTGTCATCGGTATGTTACTTGCCCGAGATTCGATCGTCGGTATCCAATACCTAGTTCAATCTCGTTACCGGCAAGTCTCTTTACTCGTTCCGTAATGCACCATCTCGCAACTAACTTATTAGTTGCAATGCTTGCAAGGCTTATATGATGTGTATTACCGAGAAGGCCCAGAGATACCTCTCCGACAATCGGAGTGACAAAACCTAATCTCGAAATACGCCAACCCAACATGTACCTTTGGAGACACCTGTAGTACTCCTTTATAATCACCCGATTACGTTGTGACGTTTGGTAGCACCAAAGTGTTCCTCCGTAAACAGGAGTTGCATAATCTCATAGTTACAGGAACATGTATAAGTCATGAAGAAAGCAATAGCAATATACTAAACGATCAAGTGCTAGGCTAACGGAATGGGTCATGTCAATCACATCATTCTCCTAATGATGTGATCCCATTAATCAAATAACAACACATGTCTATGGTTAGGAAACATAACCATCTTTGATTAATGAGCTAGTCAAGTAGAGGCATACTAGTGACTATATGTTTGTCTATGTATTCACACATGTATCATGTTTCCGATTAATACAATTCTAGCATGAATAATAAACATTTATCATGATGTGAGGAAATAAATAATAACTTTATTATTGCCTCTAGGGCATATTTCCTTCAGTCTCCCACTTGCACTAGAGTCAATAATCTAGTTCACATCATCATGTGATTCAACACTAATATTCACATCTGTATGTGATTAACACCCATAGTTCATATCGTCATGTGACCAACACCCAAAGGGTTTACTAGAGTCAATAATCTAGTTCACATCGCTATGTGATTAACACCCAAAGAGTACTAAGGTATGATCATGTTTTGCTCGTGAGAGAAGCTTAGTCAACTGATAAATCACATTCAGAGCCGTATGTATTTTGCAAATATTTTATGTCTACAATGCTCTGCTCGGAGCTATTCTAGCTAATTGCTTCCACTTTCAATATGTATCCAGATTGAGACTTAGAGTCATCTGGATCAGTGTAAAAAGATTGCATCGATGTAACTCTTTACGACGGGCTCTTTTATCACCTCCATAATCGAGAAATATTTCCTTAGTCCTCACTAAGGATGTTCTTGACCAATGTCCAGTGATCTACTCCTAGATCACTATTGTACTCACTTGCCAAATTCAGAGCAAGGTATACAATAGGTCTGGTACATAGCATAGCATACTTTATAGAACCTATGACTGAGGCATAGGGAATGACTTTCATTCTCTTTTCTATTTTCTGCCGTGGTCGGGATTTGAGTCTTACTCAATTTCACATGTTTGCAACACAGACAAGAACTTTTCTTTGACTGTTCCATTTTGAACTACTTCAAAATCTTGACAAGGTATGTACTCATTGAAAAAACTTTTCAAGCGTCTTGATCTATCTCAATAGATCTTGATGCTCAATATGTAAGTAGTTTTACTGAGGTCCTTCTTTGAAAAACTCCTTTCAAATACTCCTTTATGCTTTGCAGAATAATTCTACATTATTTCCGATCAACAATATGTCATTCACATATACTTATCAGAAATGCTGTAGCGCTCCCACTCACTTTCTTGTAAATACAGGCTTCTCCAAAAGTCTGTATAAAACCATATGCTTTGATCACACTATCAAAGCGTTTATTCCAACTCCGAGATGCTTGCACCAGTCTATAGATGGATTGCTGGAGCTTACACATTTTGTTAGCACCTTTAGGATTGACAAAACCTTCTGGTTGCATCATATACAACTCTTCTTTAAGAAAACCATTAAGGAATGCAGTTTTGACATTCATTTGCCAGATTTCATAAAATGTGGCAATTGCTAACATGATTCGGACAGACTTAAGCATCGCTACAGTTGAGAAAATCTCATTGTAGTCAACACCTTGAACTTGTCGAAAACCCTTTTTGCGACAAGTTGAGCTTTGTAGATAGTAACACTATTATCAGTGTCCGTCTTCCTCTTGAAGATCCATTTATTTAACATGGCTTGCTGATCATCGAGCAAGTTAATCAAAGTCCATACTTTGTTCTCATACATGGATCCTATCTCAGATTTCATGGCCTCAAGCCATTTCGCGGAATCTGGGCTCATCATCGCTTCCTCATAGTTCGTAGGTTCATCATGGTCTAGTAACATGACTTCGAGAACATGATTACCGTACCACTCACAGTGCGGATCTTACTCTGGAAGACCTACGAGGTTTGGTAGCAACTTGATCTGAAGTTTCATGATCATCATCATTAACTTCCTCACTAATTGGTGTAGGAATCACTTTGGAACTGATTTCTGTGATGAACTACTTTCCAATAAGGGAGAAGGTACAATTACCTCATCAAGTTCTACTTTCCTCCCACTCACTTCTTTCGAGAGAAACTTCTTCTCTATAAAGGATCCATCTTAGCAACAAATATCTTGCTTTCGGATCTGTGATAGAAGGTGTACCCAATAGTTACCTTTGGGTATTCTATGAAGACGCACTTCTCCGATTTGGGTTCGAGCTTATCAGGTGAAAACTTTTTCACATAAGCATCACAACTCCAAACTTTAAGAAACGACAGCTTAGGTTTTCTGCTAAACCATAGTTCATACGGTGTCATCTCAACGGATTTAGGTGGTGCCCTATTAAACGTGAATGCAGCTGTCTCTAATGCATAACCCCAAAACGATAGTGGTAAATCGGTAAGATACATCATAGATCGCATCATATCCAATAAAGTGCGGTTACGACGTTCGGACACACCATTATGCTGTGGTGTTCCAGGTGGCGTGAGTAGTGAAACTATTTCACATTGTTTTAACTGAAGGCCAAACTCGCAACTCAAATATTTTTCCTCTACGATCATATCGTAGAAACTTTTATTTTTTTGTTACGATGATTCTTCACTTCACTCTGTAATTCTTTGAACTTTTCAAATGTTTCAGACTTGTGTTTCATCAAGTAGATATACCCATATCTGCTCAAATCATCTGTGAAGGTCAGAAAATAACGATACTTGCCGTGAGCTTTAACACTCATCGGACCGCATACATCAATGTATATTATTTACAATAAGTCATTTGCTCGCTTCATTGTTCCGGAGAACAGAGTCTTTAGTCATCTTGCCCATAAGGCATGGTTCGCAAGCATCAAGTGATTCATAATCAAGTGATTCCAAAATCCCATTAGCATGGAGTTTCTTCATGCGCTTTACACCAATATGACCTAAACGGCAGTGCCACAAATGAGTTGCACTATCATTATTAACTTTGCATCTTTTGGCATCAATATTATGAATATGTGTATCACTACGATCGAGATCCAACTAAACGATCAAGTGCTAGGCTAACGGAATGGGTCATGTCAATCACATCATTCTCCTAATGATGTGATCCCATTAATCAAATAACAACACATGTCTATGGTTAGGAAACATAACCATCTTTTATTAATGAGCTAGTCAAGTAGAGGCATACTAGTGACTATATGTTTGTCTATGTATTCACACATGTATCATGTTTCCGATTAATACAATTTTAGCATGAATAATAAACATTTATCATGATATGAGGAAATAAATAATAACTTTATTATTGCCTCTAGGGCATATTTCCTTCACCTCCCCCCCCCCCCACCCAACACACACACGAAGAATTATCAGCCATGCAATTTTTTTGCAAATCTCATAGTCATCACCACGGTTTTGGATTTTGTCTGGAATCTTCGATTTTCACCCGAAATTCGCCCTTTTCGCCTAGGCCCGGTAGGAGTATTGCCGGTCAAATATTTCAGCCTTTGTAGAACTTCCAGCCCAGCCCAAAGTAGCCCACGCACCTCTCTATGGTATAAAATCTCAAGCTGAACCAGTCCCAACCCTAGTTTCACGTTTCCTCTCTTCGTTCCCTTCCGCGGCGGCTGTAGTCAACGCAACCTCCGCCTCCGCCAAGCCTCCTCCTTCAACAACATCCTTCTCAAGGCTCAAGCACCCCTCCTTCCCATGGAGGTTGTAGATCACGGCCGTGACAACGCCCGTGCACGCGGCAACCCTGCCGACGGCGGCCGTTGATCGCGGCCACATGAGGTCGAGGCTGCACTTGGGCATCCAGTGAGTCGGCGGCGGCGCCAACAACATCGAGCATGGCCACAGTTTTCGTGTTATAGTCTTGTTCTACCTAATTTCAATAGGATTTGCAAATTTCGATCCTTTTCGTTCAAATTTTGGCCATTTTTTGTTCCAAATTTCAAATTTTGGTTTACCCTTTTCGTCCGGCATTTTCCGAAATGACAAATTTCGCCTATTTCGCTAAGGTCTGGTAAAAAACAGAAAATGAAATCCAAAACGCTGGTCATCACCACATGCTACACCATGTTAATCAGGCACGAAATACCTTTTAATCCATCCTGTCGCCTCGGGATCTGGCTTGACCGCCGACTCACCGGACTCCGCATGAGCGCTACCGCTACTGCCATCGCCACCAGGGACGCCCCGACGACGCCCCCAAATTGAAGATCAGAAAGCAAGGAAAATCACACTTCAGGCGCATGCACGGGCCATAGATAATCAGCCCCGCCACCGCGAAATAGCCGGCGTGAAGGAAGATTGAGGCGAGGGCGAGGGGGTGAACAAACCTGCACGTAGGATCCAGCGGAAAATAGCCGGAGGCGCCCATGGCGGCCGCTGCAGTCGCTTCGCCGATCGCCTCACTCTTCATTGCTTTTGGTCTCTCCCCTCTCCTTCATTTCCCTTTTTTTTTGGTTGACCGACACCGAACCAAAACTGCACATACTCCCTCCCTTCCTTTTTACTCCGCATATAAGATTTGTGTCGAGTCAAACTTTACAAACTTTAACCAAATTTGTATAAAAAAATATCAACATCAACAGTATCAAATATACATAATATGAAACTACATTCCAGAATGAATCTAAAGATATTCCATTGGCATTGTAAATGTTGATATATTTTTTATAAGTTTGATCAAACTAAAGATACTTTGACTTCAAATAAAAATTATATGCAAACTAAAAAGAAATGGAGGAAGTGCGTCTGTCCCATGCTACCACCCACGCTCCTCGTACCAAAATGGATGCGGCCAAAAGAAAATACCAAGCAGCACCACCCTTTTAATTTTTGATGAGACATGATTCTTGTGGGAAAAAAAATCTGGACCATGGTCCAACTTCACCATCAAAGAAGGACCATTGGTCCCACTCCACCACGTCCGTAACCTGCAGGCGGTCAGAGTGCTGTTAGATACACGAATACCTCCACGTCTCTGTAAGACGCTCGTTTGAATACATGCTTTTCCACAGATCGCCACATGCCTTATTAATGCTCCCAGACCTACCAACCAGGTCCATCCAACGGTTCAGATAATGATACTATATGCAAGTACGAGCCATATCGCTGCTCTCCCCTGAATGATTTCTATAAGAGAGAATGATACATGACCCTGTAATAATACAACAAAAGTTTGTGAACATATCATTACAAAATGGTTGGTTAGATAATGTACGCATTCTACTATGGTCATTTTCTTTGTAACTATACACTTACTTAGAATACTGTACAATTTTATCTATAGCTCATTTTGTTAGGAATGATAGTAAAACGAGGAATATTTTTCTACTTGTTGATCTTTTATCCCCTATTTGTCCCGTTTCTTTTTTTTGTTGAATATGCTTAGCAGCGTATGATTTCATTGATAGATAGAAAGAGAGAGTTTGCGTACAGGTGGCAACCTCACAGACGTACACAAGCAGGCGTCTAGGAGGTTGCAGCGACGAGCAAGGGAAGGAGGATGCTCAGCCTCATTACAAGAAGATCAGGTTACAGGTATACAAGAAGATCTAGGAGATTACCGCATCTTCAATCATAAATTTTCCCCCTTTTGAATATTTGTGATCGAATTGTACTCGAGCTGCGTACTTGGTGGACTGCTGGCCTCAAGGGTGCACAATGGCTGGGAGATCATGGTTAAGAGAGTTCTGTTTCTGACAATGTAATTTCCTTTTTCTCTTTCCTTTCTTTCACCTTGCACAATAACTCTGTAACTAGCACTTTTTGCCTTATCTTGAGGCACTCCCCTTCTTAATGAATGAAAGCAGCGACCTGCCCGCATTTCGACAAAAAAAAAGAATGATAGTAGATATCCCCTATCCATCCCGTTTCGTTCATGTTCCCACTTTCAAAGAATGAACGTGGACCTGTGGGGTCTTGAAGATGTTTTGATGTTTATTAGAGGCATTTGGATTTTTTTTCTTTCGTCACGGGCATGTTTGCAGTTTTTGGGAAAAAGAAAGACAATCGCATTTACAACGGACCTCGGAGGAATTGTACCCAGACGCGGACTCTTGCCTCTTTTTTTTTTGTTTAATTTGAACTTATCGGACTCTTTTTTTTTAGCATAACATATCAGACTCTTGCCTCTTAATAAAACGTGCACGGCGCTCCTGCCCCCAATAAATAGGATCGAAGGCTACTAACGAACCTCGAACGGTGATGGCCATGGACGGTGAGCTGCTCGAGCCCCGACCTTGGGCGCCGTCCACGGGCTCCTCCGAGCAGGAGGCCGATGTGGAGACTGCTTCCGCTGACCACGGCAAGGAGCTCGCTGCGCAGCCGGACCTGACGGGCATCCTGCCCGGGGACATGCTAGCAAACGTCTTGCGCCACCTCGCGCTGCGCTGGCTCGCGGCGTCCCGCTGCGTATGCAGGGACTGGCGCGCCACCGTCGACGCCCGCCGGCTCCTGCGCGCGGACCTGCTCCCGCTCTCGTTCCATGGCATCTTCCTCCACTTCGACGCGCACACGTTCCCCGAGTTATTCGCCCGCCCCTCCTCCTCCACGGGCGGCCTCGCCATCAGCGGCGGGCTCGACTTCCTTCCGGACGCCAACACGTCCATCAAGGTTCCTGAACACGGCTACCGTAAGGGCTGTCGATATGGCATTGTGGATCACTGCAATGGCCTCCTCTTGCTCAGTAGTAGATACGTGGTTAACCCTGCTACACGACGTTGCGATCATTTGCCCCTGTGCCCGCCGGCGCCCAAGCTTCCCTTGCAGATGGTTGGCCACGTCAGACAAATTACGTTCAATAGGTACCTGGTCTTTGATCCGATGGTGTCACCACACTACGAGGTGCTCGTGATCCCCCGTACGTTTTTCGTCGGTCGTGGGAAAGAGATGGAGTATTTTGATCCCTTAGTGAAGGAATCTAGCTAGGTGGACGTCGGGTTCCTCGTCTTCATGGATCTTCCGTGTCTTCTCTTCGAAGACAGGTCAATGGGAGGAGATGTCCTTTGTTCGAGAAGGGGGTGCTCCAGGGACCAACATCACATACTTGCCGGTGGAATGGCGAGAACGTGCGGTCTACTGGCGAGGAGCACTTTACTTGCAACGCCAAGCTAATTTCGTTTTAAGGTTTGTTGTGTAATTCTCATCTGCCTTCGGCCTTCCCTTGGTGGAAGGATTTCTTTACTTTGGTAAGTTTTTATGTTCACATATTTCAAACAATAATGCTTTGGTTTTGCAGAATGTCCCTGTCCAACAACAAGTACTGCCTAATTGAACCACCCATGGGCATGGGATTGAGCGTACATCCAAGTCGTTATCTAGAAAAGTCAGAACAAGGGGTGTACTTTGCAGCTCTTGATAAGTATCGACTTCGGGTTTGGGTCCTTAGTGAATCACCTGGCCAAATGGAGTGGGTATTCAAGCACGACAATGACCTTGAGCACCCTCTATCACATCACCGCGGACAATTCCATGGACCTTGGGTGTTAAAAGATGTTAACTACAACTCATTTTGCTCCCATCTTCCAGGATACAAGAAGAAAGGTACAATTGGAGATAACTTTGAATGGAACTCCGATAGCGATGAAGATGAAGTAAAGACCGGAGGGTGTTACCTAGCAGATAACAAGAAAGGAAAAAATAAATGGAAACTCATTGATACTAACCCCGTCGAAGATTTTCAAATGGATGATGAAGTGTCTTATGGTTATAATCCTGATATTATAATACTCGGATTTCACCCTTATAGAGAGATCGTGTTCCTGACTAGTGGATCCAGGGAGAAGGGAGTGGCCTATCATTTGAGTACCTCAAAGGTTGGAGGCATAGGCAACATATGGCCAACAAACTATACCCAGTTCAATAGATTCTCTAGCCGACCGCCCATCATCACATATTCTTTTACCTACACACCGTGTTGGCTTGAAGAGTTGGCTAGAAACATTTAGTTCAGAAAGCTCATCTCAAACGTTAACAAACTTTTTGGTTGGAATGAATCAGAGCACATGATTGTTTAGTCAATTTTATTTTATACACAGATTTACAAGGATTGGTTCCTACATGAAAAAATGGCCACCGTGCATGTTATGTTTATGTTCGGTTACTGGTGCCTTAATTGTTAAATTTACCTATTCTTTTATCTGCAATATATTGTATCATGGCGAGTCCTACCCTGAGAGATCTCACTCTGATGGGGTGTCTTCTATGATCACTTCCGTACTAGCGAATGGTGGTTTTCAATTTCTGTATGATTTGGATGATGGTTTTGGCTGAGAGGACGGAGAGCATAGAGTACATACGCAAGATTTTACTTATCTAACCCTTTGTCGAACAAAATTGACAGGAAATACACCCCTCTGAATAAAATTGCCAAAAATGCCCTGCTGGATGGCTGTCGTCACGTCACGTGTACTTTCCACCATCGGGGTGTACGTGGCACCGCAAATGACCTCAGGCCCGTCGCAGCAGGGTGCTTCAACCACCCTGTATTGTTGGAAGTGGCTTTCGCCACGCTGTATGGGGAAAGGTACACGTGTCGGCACAACACGCTTTCGTCGGGGCATTTTTGATAATTTTGTTTTGTGGGGTGTATTTATGTCAACTGCGTTCGGCATATATTGTATGCATGGGTGGTCCTTTCGCACCACCGCAGATTGATTTCAGAGGTCCATTTGGTCAGCTGCCCATGGCAATCACCTCTGCTGAGCTCCTCTGTGACTGTGGTGTGGGACGGCACAACAGCCCCAAAGTTTTAGAGGTCCAAAATTTTAGAAACTTTAGATCATTAATATATTAATCTCCCTGTCCGGTACGACCTCATTATGCTAGTTTTTTTTATAACAATACAAATATATTAGCCGTAGCTTCAGCTCAACTGGGGAGCATTAATATTTTTCTAAACCGCAAACTGTAGAACAATAGTTCTACAGTATCATTTTATAAAATAACAAAGTTATGTTATATGGGGCTAGAAAAGAAAGAAACACTAGTGCAAAAACCCCATATAAAGTTTTACTACTAGCAGCCCCAGAAAACAGGATGTTGCCGCTAATTTTACTAACTACCAACGGCGTCCAAGAAAAAAAAGAACACTGCAGACGTGAAAGAAGTAGCGGCGTTCGTACAAAAGGAACACTGCAAGGTTGGTACATGAAGTCACCCACTATAGCAACGTGTGGTGCTTGGAGGAAAGTTGCTACTTGGATGTCTAAGCGACTGAGTACTAACATGCATGTGGGTCTTACAAGCTAACGGCGGTAGTTGTCTTGGATGCCGCTAAGAGGTACAATAGTGATCTAAACGCTCTTATATTAGTTTACAGAGGGAGTACAAACTAGCATAGTTCACTTGCCCTACACGTTACTAACGTTTGCGCCCAATAATTGACCACCTCTTCTTTTGTATTCCACTATCTCTTCTTGCTCCACCTCCTCTTCATTCTGATATTCACGCCCTCTCTTTCTCTCTTTACTTCTTTCTTCCCACAACTCTACATCTATCCCACCCCCATATCTTCATTAATAGATCTATTTCTCCTCAATCTTTCCCTTGTACTTTTCTTAGCTCAACACCGGGTGCCCACCATGAGCTCTTCGTTGTTGTCAGATGTGTCTGGCGTATCATCGCGTCCCAACAGCACGTTGCCAGTCGAATCAGGCGGCATTTCATACACCACCGGCAGCGAAGCCCACCTTGATCTGGGCAGCCAACATGTGCTCTTTTGCGGCTGCAAATGCCCTGTTGTGAAGAAAACCTCATACACAAAAAGAAATCCCACTCGAGAATACCTCATGCGTGCACGCAAGGGAACTGAGGTACATACAACAAAACATAGTATTTGTTTTCTCTTAATTAATTGATTATACATTTGGCTTGTAACTCTGGTTTTTCATGACATTAATTACGTACCCACTCATGCAGGAACCATACTCTTGTTAAACATGGATATGAGTGGATCTCTTAATTGCTTACGTAAACCAGTTGGTCGAGTACCACACTCGATCACTCAGAGCCCGGTTGGATGATGCTTTGACATACGCACGCGAGAAGCAAGTGAAGATGGATGAGCAGCGAATACAAATTAATTTTATGCACAAGCGTGATCCTGTCGGCAACATCATCAAGAACAAGGCACGTCTCATGGCGAAGGGATATGTGTAGCGCCAAGGCATTGACTTCGACGAGGTCTTCACCCCAGTTGCGCGTGTGGAGATGGTGCGGCTGCTGCTGATGGTGGCGGCGCACCGGGGTTGGAGCATGCACCACATAGACGTGCGCTCAGCCTTTCTCAATGGCGAGCTGGAGGAGGAGGTGTATGTGCACCAGCCGACAGGTTTCATCCACGACAACAATCCCCAAAAAGTGCTCAAGCTCAGGAAGGCGCTCTAAGGACTCCAGCAGGCGCCGCATGCTTGGAATGCCAAGTTAGACTCAACTCTGTGGTCACTTGGTTTTGCACGGTGTCAGCTGGATCAAGCCCTGTACCGGCGCGATGATGCCGTCGATTACCTGCTGGTGGGGGTGTATGTAGATGACCTGATCATCACGGGCACCACAAGCAGCGTCATTGCTCAGTTCAAAGCTCAAATGCATGAGTTGTTTCATATGAGCGATCTTGGCTTGCTGAGCTATTAAGTCGGGATCGAGGTGAAGCAAGATTTTGGGATGATCACCGTGTGCCAATCCAGCTATGCATCCAAGATCTTGGAGGATGAAAGCATGTCAGATTGCATCAAGACTTCAACCATAGGGTCGCTGCTATCGCACTCGGATGCGGTCTCGACGGAGCCAGTCGACAGGTTGAACAGGCTGTAGAGAGTTTCGTCGGGCTCGATTGCCGCGACTTGATAGGTGGCAGACTGATGAGCCACCGCATGTTTAACCCACCGCTGAAGCCGCGACCGACCGGATCACTCGCGACGGAGAACAGCGGAGAGTGAGGACACCAGGGGAGCTGATCGATACTGGGTCGGCGGCTGCCAGAGAAGGACGCCGCGTACGCACGCGCGAAAGTGCGTCGCCCCACGGACGGGGAGCGCCTCGATGTCAAGGGGAGCTTCCTGGAGCTAGGCGGAGTCGTCGGCGACGAAGACGAGCGCGCCGAGACGGATCTCGCGGTCCTCAGCGAATCCATCGCCGAAAACCATGATGATAGGGATCGGAAAAATCACAACTTCACCAAAAAATCACTAAGACACCTGCCCCACGGTGGGCACCAACTGTCGTGGTCCTAAGACTGACAGTAGAATGGGGGTAGGTATGAGGAGGCAAGATCTCAGCTATGGTGAAGTTATACACACAGGATTTACGAGTTCAGACCCTTCACAGTGGAAGTAAAAGCCCTACGTCTCTGTGCCCGGAGGCGGTCGATTGGATTATATGCGTGTGGTGTTATAGGGGGTGTGAACCCTTGTCCCAGAGGAGGGGGTGACTTATATAGAGTGCGCCAGGACCCCAGCCCACCTCCGTTACAGGGGTTCAATGTACATAAAGACGGGGCGTTACTGATAACGCCAGCCATAAGTGCTACTAATGATCTTAAAGACTACGGAGTGAACGCCTGACCGTTGCAATTCTGAGTGACTCCCGGTCTTCAGTAGTTCGAGTGGTTTCTTGCATGGTCGAGTGGTCGACTGGTCGTGTGACTTCGGGAAGGAGGAGTATCTGAGTGGTTCGTTGGTCGAGTGGATTGCACTCGACATCTTTACTGCGTACCCCTTGTTGTCTCTTGAGCTTCTTTTCTTCTAGGGTAGTGACCTTAGGTAGGGCGCATGGGTCAGGCCTATGACCCTACCTAGGTATGTATCCTCATCATTAGCCCCCGAATGGATTAAGGTCCGACTGGAAAGAAGATTGAAGTTGATCTTGCTCCGGCCTTTGCGCTTCACGAGTATTTACGCAGGATGGAAGACTCATGTTAGAACTTTAGCTTCGCTTCAGTCGCCTTCATCGATTCAGAAAGTTGTCGAGTGAATTTGCAACATCTTCTGCCGAGTGTTGTTTCTGGGCGCAGAATCTTTGGCGCGATTGGTTGCGGCGTATCCCAGATCTCACGGGGTTCAAAATTTCAGGGAAGTGCGCGGGACGGAGCATGCTGAGGTAAGCGGGATGGATAAACAGGAGTGCCTCGATCTCCGTGCCACCTTTTTCGCCACGTACCCTGCGCGTGACTGTTGCGGGATTTGACGGGATCGCCTGGACCCACACATCAGCCACTCGGAAGCGGGCCTTTATAAGGCGACGGAGCCGAGGCGCCTTCACTGTGCGTGTCTGTTTTCTTCCCTCTTCCTCTGCTTCTCCACTGCATCCGGCTCCTCTGCTCTTGACGCTGCCGCTCCGCCACCATGGTGAAGGACAAGACGGCGGCATTGGAACGCGTGAAGAAGGCGACGGGGGCGGCGAAAGGCAAGAAGCAAAATCGCGGGTCGTTGTCGCACTCAGCGCTGCCGCCAGGTTGGATCCAAGGCGATTGGATCCGGTCTTCGCTCCGGCAGGAAGATCTGGACGAGCTGGTGGAGTCCGGGCTGATCGCCAAGGGTGCAGCGAGGCTACCGGAGGGGGAGACGGAGCCGCAGCCTCGACCGGGTGAGTGTGTACTGCTCTCCACCCATGTCGACCAGGGCTTCTCGCTTCCTCCGCACCCCTTCTTCCGGGGCTTCTTGAACTTCTTCGGTGCCCAACTCCATCACTTTTCTCCCAATACCATCACATACCTTGCTGCATTCGTGTCCATGTGCGAGAACTTTCTTGGGTGTCGACCGCACTGGGGTCTTTTCAAGCATATTTTCACCATCTGTTCTCAGTCGGTGAAGAAAGCAAACACGAGTGATGAGAAAACACATTTCATTCAGATGTGTGGGGGTTTGGGTATCCAGAAGAGGCAGAGGAGCTCTTTCCCTTCCATGACTCTTCCTGAATCGGTTAGGAAATGGCAATCGACTGGTTTCTTGCGGGACCTCACAACTCAGTGTCGGCGGACTTCCCCACTTCACTTTTTATCATGTTCAGTCTCCTTCCTTTGTGAAAGTGACTGCTGCTGAGAGTGTGGAGACGAACATGCTAGTTGAGAGAATGGTCCAACTGATCAATCAGGGCATCACTGACATGGATCTGCTGGAAGTATTCCTCAGTCGACGCATCCAGCCTCTCCAGGCCCGTGACCATCCCATGTAGATGTACTCTGGGGTCAACGACTCCGCTCGGGTCCATCCAGAAGAAGTGCCAGCTAAGACGGTGGCCATGTGGTTGAAGAGAATTGTCGGCAACAAGGACAACCCCATAGGAGCTAGGAGAGTCGACCCCTTCAGGGACAGAAATCTGCCAGACAAGGTGTGTCTTCTATCACCGACTTTTTTTGGGTATTATATTCCGACTGCTCTTGAACCCGACTGACTTTTACTCGACTTCTTGTCTTGTAGGTTTTTACTGAGATGTACTCGATTCCCAATGGTGAACAAGTTCTGGAGCAGGGCCAAGAGGGAGAAAACAACGCAAAGGAGAGTGGCGAATGGGAATCTTCGGACGAAGAAGACGAGGAGGAAAGCAAGGAGTCGGACGACGAAGAAGCAGTTGAATCATCGCCTCGTTCAGAACGTCGATCCAAGCAACATCATGACCCAGCGGGCGGGCGCGATAAGAACGTGGCCCCAAGCACCCAAACGCAGAAGCGCACTCGGACGTCGACTCCGGAGCCAACAGAAAAAGTCGCCAAGCAGCCCAAGGTTGCTCCTCCAAAAGCTGGGAAGACTCTGCCCAGGATCAAGATGGATGTTCATGTTGCCTCTGGGTGAGTATCCTTTCTGTGTTTACCTCTACCGATTGATTCTTCTGCTCTGTCCGAACGGGTCGTGCACCTTTCCAGCCCGACCTCAGCCGCGATTGACATGGACGTTGACAAGGCCCCAGGGGATGAGGAGACTGATGACGCGGCCACCTCCCGAGCTGATAAGTCCGTTCGACCAAAACTTATTTTGTCGATTGAGTTGTCAGTCAGTTGAATCTTTGATGTTCTCTTTCCGCTGCAGCTCCATGAGACATCGTCGTGCTTCCCGATGATGAAGAAGAATAAGTGCCTCTGAAGGAGAGGAGGAGGAGAGGCAGGGGCTCGAGCGGGAGAGGGCTTGAAGTTCAAGTCCCTCAGTCGATGCCGGTGCTTGAGGCGGTTGGTCGAGCGATCCGGAGATCTGGTTCGGACCAACGTCACATTCGCCGACCCGCTGACGACTGATCGCCCATCAGGGTCGACTGCTCCGACTCCTGCCTCTCTAGTGCAACTCCATGCGTCCGACCAAGTGGTTGCTTCGGTCGCCTTGGCGCCATCACTCTTTGCTACATACCAAACTCCAGACGACTCATGAAAGTGCCGCCAGGGAGGCTCTTTGCCAGGTGAATCTTGTTATGGAGCAAGTGAAGGTGATGCACGAGGCCAGTCAGGTGGCCTATAATGCTAGCACCGCTCTACAGACCAACATCAAGGTCAGTTAACTTTCGACTGAACTTTTGAATCATGAAAAACTGTCGTTGTTGCTTCACTGCCCATATGTGCATCTACTATCATGGGTCTATGTTTCATATCTGATCACCCACTGGGGTGTGCCTGCCTTGGAGTTTAACAGGTCTTGTACTCCACTCGACTCATGCTGAGTCAAGTGTTTTGTCCGAACCAGTGGGGGCACGCAGAGTGCACCCATTGGGTGTAGTGCCCGAGACCATGGTCGACTGCTGGCAGTCGGCTAGGGTCTGAGAATCTACTTTTTTTTACTCATGCTGGGCAGACCATGTTGAGTGTTGATCCAAACCAGTGGGGGCACACTGAGTGCACCCACCGGGTGTAGTCCCGAGACTACTTTGTTGAATATTTGATTCGGCAGTAGTCTTAGAGTAACTTTCACTGTGATTGTCCTTTGTTTCTGTCGACTAATATATCTCTCTCGCCGACTACATAGGTCTTGTGATCTTGGGGCTCAACTTTCTGAGTTGAACAAGAAGCAAATCAGCCTCAATCTTGATCTTGAATTGGCGAAGAAGAACCTCAAGACTGCTTAGGAAGAAACAACCATCATGGGAGGTAACCAATCGTCACCTGTCCACCTTGTGACTCGCGCCTCTCAGTGTTTTTTTTCAGTCTCTTTGAACCGAGTGACTTCACACGAACAGATGTGCGTAGTGAAAACCGTCAGCTTCAAGCTTGTCTGAAGAGTGTTGTTTCTTTAGAGAAAATGAAGGAGGCTCTGGAGAAGAAGGATCTGGATCTTGCTGCTGCTCAGAAGGAGGTGCGAGAGAAGACAACGCTTGCGGACAAGAAGCTGGCTTCGGTCGGCAAGTTGGAAGAGGAGAACTCGGAGTTGAAGACCGCCATCTCTGAGGCCAATCGGGAGGTTGAGCATCTGAAGAAGGACAAGGATAACTTAACCAATGAAGTTGGAAGCCTCAAAGCCAAGACGAGTGAGCTGGAGTCCTATCTGGGACAACTTGCTGCCAAACTGGTCCTGAAGCTTGAAGGTATCACCATTTTTTCTGATTGTGCAGAACTTTGCCAGGACTTTGAGGCTGAGACTGGGCGGGTCGAGACGGGTCTCGACCCCATCAATTGTCCTGTTAAAGATGATGTTGCGATGAACTTGCTGCGGTTGGAATCACGCATGGATAGTGTTTTTGCTTATCTGGCTCGACTGAAGGCGGCGATGACTCGGGTTGATGCCGAACTCTGGCCTCAGGCAGAACTTTCACAAGATCTCGAGTCGCTGATGACTCGACTGAATCAGATCCCTGGCCGAGTGCAGGAATGGAAGAAATCATCTGCTTGCTGTGGCGCTGATGTTGCCCTGTCATTGGTCCGAGTGCACTGCAAAGACGCTAGAGAAGACAAGCTGGCGGCCCTCAAGGTTGCGAGCACTAAGAAGCACACCTTCCAGTCCTTCATGGACACCTTCCTTGAGGCTGCCACGCGCATTGCATACAACATTGACCTTGACAGTTTCTGTGATCCAGCCAGCCCCTCTCCTGACGAGTAACTGAAAAACATTATGCCCCACACTTATTTGCCTCAGAATGCCGAGTGATCGTGTAATCGTTAAACTCTTTCAGGCTTGATGCCTGAGTACTCTTGTCTGCTGCAGTTCTAAACCTTTGCGGAGTTTCTTTGAATATCGTGGCTTCTGCTTTGTTTCTTACACTGTTTCGGATTGTCCCTCGGTGCTGAGTGGATTTGATTTTCTCACCCTTTGCCGAATAAAAGTACATTGTACTTGTGACGGAGCTCAAACGCGGTGTTCAGTCGACACCTCGTTGTCCTTGCGGGTAGGACGGAACATTGTACTTGTGGCGTAACTTAGAGGTAGAACTCAGTCGACGCCTCGCCGTCCTTACGGATAGGGACGGAACATTGTATTTGTGGCGTAGCTCAGAGGTAGAACTCAGTCGATGTCTTGCCATCCTTACAGATAGGGACGGAACATTGTATTTGTGGCGTAGCTCAGAGGTAGAACTCAGTCGACGCCTTGCCGTCCTTACCGATAGGGACAGAACTTTGTATTTGTGGCGTAGCTCAGATGAAGAACTCAGTCGACGCCTTCCGTCCTTATGGATAGGGACGGAACATTGTATTTGTGGTGTAGCTCAGAGGTGGTGCTCAGTCGATGCCTCGTCGTCCTTGTGGATCGGGTTGGAGCGCACATAGAACTTATGGCGCAGCTCTGAGGAAGAGGTCACAGTCGACCTGTACGTCATCGTTCTTGCGGATCGGGATGGAGCGTATGGCTAAGTCCCCGAGCGAGAAAGATCGGTTCTCACTCAGAATGTATTTTAAACTTAGGCGAGTGCGGGACTGCAGCTAAGCCCCCGAGTGAGAGGATTTCTCACCACTCGGTAGGATTTTTTTAAACTTAGGCGAGTGTGGGACTGCAGCTAAGCCCTCGAGTGAGAGGATTGCTCGCCACTCGGTAGGATTTTTTAAACTTAGGCGAGTACTGGACTGCAGCTAAGCCCCCGAGTGGGAGGATTGCTCACCACTCGGTAGGATTTTTTAAACTTAGGCGAGTGCGGGACTGCAGCTAAGCCCCCGAGTGAGAGGATTGCTCGCCACTCGGTAGGATTTTTCAAACTTAGGCGAGTACTGGACTGCAGCTAAGCCCCCAAGTGGGAGGATTGCTCACCACTCGGTAGGATTTTTTAAACTTAGGCGAGTACTGGACTGCAGCTAAGCCCCCGAGTGGGAGGATTTCTCACCACCAGGAAGGATTTTTTAAACTTAGGTGAGTGAGGGGACTGCAGCTAAGTCCCCTGAGTGAGAGGATTGCTCGCCACTCGGTAGGATTTTTTTAACTTACGCGAGTACTGGACTGTAGCTAAGCCCCCGAGTGACAGGATTGCTCACCACTCGGTAGGATTTTTCAAACTTAGGCGAGTACTAGACTGCAGCTAAGCCCCCGAGTGGGAGATTGCTCACCACTCGGTATGATTTTTCAAACTTAGGCGAGTACTGGACTGCAGCTAAGCCCCCGAGTGGGAGGATTGTGTTGGGGAACGTAGTAATTTCAAAATTTTCCTACGCACACGCAAGATCATGGTGATGGCATAGCAACGAGAGGGGAGAGTATATGTCCACGTACCCTCGTAGACCGTGAAGCGGAAGCGTTATAACAACGCTGGTTGATGTAGTCAGACGTCTTCATGATCCGACCGATCCAAGTACCGAACGTCTGGCACCTCCGAGTTCAAAGACACGCTCAGCTCGATGACGATCCCGGACTCGATCCAAAGAAAGTGTCGGGGATGAGTTCCACAAGACGACGGCGTGGTGGCGATGATGATGCTCTATCGCGAGCAGGCTTCGCCTAAACTCCACGACGATATGACCGAGGTGGAATATGGTGGAGGGGCACCGCACACGGCTAAGGAACGATCTGTAGATCAACTTGTGTGTCATGGGGTGCCCCCTGCCTGTATATAAAGGAGCAAGGGGAGGAGGCCGGCCCTAGGAGGAGGCGCCAAGTGTGGAGTCCTACTAGGACTCCCTAGTCCTAGTAGGATTCCACCTTCCTTGTTGGAGTAGGAGAAGGGAAAGAGGGGAGAGGGAGAAGGAAAGGGGCTGCGCCCTTGTCCAACTCGAACGGAGGGGGCGCAGGCCTCCTCCCTTTGGCCTCTCTCCTCTATTCCTGTATGGCCCAATAAGGCCCATATACTCTCCGGCGAATTCCGTAACTCTCCTACTCAAAAATACCGAATCACTCGAAACCTTTCCGAACTCCGAATATAGTCGTCCAATATATCGATCTTTACGTCTCGACCATTTCGAGACTCCTCGGCATGTCCCCGATCTCATCCGGACTCAACTCCTTCGGTACATCAAAACTCATAAACTCATAATATAAGCATCGAAACCTTAAGCGTTGCGGACCCTACGGGTTCGAGAACTATGTAGACATGACCTAGAACTATTCTTGGTCAATAACCAATAGCGGAACCTGGATGCTCATATTGGCTCCTACACATTATACGAAGATCTTTATCGGTCAAACCGCATAACAACATACTTTGTTCCCTTTGTCATCGGTATGTTATTTGCCCGAGATTCGATCGTCGGTATCCAATACCTAGTTCAATCTCATTACCGGCATGTCTCTTTACTCGTTACGTAATGCATCATTCCGTAACTAACTCATTAGCTACATTGCTTGCAAGGCTTATAGTGATGTGCATTACCGAGAGGGCCCAGAGATACCTCTCCGAGCAATCGGAGTGACAAAACCTAATCTCGAAATACGCCAACTCAACATGTACCTTTGGAGACACTGTAGTACTCCTTTATAATCACCCGATTACGTTGTGACGTTTGGTAGCACCCAAAGTGTTCCTCCCAGAACGGGAGTTGCATAATCTCATAGTTACAGGAACATGTATAAGTCATGAAGAAAGCAATAGCAATATACTAAACGATCAAGTGCTAGGCTAACGGAATGGGTCATGTCAATCACATCATTCTCCTAATGATGTGATCCCATTAATCAAATAACAACACATGTCTATGGTTAGGAAACATAACCATCTTTGATTAATGAGCTAGTCAAATAGAGGCATACTAGTGACTATATGTTTGTCTATGTACTCACACATGTATTATGTTACAGTTAATACAATTCTAGCATGAATAATAAACATTTATCATGAAATAAGGAAATAAATAATAACTTTATTATTGCCTCTAGGGCATATTTCCTTCAGTCTCCCACTTGCACTAGAGTCAATAATCTAGTTCACATCATCATGTGATTCAACACTAATATTCACATCAAGATGTGATTAACACCCATAGTTCACATCGTCATGTGACCAACACCCAAAGGGTTTACTAGAGTCAATAATCTAGTTCACATCGCTATGTGATTAACACCCAAAGAGTACTAAGGTATGATCATGTTTTGCTCGTGAGAGAAGCTTAGTCAACGGGTCGGTCACATTCAGAGCCGTATGTATTTTGCAAATATTCTATGTCTACAATGCTCTGCACGGAGCTACTCTAGCTAATTGCTCCCACTTTCAATATGTATCCAGATTGAGACTTAGAGTCATCTGGATCAGTGTAAAAGTTTAAACCGATGTAACTTTTACAACGAACTCTTTTATCACCTCCATAATCGAGAAACATCTCCTTAGTCCTCACTAATGATTTTCTTGACCAATGTCCAGTGATCTACTCCTAGATCACTATTGTACTCCCTTGCCAAATTCAGAGCAAGGTATACAATAGGTCCGGTACATAGCATAGCATACTTTATAGAACCTATGACTAAGGCATAGGGAATGACTTTCATTCTCTTTTCTATTTTACTGCCGTGGTCGGGATTTGAATCTTACTCAATTTCACACCTTTGCAACACCGGCAAGAACTTTTCTTTCGACTGTTCTATTTTGAACTACTTCAAAATCTTGACAAGGTATGTACTTATTGAAAAACTTATCAAGCGTCATTAACAATCTCAATAGATCTTTAATCTCAATAAGTAAGTAGCTTAACAGAGGTCTATCTTTTAAAGAACTCCTTTCAAATACTCATTTATGCTTTCCTAGGAAAAATTCTACATCACTTCGATCAACAATATGTTACTCACATATATTTATCGGAAAGGCCAGTGCTCCCACTCACTTTATTGTAAATACAGGCTTCACCGCAAGTCTGTATAAAACTATATGCTTTGATCAACTTATCAAAGCGTGTATTCCAACTCTGAGATGCTTGCACCAGTCCATAGATGGATCGCAGGAGCTTGCACATTTTGTTAGCTCCTTTAGGATTGACAAAACCTTCTGGTTGCATCATATACAACTCTTCTTTTAATAAATCCATTAAAGAATGTAGTTTTTGACATCCATTTGCCAGATTTCATAAAATGTGGCAATTGCTAACATGATTCGGACAGACTTAAGCATCGCTACATGCTTGAGAAAATCTCATCGTATTCAACACCTTGAACTTGTCGAAAACCTTTTGCAACAAGTCGAGCTTTGTAGATAGTAACACTACTATCGGTGTCCGTCTTCCTCTTGAAGATCCATTTATTTAACTTGACTTGTCGATCATCGAAAGGTGTCAACCAAAGTCCATACTTTGTTCTCATACATGGATCCTATCTCAGATTTCATGGCCTCAAGCCATTTCACGGAATCTAGGCTCATCATCGCTTCTGTAACGCCCTCGATGCGGCTATATCTCCCACGTGTCGAGGCACGACTTAGAGGCATAACCGCATTGAAAGCAATGTCGCAAGTGAGGTCATCTTCACACAACCCATGTAATAAATAAGGGAAAGAGATACATAGTTGGCTTACAGTCGCCACTTCACACAATACATAAATAAACATCCGTTATACAAAGTACACTCAAGGTCCGACTACGGAACCAAAATAAAAGAAGATACTCCAAATGCTACACAGATCCCCGATCGTCCCAACTGGGCACCACCATCGATCATCCGGAAAAGACACATAGTAACGACCACGTTCCTCGTCGAACTCCCACTTGAGCTCGGTTGAGTCACCAGCACCGCATCGTCGGAACCTGCAATCGTGTTTGAAGTAACCGTGAGTCACGGGGACTCAGCAATCTCACACCCGCGAGATCAAGACTATTTAAGCTTATAGGAAGGACAGTATTATAGTGGAGCTGCAGCAAGCGACTAGCATATATGGTGGCTACTTCGCAAAGAGAGCGAGAAGAGGAGCAAGGCACGGTCGTGAAGCTAGTAGCGATCAAGAAGTGATCCTGAACTACTTACGCCGACATAACTCCAACACGTGTTCACTTCCGGACTCCGCCGAGAAGAGACCATCACGGTTACACCTTGATTGATGCGTATTTTATTTGAGGTCAACTTCGGGTTTTCTACAACCGGACATTAACAAATTCCCATCTGCCTCATAACCGCGGGCACGACTTTCGAAGATATTACCTGCAGGGTGTCCCAACTTAGCCCATTATAAGCTCTCACGGTCAACGAAAGAATATTCCTTCTCTGGAAGACCCGATCAATCTCGGAATCCGGACTACAAGACATTTCGACAAAGAATAAAACAAGACCAAAGAAGCCGCGAATGTGCCGACAAATCCCGATAGGAGCTGCACATATCTCGTTCTCGTGGCACACCGGATGGGCAAGACGTCGGATTGGCATAGACCCTGGATTGCCAGGGGGCGCCGGACATCGCTTCAGTTGGGCCAAAGACTCGAAGAACCTGGTCCGGGGTTTAAAATAAAGATGACCCTCGGGCTCGCGAAAACCCGGGGAAAAAGGCTTAGGTCGCAAATGGTAAAACCAAAGTTGGGCCTTCTTTGGAGGAGTCTTATTCAAAGCGAATCGTCAAGGGTCCCATAAATCACCCAACCGTAAGGAACGCGAAATCAAGGAACATAACACCGGTATGACGAAACTAGGGTGGCAAGAGTGGAACAAAACACGGACATAAGGCCGAGCCTTCCACCCTTTACCAAGTATATAGATGTATTAATTATAGCAGATATATATTGTGATATCCCCAACAAGTAAACATGTTCCAACAAGGAACAACATCTCCATGTTCCAACAAGGAACAAACTTCATCTTCACCGCAACTAACAACGCTTATAAGAGGGTTGAGCAAAGCGGTAACATAGCCAATCAACGGTTTGCTAGGAAAGGATGGTTAGGGGCGACATGGCAATATGGGTGGCATGATATAGCAAGTGGTAGGCATCGCAAAGACATAGGCATAGCAAAAGAGCGAGCATCTAGCATAGCAAAGATAGAAGTGATTTCGAGGGTATGGTCATCTTGCACGAAATCCCGCAAGGAAGAAGATCAAGTCCTCAAGAAGAACGAGCGGAAGTAGTCGAACGAATCCTCACAATCTCAACATTACCGGGCAGAAGCAACACCGGAAAGAAACAAACAACATGATAAATGCACAAGCATAAACATGGCATGATGCACAATCAAGTATGATGCATGTCCGGTTTAAATAAGCATGGCATGGCAATATGCACAAACAAAACTACAAGTTAAATGGAGCTCAATATGCAACGAGTTGCATATTGACGGAACACCACAACACTTATTTAGTTCTCTCTCGGTTAGGTACTCAACAATATTAAATGTTGTTAAACATGGCAAGAGGTGGAGCATAATTAAACTAGCTATTTAGGCAAGTTTAAATGAAGTAGGAAATAACAAACAACAATTCCGGAAATCCCCATATGCATATTTCGAATTTGCTACTGTTCTGCCCTAAACACAATTTTAATGTTATTAAGCAGCAAAATAAAGTGTACCATGTTAAACTAGGCATTTTTCCACCCCATTTACATATAAAGAACATTTAATTCCGAGTTACGGTTATTTAGTTATGAATTAAAACATTTTAGCATGGCATATTAGCAAATTTAAATAAACAGCAAGTTAAACATTTAACATGGGATGAAAGTGGCATATTATTAATCTACACAATATTCTGAGCATTTTACATGTTTAAACCATTTTAATCCGATGCACGGTTGATGAGTTATTAAATGCATGAACTCTAGGGACTTTTCTGCAAATCTGTAATTTACTGGATAATTAGTAAATTCGCAGCACAGGAAAAAATCTACGCGGGCCGAAACTGGCTGGCCCAGCAGTGCTCAGGGGAGGCAGCTCACCATGGGCTCGGCCCAGCTCGGTGGGGAGGAGGCCAGGCAGGGGGGCGCTGGCCTGGAGGGAGTTGGGCCTGGCCTTGCTGCGGGGCCCACGAAGGGATGCATCGGTCAACGGCGAGCGGGACGAGCTCGGGGGCTCCTCCCGATCCCCAGGCGGCGGCGACGACGGAAGGCGGGGCGACGCCGGCGAGGGGCGAGGTCCGGCGAGGCCAGGGACGGACGGGAAGGCTGGGAACGGGCGGATCGGGCCTCCGGGCAACCGGATCTGACCAGAGGGAGGCCGCCGGCGAGGCGCGGACTCCGGCGAGATTCGAGTTCGACGGGAACCTGCGGGAGAAGAGAGAGAGAGTGAGGCAGGGTGAGGGGAGAGGGAGAGAGATGGCGCGGCGACGGAGCTGGCCTGGGGAGTCGCCGGCAGAGGCTCCGGTGGCCGGCGATGTAGGCAGCGGCGCAGAGGAACTCGGGATCGGGCTCCTGGAAGGGAGCTCGGGGCTGCGGGCTCACGCGCGGGGAGCGGCGGCGCGAGATCCGGGCCTGCGCGGGCCGGATCTGGGCTTCGGCGGGCCCACGGCGAGGAGGGGGCTGAGGGGCGACGTGGCGCTCACCCAGTGGGTGGAGGCGATGGCTGGGTGGCAGCTGGCCACTAGGGCGCCGCCATGTGGCAGGGATGAGGTGGAGGCGCGCCGGATTTGGAGGGGGAAGACGGCGGCGCTGTGGAGGGAGGTTGGTGGCGCGGCCCTCGAGGTGGGAGGAGGCTGGGAGATGATTGGGGCACGAGATTTTTGGAGGAGGGGTGGTAGCTGCCCAAAATGGAAGGGGGGGGGTGTCTATATATAGAAAAGGGGTCTAGGTTTGGGTTTAGGGGGGTTTTTGAGGCCGTTTCGGAGCCTCCGATCACGATCCGACGATCAGGACCGGAGGGGAAACTAGGAGAGGGGTTGGTGGGCTGTGGTGAGACTGCGAGGGGGAGAAGAGAGAGGGAGGGCCCGGCATCTGTTTCCGGAGACCGAAAACGTCCGACGTAAATACCGGCAACGGTGCCGCTATATATTTAACGGTTGGGCTACCAAACGAGCTCCGAATGCGACGAAACTTGGCAGGCGGCCTGTCTACACTATAATAAGACCACATGACAAGTTGCAACCCATTCCGAGAACATTAATATGCCACTTATAAAATAATATTTCGGAGGTGCCGCGGGCGCGTGCGAGTGTATCCGGACTTCGGAGCAGACAACGGAGAGAACCGTGAATCGAACGGATGCAAGTTTTGAAAAACATGCGGATGAAATGCAGATGATGCCATGAGATGAGATGCATAACAAAAACAAAATGCAAAACAACAGACAAAACCCAACCACGAAGGAAATATCATATCGCATCTCCGAAAAAGGCAAGAGTTGGAGTTACGAATATGGAAAGTTGTATCCGGGGTGTTACAACACTCCACCACTACGAGAGGATCTCGTCCCGAGATCTAGGATGGCACCGGAGGAAAAAGGAAAAGGAAGATAAGAGGTAAATTAAGTTGCTTCTTCGATTTAACGAAAGTGAAACCAAAGAACCTTGAGAGGTTAAACAATTTAAAAGAAATAGTACAATGAGATGAACGAGATTGCAAACAATCCGTCGAAAAAGAGGAACAAGGAGTATTACGAGAACTTGAAGGTTGCAAAGACATGAATCAAGAATTTAATAGACAAGATAGAATTCAAACCACTCCGGTTGAAACAAGATGAGAGAGGAAGAATGATATAATTTTGACAAAGACTGAATTGAACATGGAAGGAATAGAACATGAACTTGAGAGGATACTTGATGAAAACAACAACACATCGCTTCCGTAACTATCAAGGAATGGCACAAGGGGTAAGAAGGATTTCAGACAAGACTCAAAGTTGAAAAGAGATGCATGACTTGATAAGATGAAAAGAACTTGAATAGTTGACACAACGCTCAGGTTAAATGGATAAGCACGAAAAGAACACGATCCTCACAATTCGAGATGATGAGTGAAAAGAGCAACATCACAATGCCTCCGGAAGAAATAATAGAAAATAGATCATTGGGATAACAGAATGAAGAAGAAAATGACAACTTCTACCACAAATGAGTTTGGAAAGCACCCTTAAAAGAAAGATAGAACGGAGTTGTTGGAAAACCGACAACGAAAAGAATAACCTTGTAGTGGACTTATGGAAACATCTCAACATTATGAGGTGAGCTTACGCCACCTGAAACAAACGATTGGATTGATATCAACAAGGAGACGAGAAACTTATTTCACCGAGAGGACAAATGAAGAACTTGCGTCATTGATAAGCACCACAAATAGCAACTTTCCTTAGGGAAGGCTTTAGGTGAAATCTATACCAAGATAACTCCAAGGAAGAAGATGATGGGTTTAAATATCTCATTCTTGACAACAAGTGAATCATGAAACATGAATGAAACTGTCAAAATGACATAACACCACCTCAAAAGATAAGGTCGAAATAATTGCACTTCGGAATGCAAGATGAAGAATGCTTGAACTCCTCAAAACAAAACATGTGTTGAGCACCATGTTCAATTTTTGAGTATAGCTTGGCGGATCATAACTCCGAGAGAAATCTTGAAGACCAATTAATAATTAAAAGAATCCTTGACGAACCATCATGTAGAGCCTCCATGAAGAACTCCGGTAAACAAAAGATGATAAAAAGGAAGAGAAGTTGACAACACCAGGTGAAGTCTTGCAGTGATTTAGATGGATCTTGGTGATGATGAGAGCTTGGAACCTGTGAAAAGAAAAGATGAAGCATCTCGCATCAAATTGTGATATGATGAACAAACTCGGAAAGAAGAGATGAACAACTTAGAACCGAGAAATTGATACCATTACGAACTCCGGAAGAATGAATCAATCACTTGGATGAAACAAGAACAAGAATTATGTTATGCGTATCCTTCACCAATTTAGATTGATGACAAGCAACGGATTTGGCATACTACTTATTCCGTAGAAAAGATTAAGATAAATATGGCTAAAACTTGGGAAGGTCTTCAACGAACCACCAGAGGGATTGGAAAGAACGAATGAGTCTATATGATAACGAAGGAAGAGAACTCTTGAACAAACCACCATAATAATTGAGAATGAACGTAGCAAAGGCACAATTCACGGGAAGAATTGGAAAACGAATAAAGATGCTTCGATGTAATTTAGATACATTAGAACGAAGAGATCATGAGCAGATTAGAGGATATTTCGACGATGCACCGTGAGATTTGGAAAACAAGAGTTGAAAGCTAGAATGAATAATTACGAGATGACAGACTCAAGAATCAAACCGAAAAGACTCTGAATTGCTCGGATGGGTGAAAAGAATTCTCACAATCTAAAACAATTATGAGATGATGGCATCAAACTAGAACCATGAATCTTGAAGATAATGGAGCAAGATTTAAGAGAAACTCTTCTTTGGTCTTCAAATGTTGAGAATGACGATGAGAAACACCAAAGCATGAATTGTTGAGATACTCCGAGATGAAAATTAGAAAGGCTGAACCAACACCGAAAAGAATTTGGAAGATCTTGGAGAAAGACATTTGGTGATGATAACTCATTCTTACGCCAAACTTTGAAAAGAATTTTAGAAGCTCCGGAAAATTAGAAGAGTTAGGTAAGATCCTCGAAAAGACACGTGGGTTAGGGCCCACTCAAAAGAACCACCGTTGAACAATTGCTTGAAAAGAGAGATTGCACCGGTTGAATTAAATGGCTTGAATGGGATAACAAACTCGAAATAACTTGAACGGATTAAGAATGGAAACACGAATCTTCCGAGATATCTTCATCACTCCGTAACAATTGAATAACAAGAAGTGAAAGACTATGAGGTGCACGGTATGGGAAAACATTGTGAAAAGAGGAAAAGGGATAAGATCAACACCGAAATCTTGAACTAAATCCACCGGAGAAGAAAATTAGAATGGAACAATGATAAGCTTGAAACTTCCTTAGCGCCTTCATGGAGAAATCACCGGATAAAACATTAAAGGAAAAGAATGAAGAAACTTCACAGCAAAGAAATGGATGCTTGATTAAGAAATCTGAGTCCTTGAAGAAAAAAGGGTGGGAGGGTGGGAAAACAAAACAACTTGGGTCGGATGGAACAAACACCGCTGAGAGAAAAAAACTTAGAATTGATCTTGCGAATGTTGCAATGAGCGGATTAACTTGAAGAGAACCACCCCGGTTGGAAAAGAATTAAAAAGACAAGCACAGTGATCAAGAATGATTAGAATTCACATAGCAATATGATAACACCGCTTAGGAAAGGTATGAAATCAACACTTGGCTTCAAGCAACTCGAATACCACAACCGAAAACAAAAGATTGGCTTCTAGAATGAGCGGAACAAACACATGATAGAGATTTACGCCCAAAGTGTTCGTGGTGGGGGCCCACACGGCACGACGATAGCGTCACGAATGACAAACAAGACGTCCCCGAATCAGCATAGCCAAGGATTCTTTAAGACGCCTCGCGACCAATCAGAATCGATAGTGAATGGGCGGACCACTAGACGTTGGACCCCAATCTCAAATCATACATCCGTCGGAAAGATATCCCGTAAGCTACTAGAATTCCCACCTATAAACTCCCGAAACTTTACGGTTATGCAACGGTGTTGGGGATACAGGGGACACAAAATATATCACCCAAACTAACAATACCTAGATCCAAATTGTATCCATCCGTCAACACATAACCAAGAAATCCTCGTAAATCGTGTACCTCGACCTTCAAAAACATCCGTTATACAAGTCATGGCAATACTCCACTTTCGCCTCGATCGGGCTATCGTGGTTATCTCACCAACAATCGCACAAAAGAGATTTCGATGTCGGCAAAACTCGTATTCGAGAATCGCAACGATAAAATTGTGACGACAACACCTCGAGCTCAACTCCCCGGACACCGCCACAACCCCTAAATGTCGAGGCACCAAGAACAATGTTCTCGCCACAAAACCATCTGAACGATTCCAAGATACCCACATGATCCTAATTTTTTTAGTGAAATTTGAGGAGAGAAGAGTCAAAACACTACGTCAGGATACCTCACAAGAGCTACGAAGGGACCGGGAAGTAAAAAGAATCCTACTCTCGATATATATAAACCTAAGACTCAAAACATTTTTCCATTCTAGACTCAACAACGCCAAAGAAACAATCAAGTAGGGGGCTCCTAAGTCGGGAAGGCTCGATTACCAACTTGTAACGCCCTCGATGCGGCTATATCTCCCACGTGTCGAGGCACGACTTAGAGGCATAACCGCATTGAAAGCAATGTCGCAAGTGAGGTAATCTTCACACAACCCATGTAATAAATAAGGGAAAGAGATACATAGTTGGCTTACAGTCGCCACTTCACACAATACATAAATAAACATCCGTTATACAAAGTACACTCAAGGTCCGACTACGGAACCAAAATAAAAGAAGATACTCCAAATGCTACACAGATCCCCGATCGTCCCAACTGGGCACCACTACTGATCATCTGGAAAAGACACATAGTAACGACCACGTTCCTCGTCGAACTCCCACTTGAGCTCGGTTGCTGAGTCACCAGACCGGCATCGTCGGAACTCAAGAATCGTGTTTGGAAGTAACCGTGAGTCACGGGGACTCAGCAATCTCACACCATGAGATCAAGACTATTTAAGCTTATAGGAAGGACAGAGTATTATAGTGGAGCCGCAGCAGTTTACTAGCATATATGGTGGCTACTTCGCAAAAGAGAGCGAGAAGAGGAGCAAGGCACGGTCGTGAAGCTAGTAGCGATCAAGAAGTGATCTGAACTACTTACGCCGACATAACTCCAACATCGTGTTCACTTCCGGACTCCGCCGAGAAGAGACCATCACGGTTACACACGCAGTTGATGCGTATTTTATTTGAGGTCAACTTCGGGTTTTCTACAACCAGGACATTAACAAATTCCCATCCGCCTCATAACCGCGGGCACGACTTTGAAAGATATTACCTGAGGGTGTCCCAACTTAGCCCATTATAAGCTCTCACGGTCAACGAAAAGAATATTCCTTCTACCGAAGACCCGATCAATCTCGGAATCCGGACTACAAGACATTTCGACAAAGAATAAAACAAGACCAAAGAAGCCGCCCGAATGTGCCGACAAATCCCGATAGGAGCTGCACATATCTCGTTCTCGTGGCACACCGGATGGGCAAGACGTCGGATTGGCATAGACCTGGATTGCCAGGGGCGCCGGACATCGCCCAGTTGGGCCAAAGACTCGAAGGAGCACCGGTCCGGGGTTTAAAATAAAGATGACCCTCGGGCTCGCGAAAACCCGGGAAAAAGGCTTAGGTCGCAAAATGGTAAAACCAAAGTTGGGCCTTCTTTGGAGGAGTCTTATTCAAAGCGAACTGTCAAGGGGTCCCATAAATCACCCAACCGTAAGGAACGCTAAATCAAGGAACATAACACCCAGATGACGGAAACTAGGTGGCAAGAGTGGAACAAAACACCGGACATAAGGCCGAGCCTTCCACCCTTTACCAAGTATATAGATGTATTAATTATAGCGTATATATATTGTGATATCCCCAACAAGTAAACATGTTCCAACAAGGAACAACATCTCCATGTTCCAACAAGGAACAAACTTCATCTTCACCGCAACTAACAACGCTATAAGAGGGCCGAGCAAAGCGGTAACATAGCCAATCAACGGTTTGCTAGGAAAGGATGGTTAGAATGACATGGCAATATGGGTGGCATGATATAGCAAGTGGTAGGCATCGCAAAGATAGGCATAGCAAAAGAGCGAGCATCTAGCATAGCAAAGATAGAAGTGATTTCGAGGGTATGGTCATCTTGCTGAAATCCCGCAAGGAAGAAGATCAAGTCCTCAAGAAGAACGAGCGGAAGTAGTCGAACGAATCCTCACAATCTCAACATTACCGAATCGAGAAGCAACACCTAAAGAAACAAACAACATGATAAATGCACAAGCATAAACATGGCATGATGCACAATCAAGTATGATGCATGTCCGGTTTAAATAAGCATGGCATGGCAATATGCACAAACAAAACTACAAGTTAAATGGAGCTCAATATGCAACGAGTTGCATATTGACGGAACACCACAACACTTATTTAGTTCTCTCTCGGTTAGGTACTCAACAATATTAAATGTTGTTAAACATGGCAAGAGGTGGAGCATAATTAAACTAGCTATTTAGGCAAGTTTAAATGAGGCCGGAAATAACAAACAACAATTCCGGAAATCCCCATATGCATATTTCGAATTTGCTACTGTTCTGCCCTAAACACAATTTTAATGTTATTAAGCAGCAAAATAAAGTGTACCATGTTAAACTAGGCATTTTTCCACCCCATTTACATATAAAGAACATTTAATTCCGAGTTACGGTTATTTAGTTATGAATTAAAACATTTTAGCATGGCATATTAGCAAATTTAAATAAACAGCAAGTTAAACATTTAACATGGGATGAAAGTGGCATATTATTAATCTACACAATATTCTGAGCATTTTACATGTTTAAACCATTTTAATCCGATGCACGGTTGATGAGTTATTAAATGCATGAACTCTAGGGACTTTTCTGCAAATCTGTAATTTACTGGATAATTAGTAAATTCGCAGCACAGGAAAAAATCTACGCGGGCCGAAACTGGCTGGCCCAGCAGTGCTCAGGGGAGGCAGCTCACCATGGCCTTGGCCCGGTCGGTGGGGAGGAGGCCAGGCAGGGGGGCGCTGGCCTGGAGGGAGTTGGGCCTGGCCTTGCTGCGGGGCCCACGAAGGGATGCATCGGTCAACGGCGAGCGGGACGAGCTCGGGGGCTCCTCCCGATCCCCAGGCGGCGGCGACGACGGAAGGCGGGGCGACGCCGGCGAGGGGCGAGGTCCGGCGAGGCCAGGGACGGACGGGAAGGCTGGGAACGGGCGGATCGGGCCTCCGGGCAACCGGATCTGACCAGAGGGAGGCCGCCGGCGAGGCGCGGACTCCGGCGAGATTCGAGTTCGACGGGAACCTGCGGGAGAAGAGAGAGAGAGTGAGGCAGGGTGAGGGGAGAGGGAGAGAGATGGCGCGGCGACGGAGCTGGCCTGGGGAGTCGCCGGCAGAGGCTCCGGTGGCCGGCGATGTAGGCAGCGGCGCAGAGGAACTCGGGATCGGGCTCCTGGAAGGGAGCTCGGGGCTGCGGGCTCACGCGCGGGGAGCGGCGGCGCGAGATCCGGGCCTGCGCGGGCCGGATCTGGGCTTCGGCGGGCCCACGGCGAGGAGGGGGCTGAGGGGCGACGTGGCGCTCACCCAGTGGGTGGAGGCGATGGCTGGGTGGCAGCTGGCCACTAGGGCGCCGCCATGTGGCAGGGATGAGGTGGAGCGCGCCGGATTTGGAGGGGGAAGACGGCGGCGCTGTGGAGGGAGGTTGGTGGCGCGGCCCTCGAGGTGGGAGGAGGCTGGGAGATGATTGGGGCACGAGATTTTTGGAGGAGGGGTAGGTAGCTGCCCAAAATGGAAGGGGGTGTCTATATAGAAAAGGGGTCTAGGTTTGGGTTTAGGGGGGTTTTTGAGGCCGTTTCGGAGCCTCCGATCACGATCCGACGATCAGGACCGGAGGGGAAACTAGGAGAGGGGTTGGTGGGCTGTGGTGAGACTGCGAGGGGGAGAAGAGAGAGGGAGGGCCCGGCATCTGTTTCCGGAGACCGAAAACGTCTGGACGAAAATCTAAGAATCTGCCGCTTATATATTTAACGGTTGGGCTACCAAAACGAGCTCGAATGCGATTTAAACTTGGCGGCGGCCTGTCTACACTATAATAAGACCACATGACAAGTTGCAACCCATTCCGAGAACATTAATATGCCACTTATAAAATAATATTTCGGAGGTCTTGCCATGGCAAGCGAAAGTGTATCCGGACTTGAACGGACAACGGAGAGAACCGTGAACCGAACGGATGCAAGTTTTGAAAAACATGCGGATGAAATGCGAGATGATGCCATGAGATGAGATGCATAACAAAAACAAAATGCAAAACAATGTACAAAACCCAACCACGAAGGAAATATCATATCGCATCTCAAAAAAGGCAAGAGTTGGAGTTACGAATATGGAAAGTTGTATCCGGGTGTTACAACACTCCACCACTACGAGAGGATCTCGCCCCGAGATCTAGGATGGCACCGGAGGAAAAGGAAGAGGAAGATAAGAGGTAAATTAAGTTGCTTCTTCGATTTAACGAGTGAAACCAAAGAACCTTGAGAGGTTAAACAATTTAAAAGAAATAGTACAACAGAGATGAACGAGATTGCAAACAATCCGGTCGAAAAGAGGAACAAGGAGTATTACGAGAACTTGAAGGTTGCAAAGACATGAATCAAGAATTTAATAGACAAGATAGAATTCGAAACCACTCCGGTTAAAACAAGATGAGAGAGGAAGAATGATATAATTTTGACAAAGACCAATCGAACATGGAAGGAATAGAACATGAACTTGAGAGGATACTTGATGAAAACAACAACACAATCGCTTCGAACTATCAAGGAATGGCACAAGGGTAAGAAGGATTTCAGACAAAGACTCAAAGTTGAAAAGAGATGCATGACTTGATAAGATGAAAAGAACTTGAATAGATGACACAACGCTCGGTTAAATGGATAAGCACGAAAAGAACACGATCCTCACAATTCGAGATGATGAGTGAAAAGAGCAACATCACAATGCCTCCTAAGAAATAATAGAAAATAGATCATTGGGATAACAGAATGAAGAAGAAAATGACAACTTCTACCACAAATGAGTTTGGAAAGCACCCTTAAAAGAAAGATAGAACGGAGTTGTTGGAAAACCGACAACGAAAAGAATAACCTTGTAGTGGACTTATGGAAACATCTCAACATTATGAGGTGAGCTTACGCCACCAACGGAAACAAACGATTGGATTGATATCAACAAGGAGACGAGAAACTTATTTCACCGAGAGGACAAATGAAGAACTTGGGTCATTGATAAGCACCACAAATAGCAACTTTCCTTAGGGAAGGCTTTAGGTGAAATCTATACCAAGATAACTCCAAGGAAGAAGATGATGGGTTTAAATATCTCATTCTTGACAACAAGTGAATCATGAAACATGAATGAAACTGTCAAAATGACATAACACCACCTCAAAAGATAAGGTCGAAATAATTGCACTTCGGAATATGCTAGGCTCGTCAAGTTTAACCAGAGTATTCCGCGTGTGCAACTGTTTTGCACCCGTTGTATTTGAACGTAGAGCCTATCACACCCGATCATCACGTGGTGTCTCAGCACTAAGAACTTTCGCATAGCGGTGCATACTCGGGGAGAACACTTCTTGATATTTAGTGAGAGATCATCTTATAATGCTACCGTCAATCAAAGCAAGATAAGATGCATAAAGGATAAACATCACATGCAATCAATATAAGTGATATGATATGGCCATCATCATCTTGTGCTTGTGATCTCCATCTCCGAAGCACCGTCGTGATCACCATCGTCACCGCGCGACACCTTGATCTCCATCGTAGCATCGTTGTCGTTTCGCCAACTATTGCTTCTACGACTATCGCCATCGCTTAGTGATAAAGTAAAGCAATTACGTATGCGTTACATTTCATACAATAAAGCGACAACCATATGGCTCCCGCCAGTTGCCGATAACTTCGGTTACAAAACATGATCATCTCATACAATAAAATATAGCATCACGTCTTGACCATATCACATCACAACATGCCCCGCAAAAACAAGTTAGACATCCTCTACTTTGTTGTTGCAAATTTTACGCGGGTCGCTACGGGTCGAGCAAGAACCGTTCTTACCTACGCATCAAAACCACAACGATAGTTTGTCAAGTTGGTGTTGTTTTAACCTTCGCAAGGACCGGGCGTAGCCACATTCGGTTCAACTAAAGTGAGAGAGACAGACACCCGCCAGTCACCTTTAAGCACGAGTGCTGCATAGCAGTGAAACCAGGTCTCGGCGTAAGCGTCTGGCGTAATGTCGGTCCGGGCCGCTTCATCTCACAATACCGCCGAACCAAAGTATGACATGCCGATAAGCAAGATGACTTGTATCGCCCACAACTCACTTGTGTTCTACTCGTGCATATGACATCAACGCATAAAACCAGGCTCGGATGCCACTGTTGGGGAACGTAGTAATTTCAAAATTTTCCTACGCACACGCAAGATCATGGTGATGGCATAGCAACGAGAGGGGAGAGTGTATGTCCACGTACCCTCGTAGACCGTAAGCGGAAGCGTTATAACAACGCGGTTGATGTAGTCAGACGTCTTCACGATCCGACCGATCCAAGTACCGAACGACGGCACCTCCGAAGTTCAAAGACATCGCTCATTTTGATGACGATCCCTGACTCCGATCCAAAGAAAGTGTCGGGGATGAGTTCCACAAGACGACGGCGCAGTGATGATGATGATGCTCTACCGGCGCAGGGCTTCGCCTAAACTCCGCGACGATATGACCGAGGTGGAATATGGTGGAGGGGGGGCACCGCACACGGCTAAGGAACGATCCGTAGATCAACTTGTGTGTCATGGAGTGCCCCCCTGCCCCCGTATATAAAGGAGCAAGGGGGGAGGAGGCCGGCCCTAGGAGGAGGCGCGCCAAGTGTGGAGTCCTACTAGGACTCCCTAGTCCTAGTAGGATTCCACCTTCCTTGTTGGAGTAGGAGAAGGGAAAGAGGGGAGAGGGAGAAGGAAAGGGGCTGCGCCTTGTCCACCCGGACCAGAGGGGGCGCAGGCCTCCTCCTTTGGCCTCTCTCCTCTATTCCCGTATGGCCCAATAAGGCCCATATACTCTCCGGCGAATTCCGTAACTCTCCGGTACTCGAGAAATACCGAATCACTCGGAACCTTTCCGAACTCGAATATAGTCGTCCAATATATCGATCTTTACGTCTCGACCATTTCGAGACTCCTCGTCATGTCCCGATCTCATCCGGGACTCCGAACTCCTTCGGTACATCAAAACTCATAAACTCATAATATAACTGTCATCGAAACCTTAAGCGTGCGGACCATACGGGTTCGAGAACTATGTAGACATGACCTAGAACTATTCTTGGTCAATAACCAATAGCGGAACCTGGATGCTCATATTGGCTCCTACATATTCTACGAAGATCTTTATCGGTCAAACCGCATAACAACATACTTTGTTCCCTTTGTCATCGGTATGTTACTTGCCCGAGATTCGATCATCGGTATCCAATACCTAGTTCAATCTCATTACCGGCATGTCTCTTTACTCGTTACGTAATGCATCATTCCGTAACTAACTCATTAACTACATTGCTTGCAAGGCTTATAGTGATGTGCATTACCGAGAGGGCCCAGAGATACCTCTCCGACAATCGGAGTGACAAAACCTAATCTCGAAATACGCCAACTCAACATGTACCTTTGGAGACACCTGTAGTACTCCTTTATAATCACCCAATTACGTTGTGACGTTTGGTAGCACCCAAAGTGTTCCTCCGGTAAACGGGAGTTGCATAATCTCATAGTTACAGGAACATGTATAAGTCATGAAGAAAGCAATAACAATATACTAAACGATTAAGTGCTAGGCTAACGGAATGGGTCATATCAATCACATCATTCTCCTAATGATGTGATCCCATTAATCAAATAACAACACATGTCTATGGTTAGGAAACATAACCATCTTTGATTAATGAGCTAGTCAAATAGAGGCATACTAGTGACTATATGTTTGTCTATGTACTCACACATGTATTATGTTTCCGGTTAATACAATTCTAGCATGAATAATAAACATTTATCATGAAATAAGGAAATAAATAATAACTTTATTATTGCCTCTAGGGCACATTTCCTTCAGATTGCTCACCACTGGGTAGGATTTTTCAAACTTAGGCGAGTATTGGACTGCAGCTAAGCCCCCGAGTGGGAGGATTGCTCACCACTCTGTAGGATTTTTTCAACTTAGGCGAAAGAGATTCGCAGCTAAGCCTCCCGAGTGGGAGGCTTGCTCACCACTCGGTAGGATTTTTTTCAACTTAGGCTAAACAGATTCGCAGCTAAGGCACCCACTAGGGGATTTAGAACATGTAAAATAGGAACACCAATCATTCAGGAGACTGTAAAATCATGTCTTTGATAATCAAACTAGAAGGTATTTCTTATTACATCTCCACAGTCTGAATGCTTAACTGTAAAAGGGGCGGAGCAGCTCCGCTTTCCAAGCTCGTGGCTCGTCTTACCGTGCTCGACGTTGTAAAGACGGTATGCTCTGTTGTGGAGCACTTTGGTGACAATAAAGGGGCCTTCTCAAGCAGGAGCGAGCTTGTGTGGTTTCTGCTGGTCCACCCGAAGAACCAAGTCACCCTCCTGAAATGCCCGGCCCCTCACGTTTTTGGCGTGGAATCGACGTAGGTCTTGCTGATAAATGGTCGACCGGATCAAGGCCATCTCTCTTTCCTCTTCCAGGAGATCAACTGCATCTTGTCGAGCCTGTTCTGCTTCATCTTCTGAGAAAAGTTTGACTCGGGGCGCATTGTGAAGCAAGTCACTCGGAAGTACAACTTCGGCTCCATAGACTAAGAAGAATGGAGTTCGGCCAGTCGACCGATTAGGAGTTGTCCTCAATCCCCAAAGTACTGATGGAAGTTCATCAACCCAGGCTCCTACTGCATGCTTGAGGTCACGCATCAATCAGGGTTTCAGTCCTTTGAGAATCATTCCATTTGCTCTTTCAGCTTGTCCATTCGACTGAGGAGGGGCAACTAAATGTTGGTGAACGTTGCAGAAAATAAAAAAATTCCTACGGTTTCACCAAGATCCATCTATGAGTTCATCTAAGCAACGAGTGAAAGGAGTGCATCTACATACCTTTGTAGATCACGAGCGGAAGCTTTCAAGAGAAAGGGGATGATGGAGTCGTACTCGCCGTGATCCAAATCACCGATGACCAAGTGCCGAACGGACAACACATCCGCGTTCAACACACGTACGAAGCGGATGAAGTCTCCTCCTTCTTGATCCAGCAAGGGGGAAGGAGAGGTTGAGGAAGAAGGCTCCAGCGGCAGCACGACGGCGTGGTGGTGGTGGAGAGGCAGTACTCCAACAAGGCTTCGCCAAGCACTTAACAGAGGAGGAGAGGTGTTGGGGAGGGGAGGGGTTGCGCCTTGGATCAGGTGTGCAGCCCTCCCCTCACCCCTCTATTTATACGAGTACTGGTAAGGTACACATCAATTACATGTATATCAAATATACCTTTAGTGTTGCCGGCCTTCTTGTCCGCTAAGTATTTGGGGCAGTTCCGCTTCCAGTGACCCTTCCCCTTGCAATAAAAGCACTCGGTCTCGTGCTTGGGTCCATTCTTTGACTTCTTCCCGCAAGCTGGCTTACCGGTAGCGACAACATCTTTTGCCGTCCTTCTTGAAGTTCTTCTTACCCTTGCCCTTCTTGAACTTAGTGGTCTTATTGACCATCAACACTTGATGTTATTTCTTGATTTCAACCTCTGCTGACTTGACATTGAAAATACTTCAGGAATGGTCTTCACCATCCTCGCATATTGTAGTTCAACACAAAGCTCTTGTAGCTCGGTGGAGCGATCAAGGATTCTCACAATGACCGCCTCGTCCGAGAGGTTGATCTCCAATTTGGGACGGCGGTTGTGCAACCCAGGACATTTTGAGTATGTGCTCACCGACGTAACTGTTTTCCTCCATTTTACGACTATAGAACTTGTCGGAGACTTCATATCTCTCGACCCGGGCATGAGCTTGAAAAACCATTTTCAGCTCCTCGAACATCTCATATGCTCCGTGTTTCTCAAAACGCTTTTGGAGCCCCGGTTCTAAGTCAGAAAGCATGCCGCCTTGAATGAGGGAGTAATCATCAAAGACGTGATCGCCAAGCGTTCATAACGTCTTGGTTCTCTGGGATGGGTGCTTCACCTAGCGATTCATCTAGGACATATGCTTTCTTGGCAGCTATGAGGATGATCCTCAGGTTCCGGACCCAGTCCGAATAGTTGCTGCCATCATCTTTCAGCTTGGTTTTCTCTAGGAACGCGTTGAAGTTCATGTTGACATGAGCGTTGGCCATTTGATCTACAAGACATATTTGCAAAGGTTTTAGACTAAGTTCATGATAATTAAGTTCATCTAATCAATTTATTTAATGAACTCCCACTCAGATTAGACATCCTCTAGTCATCTAAGTGTTACACGATCCGAGTCGACTAGGCCGTGTCCGATCATCACGTGAGACGGACTAGTCATCATCGGTGAACATCTCCATGTTGATCGTATCTTCCATACGACTCATGTTCGACCTTTCGTCTCTACGTGTTCCGAGGCCATGTCCGTACATGCTAGGCTCGTCAAGTTAACCCTAAGTGTTTTGCATGTGTAAAACTGTCTTACACCCGTTGTATGTGAACGTAAGGATCTATCACACCCGATCATCACGTGGTGCTTGAAACGATTTAACTTTAGCAACGTGCATAGTTAGGGGGAACACTTTCTTGAAATTATTATAAGGGATCATCTTATTTACTACCGTCGTTCTAAGTAAACAAGATGCATAAACATAATAAACAACAGATGCAATTATATAATAGTGACATGATATGGCCAATATCATATAGCTCCTTTGATCTCCATCTTCGGGGCTCCATGATCATCTTCGTCACCGGCATGACACCATGATCTCCATCATCGTGTCTTCATGAAGTTGTCACGCCAACGACATTACTTCTACTTCTATGGCTAACGCGTTTAGCAATAAAGTAAAGTAATTTACATGGCGTTCTTCAATGACACGCAGGTCATACAAAAAATAAAGACAACTCCTATGGCTCACATGCCGGTTGTCATACTCATCGACATGCAAGTCATGATTCCTATTACAAGAACATGATCTCATACATCACAATATATCATTCATCATTCATCACAACTTACGGCCATATCACATCACATGACAATTGCTGCAAAAACAAGTTAGACGTCCTCTAATTGTTGTTGCATCTTTTACGTGGCTGCAATTGGGTTCTAGCAAGAACATTTTCTTACCTAGGAATAACCACAACGTGATTTTTTCAACTTCTTTTTACCCTTCATAAGGACCCTTTTCGTCGAATCCGCTCCAACTAAAGTGGGAGAGACAGACACCCGCTAGCCACCTTATGCAACTAGTGCATGTCACCGGTGGAACTGTCTCAATGAAGCGCACGTGTAAGGTCGGTCCGGCCGCTTCATCCCACAATACCGCTGAAGCAAAATAAGACTAGTAGCGGCAAGCAAGTTGACAAGATCTACGCCCACAACAAAATTGTGTTCTACTCGTGCAATAGAGAACTACGCATAGACCTAGCTCATGATGCCACTGTTGGTGAACGTTGCAGAAAATAAAAAATTTCCTACGGTTTCACCAAGATCCATCTATGAGTTCATCTAAGCAACGAGTGAAAGGAGTGCATCTACATACCTTTGTAGATCGCGAGCGGAAGCTTTCAAGAGAAAGGGGATGATGGAGTCGTACTCGCCGTGATCCAAATCACCGATGACCAAGTGCCGAACGGACAGCACCTCCGCGTTCAACACACGTATGGACCGGATGACGTCTCGTCCTTCTTGATCCAGCAAGGGGGAAGGAGAGGTTGAGGAAGAAGGCTCCAACAGCAACACGACGGCGTGGTGGTGGTGGAGAGGCAGTACTCCGAAAGGGCTTCGCCAAGCACTTAACGGAGGAGGAGAGGTGTTGGGGAGGGGAGGGGCTGCGCCTTGGATCAGGTGTGCAGCCCTCCCCTCACCCCTCTATTTATAGGGGAAGGGGGAAGGGGGCCGGTCCCCTCTAGATGAGATCTAGAGGGGGCAAGGAGGGGCTTGCCCCTGCCAAGGGGGCGCCTTAGGGTTTCCCCAACCCTAGGCGCATGAGCCCAAGGGCGCCCAGCCCTCCAGGTTGGTTCCCTGCCCCCTACGGCCCATGTGGCCCTCCGAGAGAGGTGGCCCCTCCCGGTGGACCCCCGGAACCCCTCCGGCGGCCCCGGTACAATACCGATATGCCCCCGAAACTTTCCGGTGACCGTATGATAACTTCCCATATATATATCTTCACCTCCGGACCATTCCGGAACTCCTCGTGACGTCTGGAATCTCATCCGGGACTCCGAACAACATTCGATAATCACATACAAGTCTTCCTAATAACCCTAGCGTCACCGAACCTTAAGTGTGTAGACCCTACGGGTTCGGGAGACACGCAGACATGACCGAGACGGCTCTCCGGTCAATAACCAACAGCAGGATCTGGATACCCATGTTGGCTCCCACATGCTCCTCGATGATCTCATCGGATGAACCACGATGTCGAGGATTCAATCAACCCCGTATACAATTCCCTTTGTCAAAGGGTATGTTACTTGCCCGAGATTTGATCGTTGGTATCCCAATACCTCATTCAATCTCGTTGCCGGCAAGTCACTTTACTCGTACCGTAATGCATGATCCCGTGACCAGACACTTGGTCACTTTGAGCTCATTATGATGATGCACTACCGAGTGGGCCCAGTGATACCTCTCCGTTATACGGAGTGACAAATCCCGCCTCGATCCGTGTCAACCCAACAGATACTGTAGTGCACCTTTATAGTCACCCGATTACGCTATGACGTTTGGTACACCCAAAGCACTCCTACGGTATCCGGGAGTTACACGATCTCATGGTCTAAGGAAAAGATACTTGACATTGGAAAAGCTCTAGCAAAACGAACTACACGATCTTGTGCTATGCTTAGGATTGGGTCTTGTCCATCACATCATTCTCCTAATGATGTGATCCCGTTATCAACGACATCTAATGTCCATAGTCAAGAAACCATGACTATCTGTTGATCAACGAGCTAGTCAACTAGAGGCTTACTAGGGACATATTATGGTCTATGTATTCACACGTGTATTACGATTTCCGGATAATACAATTATAGCATGAATAAAGACAATTATCATGAACAAGGAAATATAATAATAATCCTTTTATTATTGCCTCTAGGGCATATTTCCAACACTAAAGCATAGTCGACCCTAGTGCCTTGGGAAGCACAAAAGGCTCTGAACTCGTCAGAATAGAAGTTCGACCCATTATCAGTGATGATGTTGTGCGGCATACCATATTTAAATGTTAATTCTCTGATGAAACTAACAGTTGTACTTGCTTCAAGGTTTTTGATGGGCTTGGCTTCAATCCATTTGGTGAACTTGTCGACGTCTACGAGCACATGGGTAAAGCCACTCCTGCCAGTCCTCAGAGGTCCAACCATATCCAATCCCCAGATAGCAAAAGGCCAGACGAGTGGAATAGTCTTCAGAGCTGATGCGGGTTTATGGGACATGTTAGAGTAAAACTGTCAGCCTTCACATTTGTCTACAATTTCTTTCGCCATCTCATTGGCGTGTGGCCAGTAAAATCCGGCTCGGTACGCTTTGGCCATGATGGTCCGAGAGGACACATGGTGACCACAGGTCCCCGAATGAATATCATTGAGGATCATTCGGCCTTCTTCTGGCGTGATGCATTTCTGGCTGACTCCAGTTACACTTTCCCTGAACAACTGTCCTCTTATCACAGTAAAGGCTTTGGATCGTCGGACGATCTGTCGAGCCTCTTATTCATCCTCTGGAAGTTCTTTCCTAAGAATGTATGCAATGTATGGCACTGTCCAGTCGGGAGTGACGACCAAAACCTCCATGATCAAGTCGACCACATCTGGTACTTCGACTTCAGTCGGATTTGTGGCACTCTTAGGCTGTGGGGGCTCTTCAGTGAAAGGATCTTCCTGAACTGAAGGTGCATGAATATGTTCCAAAAACACATTGCCGGGAATGGTCTCTCTCTTGGACTCTATCTTTGCCAAGTCATCTGCAGCTTGATTTTTCAGTCGGGGTATATGGTGAAGCTCCAACCCCTCAAACTTCTTTTCCAACTTTCTTACCGCGTTGCAATAACCAGTCATAGCCGGGCTCCTGACATCCCACTCTTTCATTACTTTTTTAACCACCAAATCTAAGTCACTGTAGACCATGAGGCGACGGACGCCGAGTGAAATGGCCATACGCAGCCCGTATAAAAGTGCTTCATATTCAGCTTCATTGTTGGAGGAATCAAAATGAATTTGGAGAACATAGCTGAGCTTGTCGCAACGGGGGGATACCAATACCACCCCAGCACTGGAACCATTCAGCATCTTGGAGCCATCGAAGAACATGGTCCAATGCTCCAAGTGAACCTGAGTCAGCAGTTGTTGCTCAACCCACTCGTCAAGAAAATCTGCAATTGCTTGGGACTTGATAGCTTTCTTTGCCTCAAACTTGATATCTAATGGAAGGAGTTCAATCTCCCATTTTGTCACTCGACCAGTTGCATCTCTGTTGTTCAGAATTTCAGATAATGGTGCATCGCTGACGACTGTAATGGAGTGATCAGAAAAATAGTGTGCAACCTTCTTCATGGTCATGTAGATTCCATAAACAAGCTTTCGATAATGTGGATATCTCTGCTTGGATGGAGTCAAAACTTCAGAAAGATAATACACTGGGCGCTGAACTTTATAGGCTTTTCCTTCTTCCTCCCGCTCGACCGTGAGTACTGTACTGACAACTTGTCCAGTGGGTGCAATGTAAAGCAGTAAAGGCTCTTTGCTGATTGGTGCAGCAAGCACCGGCAGGGTGGAAAGCAGGGCTTTGAGCTCTGCAAACACTGCATCAGCTTCATCAGTCCACTCGAATTTATTAGATTTCTTCATCAGTCGGTAAAGAGGTAATGCCTTTTCACCGAGACGAGAAATGAATCGAATCAAGGCGACCAAACAACATGTAAGCTTCTAAGCGTCATGCACACGCACAGGGCGTTTCATTCGGAGGATGGCACCGACTTTCTCCGGGTTCGCGTCGATCCCCCGTTCGGAAACGAGGAAACCGAGTAACTTTCCACCTGGGACTCCGAATGTACACTTCGACGGATTAAGCTTGATATCATACCTTCTTAGGTTGGAAAAGGTTTCTGCGAGGTCGGTCAGCAGGTCGGAACCCTTACACGACTTGACCACAACGTCATCCATATATGCTTCCACATTCCGACTGATTTGAGTGAGCAGGCACTTCTGAACCATCCTCATGAATGTGGCGTCGGCATTTTTGAGACGAAATGGCATGGTGACATAGCAAAAGCACCCAAATGGGGTGATGAAAGCCGTTTTTATTTCATCGGGTCCATACAGCCGGATCTGATGATACCCGGAATATGCGTCTAGAAAAGACAAGCGCTCACACCCCGCAGTCGAGTCGACAATTTGATCGATGCAGGGGAGAGGGAAATTATCTTTTAGGCAGGCCCGATTGATATGCTTGAAGTCGATGCACATACAAAGTGAATCGTCCTTCTTGGGGACCATGACCACATTGGCAAGCCACTCGGGGTGGTAGATCTCTCGGATGAACTCTGCTGCTAGGACCTGAGCCACTTCCTCGCCAATTGCTTTTCTCTTCTGCACGGCGGATCGTCGAAGATGCTCTTTGACAGGTTTTGCCTTCGGATCGACTTCAAGAACGGTGCTCGGCCGGTCCACAGGTACACTTGGCATGTCAGAAGGTTTCCATGCAAAGATGTCCCAATTCTCACAGAGGAACTGGATGAGCGCTTCTTCCTATTTGATGTCGAGTGTTGTTGAAATATGAGTCGGTGCAGCATTGGGATCGGTCGGGTGAATATGAATCGGCTTCGTTTCTCCAGACGACTAAAATCCAGAATCTGTGGCAGGCTTCTTGGCTCGCAACAAATCACTCGGATCTGCATTTTTCTGATACTCTTGGAATTCAACTGCTGCCATTTGTGCATCGGCAATTTTAGAACCCTTCTGGAAGCATTCCTCTGCCTTATGCCGATTGCCAGTGACTGTGATCACTCCTCTAGGTCCAGGCATCTTCAGCTTGAGGTACACATAACATGTCCGAGCCATAAAACGTGCATAAGCAGGTCTACCCAGAATCGCATGATAAGCACTCTGGAGATCCACTACTTCAAATGTCAACTTTTCCTTGCGGTAATTCTTGGAATCACCGAAAACTATGTCAAGAGCGATCTGGCCGAGTGATTCGGCTTTCTTTCCAGGGATAATGCCATGAAAACTCATGTTGCTTTCGCTAAGCCTGGACATCGGAATGCACATCCCTTTTAAGGTTTCAGCATAAAGGATATTCAGGCCAATACCACCATCCATTAGCACTTTGGTCAGTCGAGTGCCTTCAACAACTGGGTCGACTACCAACGCTTGCCTCCCAGGAGTGGCTATACGCGCCAGGTGATCAGACTGGTCGAATGTGATGACTGTTTGTGACCATTTCAGGTATGTCGTTGTTGCTGGAGCAACCATATTTACTTCCCTGTTGATAACTTTCAATCGACTTTTGCTCTCAACATCAGCAAAAATCACCAGGGTGGAATTGACCTTAGGATAACCATCGTCTTCCTCTTCGCCCTCGTCCTTATCCAACTCATTTTCCTTTTCACTGGGTTGTTTCTCTCGGAATTGCTAGATCAGGAGTCGACATTGCCGAGTGGTGTGCTTAGGATAAATCAGATTACCCTCTTCATCCTTCTTCGTATGAATGTGACATGGTAAATCCAACATCATTTCCCGCTTGAACTTTTACCTTCTTAGGGGTCCAGGGCCCCTTAGGTTTTCCTTTAAACTTTCCTTGAACTACTACCGCAGTTTCACCAGGCGCTGCAGGTTCAGCCTTACGTTTCTGTTTCCGATTGGAATTGCCTCCACCGGCGTCCTGGCCGACTGGTTTACATTTTCCAGTGTGGAGTCGATCCTCTTCTTCTCCGTTAGTGTACCGAGTGGCTATTTCCATCATCCGAGTTAGAGACATATCTCCAGCCCAACCGAACTTCAGGACCAGCTCTCTATATTTAACGCCTTCCTTGAAGGCACACACTGCTTGGTGCTCAGATACATTTTCCACTGTGTGATGCAAAGTGGTCCACCTCTGAATGTAATCCCTTAGAGTTTCACTCGGTTTTTGTACGCAATGCTGCACTTCTTTTAATCCTGCTGGTCGCTTGCAAGTGCCCTCAAAAGTCCTGACGAACACTCGGGCAAGCTCCTCCCAACTGAATATACTGCCAGGGACTAACTGAGTCAACCACGCCATGGCTGATCCTTCCAACATCAGAGGAAGATGCTTCATGGCCACCCCATCATTACCGCCACCAATCTGCACAGCCACTCGGTAATCCTCAAGCCAAGTGTCAGGCTTGGACTCTCCAAAGGAACTTGTCGACTCAGCCGCCAACCTGAAGTTGGGAGGAATCACTGCAGCCCTGATGGCTCTGCTGAAACATTCGGGACCCGAAACATGAACTCTGCTGCTAGTCGAACGATCTTTGTCAAGGCCCTCCCTGTGCGCTCTGTTCCGGTCGATTAGACCTTGAACGAGAATAGATCTCGCATCAAAGCCTGGATCTCTCGGGTCAACCGGTACTCTGCGGTCGCCACTGTGAGGGTGTCTGTCATCGTATTGCCAAGGCACATATGATCCACTCCTCGGAGGGGGTGTGGGCACTCGACGACGGTCGTCACGGCTGAGTCGGTGATCATGTTGCCCATGGTTCCAGTACTGATCCTGCTGATGCCCACGACCTTCACGCCGCAGGGGCGATCTTGGGCTGTGGGCCGACTGAACTGTATCCGCCATCACGGACCTGCTATTAATCCTATTATGCGACTGAGACACTGCTGTGTTCTGTTCTCCTGCTGCCCGGAGTAAGGCTCGGATCTGCATCAAACCTTTGCCAGCCTCCGACTTGGAAGGCTGAATTGACTCTACTATATGGGCCACAGCTATGAGATTTTGAATCGAAGTGCGGTATACCTTAGGTTGAGGCGGAAAAAGCTGTCGTTGACTGGAATTAGGGATCCGCTCCCGAGCACGCTCGTCAAGTGCATCTTTGAAGGTTCTCCAAATGAAAAGCGCCACCAAATTAGCCAGGCGCACCTCTTCCAAGGCCCGAGCCTCGGAGGTTTCCCCCACGGTGGGCGTGTGGAGTGCATCCATGTTGCGGCGACAAAGTTCTTCTCTCTGCTGTGAGGAGAGGGGTTCGGGACGGTACTCCTCGTGAAAGCGCGACGGATCGCCGCCACCATCGCCACCGCCGTCACGGCGGAAGCCAGGCGGACTACGTGGTCCGTCGACCATCAAGACTTCAGCCGCAGGGTCGCTGCTATCGCACTCGGATGCGGTCTCGACAGAGCCAGTCGAACAGGCCGTAGAGAGTTTCGTCGGGCTCGATTGCCGCGACTTGATGGGTGACAGACTGACGAGCCACCGCATGTTTCACCCACCGCTAAAGCCGCGACCGATCGGATCGCTCGCGACGGCGAACAGCGGGGAGTGAGGACACCACGGGAGCCGACCGATACTGGGTCGACGTCTGGCAGAGAAGGACGCCGCGTACGCACGCGCGAAAGTGCGTCGCCCCACGGACGGGGAGCGCCTCGATGTCAAGGGGAGCTTCCTGGAGCCAGGCGGAGTCGTCGGCGACGAAGACGAGCGCGCCGAGACGGATCTCGCGGCCCTCAGCTAATCCACCGTCGGAAACCATGATGATAGGGATCAGAAAAATCGCAACTTCACCAAAAAATCGCTAAGACACCTGCCCCACGGTGGGCGCCAACTGTCGTGGTCCTAAGACTGACAATAGAATGGGGGGGTAGGTATGAGGAGGCAAGATCTCAGCTATGGTGAAGTTGTACACACATGATTTACGAGTTCAGGCCCTTCACAGTGGAAGTAAAAGCCCTACGTCTCGGTGCCTGGAGGCGGTCGATTGGATTATATGCGTGTGGTGTTACAGGGGGTGCGAACCCTTATCCCAGAGGAGGGGGGTGGCTTATATAGAGTGCTCCAGGACCCCAGCCCACCTTCGTTACAGGGGTTCAATGTACATAAAGATGGGGTGTTACTGATAACTCCAGCCATAGTGCTACTAATGATCTTAAAGACTACGGAGTGAACGCCTCACCGTTGCAGTTCTGAGTGACTCCTAGTTTTCAGTAGGTCGAGTGGTCGACTGGTCGTGTGACTTCGGGAAGGAAGAATATCCGAGTGGTTCGTTGGTCGAGTGGATTGCACTCGACATCTTTACGGGGTACCCCTTGTTGTCTCTTGAGCTTCTTTGCTTTTAGAGTAGTGACCTTAGGTAGGGCGCATAGGTCAGGCCCTGTGACCCTACCCTAGGTTTGTATCCTCATCAGGGGGTGATTTGATGGATAATCCCATTGCTAGTCAGTAGCATCAGAAGGTTCCTACTTAGCTGAATAAATCAGACCCATAGCGTGTGTTTGTCCATGCCCGGGACTGTTGTGTTTTTCAGTTAGTTCAGTCAGAGGTTAGTTGTAGTTGCGCCGGCAAGAATGCCTCATGGGATGGCATGAGTTTCAGCGGATTTGCCGACAAAGTAGTGGGCTCGCGCTCGATCAGCATCGTGGGATGGCACGATCAGTAGGCTGACCCGGCGTGGGTGATTTGTTTCCTTGTAATTCACAGATCATTCAGACTCTGCATAAATAAGTACTCGTTCACAATGCGAAAACCTCTCTGTCAGTTCATCGTCCTCCTCTCTCTCTCGATCGGTCGGCCGACGATCTACAACAACAGTTCGTGGGGTGGTCGAAAGACTACCTTAGGACGCCCTCCATGGTGTTCTTGATCACTACCGTACGACCAGAGCACGACGCTAGAGCCGTTGACCAGCTAGAGGCCGCCGATGGACGACAGGCGGAGCAAGCCCCCAGAGTCGATGGGCGCGCCGGCACCCGCAGACAAGTTGGATATGTTGCCGGTGTAGGTGACCGCAGCGACGAAGAGCGACGGCGCGCTCGGGGACGCCGCAAAGGCCAGGGATAAGGTGGAAGTGGAACTGGGCGACGACCACGCTGGAAACTATCCCAAAACGAACAAGGGCTTTGGGCTGATATCCTTCATGCCAAATATTTTTTCGATGGCAATTTCTTACCTCAAAGGCGAAGGGATCGCCTTTTTGGAATGAAATCCAGGCTGTTAAGCCTGCCTTCTCGTTAGGGGCCAAGTTCTGTGTTAAGAACGGGAAATCCACGCGGTTCTGGCTCGACATCTGGCTAGGGACGGAACCTCTGTGGCGGAGTCACTTTGCCATATATCAACTGGCCACTAACGTCGACATTTTGGTGGCCGAAGCGCTTAGATTCAACCCACCCGCCATTTCTTTCAAAAGGCCTCTCCTCACCCACGAACGTGCTAGCTGGGACGGGCTCCTAGCTAAGCTGCAGGGTTTCGCTCTCCTCCCTGAGGAAGACGCGGTCTCATGGTCCCTCACGAGCTCAAGGAAGTTCTCGGTCCAATCTCTCTATAATAAGTTGACCGAGGGACAGACGCTCGACATAGCTAGGGGGCTATGGAAAGCGTCCATCCCTCTGAAGATCAGAGTGTTTCTTTGGCAATTATTCCGTGATCGCCTCCCTTCTTCTAACAACATTGCCATTAGACATGGCTCCTCGGATGGCTCTTGCGCGCTTTGTGGACTACATGAAGATGCCAATCACATCTTTTTCAAGTGCCATCTTGCCCGTTTTGCCTGGAGTGCCGTTCGTCAGGCTTTCGCGCAGACATGGAATCCCAATTCGACTTCGGACCTTCGTAGGATCCTACTTGCGCAGCGGGGTAGTTTCGGACGCGTGTTGTAGCGCTGCGTAGGGGCGCTGTGCTGGTCTCTTTGGACCATCCGCAATAAGATGACTATCGAACACAAGTTCCCTAACCACCCTGCTGACATTATTTTTAAATGACATGTGTTCCTACAGAACGAACTTACGTGTAGGTGTGATCCTATCTGCTCTTCCACTATAGGACTAGAAATCCAGTACAACCATGTCCCAGACATGGACTCCGTTGGGGAAACGGCGTGATGCTGATCGGATGATGGAAGCCATGGAGCGGATCCGCATGATCCAGGTGGAAGCCCGTACCTAAATTGCCGCTCTCGGCGGTATTTGGGCGTTTTTTTCTGTCTGGCTGCCTGTTGAGCCACTGTTTCTTCACTTTCTTCCCAGGCGGAGGCCAGTTGCATGTTTAGTACTGTGGGCTACGGCCAGTTTTATTCCTAAGCTTGTTATTCCTGTATTGTACTTCGTCGGATGCTGCCTGTCGGTGGGCTTTATTAATTTAAAGCCGGACGCTTCGTGTGTCTTCGTTCTAAAAAAAAAGTTGAAGGAGCAGCAGCCAAAGCTCATATTTATAGGAGCTCGGAGGCAAAACCAATACGAACAAAAACATCTCGACGCAAGACGCCCAGAACGCACGGCCAAAGCGACACCCATATACATGCAACACCAACGACGCATGTGTTAGAGCATCTCAAATAGACGCACGGTAGCGCGGGGCGCTAAAAAACTTTTACAACATCGAAATAGGGTCAACCCCCGTGCTAGGGTTTGCGGCGGCGGAGGGGTCGCGAGTGTAGTGAGGGATTGGGGGGGTGTCTGTGCGGCCTTCTGTCGGTGGAATTTCACCGGCGGCGGCGCAGGGCAGGGTGAAGGCGGGGCGGCCGGAGAGGTCAAGGCGGTAGTTGGTCGCTCGCGCGCAAATCTATGTTGTCCAGCGCGCGGGAGCTGGCGCACCAAATACACAGCGCGATGCCGTTTTTCTCAATGCGTTGAACCAATTTTACGTCGCGCGCGATTTAGCGTGGTTGCTGGAGTGCCAGTTTCGGTTCCACGCGCATAATATAGTCGTTTCTTCCAGCTCGCGGCTAATCTAGCGCGTCTGTTGGAGATGCTCTTACGAATGAAAAAAAATTGTAAACGACTTCTGATGTGACACTCTCCCAGAAGAACAGAATATGCGAGAAAAAATGGGCGCACCTGCTAAGGGAGACGCGCCACACGTACGGCATGCGAGAGAAAGGAAATAAGAAAGAGGGAAAAAATAAACAAGGTGGCCAGGTGATGGGCATGCAGATCCAATCAAACACCGGTCCCAGCCCACACATGCAACCCAATCAGAACACGCCGTTTGGACACACGTTGGACCAATAGCGAACTGGTGGAGCAAATCCAACGTAAAGTTGTAGAGCCACACAATGCAGTGTACCCTACCAGGTCCCCAACTAAATAGTTGTCACCTCCCCATTGGTCCGATTTTTACTGATAGAAAAAAAAACAAAAAAAAAGGTAAACTACACCTAGCTAGGTTTATATATGATGATACAAGAGTTTTTTTTTTTTTGTGATGATACAAGAGTTGAAACGTTTACGGTCGAACGCAAGGGCGGGGCCAGTACGTGCGCCCTGTAGGCATTGGGCCGGCTCAACGATCTGTTTGGCGAGAGTCTGTCCGACACGGACTGCATATCGCTTGAGATCGAGATATATATAGATGGAAGCCCTCTGAAGATTTCAGATCGATTGAGATTGAAAAAACCCTAGTCGATGGCCAAGACGCAGCAGCCGCCGTGGGTGGTACAATTCGACGGGACAAGCAAAGCCGCCCTCTTCGCGCCGTTCGACGGATGCAGCCCCTGGGACGACACGCAGACGCCGGACGTGCCGTTTCTGCAAGGGAAACGATGCCTCGGCCTCGACGGAGACTGGTCGCTCATGGTCGACGAGCAAAGCAAGGAGTGCTCCCTGGTGAGCTTCGCTGATACTCCGTTGTTGTCGGCCCCCACCGTAATCGCTCTCCCGCCGCTGCCCGAGGACGCGCCAGAGTCGTACCTATGGTTCGGCTGCGCGCTCTCGGCGCAAACCCCGCCTGACTGTACGGTCGTGCTCGACTTCGTCAGGGAGAGGTACCTTCTCCACTGCCGCCCCGGCGACCACGAGTGGTCCCGTCTCCCTGTGGAGCTCGTTGACATGAATGACCAGTTTGACGGCCCCATAACCCGTGGCCACCAGGGGAAGGTGTACGCGACGACCATGTTATCCTTCGTGGCCCTTGACGTGTCCGGCCCGGTGCCGGTGGTCGAGAGGATGGATATGACACCCCCGCCGCGGTGCCCAGTTCACGCTTACTACAAGTGCTACCCGGTGCCGTGTCCCGATGGCGAGCTCTTCTTGGTGCGCTGCTGCATCTTTGGGTACCCGGAAGAGGTGGTGGATGTGAAGGTTTTCCGATGGAACGATGAAGATAATGCGTGGGAGACGGTCGAAACTATTGGGGACAAAACGTTCTTTGTAGGCCGGTTTACTTTCGCGGTCCCGTCGGCCACTGAAGCGGGAACCCAACCCAACTGCATCCATGTGCTGCACAAAGTTTGCGGTGTATTTGGTATCTATACCGTTTGTCTTGATGATATGACCATTTGTCTTGGTATTGTCGAGGGATGTGATGATGATAATGATGATGATGAGGACCAAGTTTTCTGGGCTCTTCCCACTAGGTAAGTTCAATTCCAGTCGCTCGATTTGAACAAGTTTTACTGTAGGAATACTAGTATTTGTGTGCTCGATGAATTCTATGGTTTAATGTCTCTCTATATATATGTATATGTGTTTGCAGCTTTGGTCTCGAAGCAGCACGAACTATCGATGCTTCTGATAATGCCTCCAGTGAAGTAAGTCTATACATGATTATATTACTGATAAATTAACTGGGTTGAGTACGCTAGTTTAACATGTATACCTTGGTAGATGATGCATACAAGAATTGAACATTGCTGCGGAGAGCAAGAAACAGAGGGCATGACGATGCGTACTGCGGCCTCTCCAGAGGAGAGGCATTGGTGTGACCTCCATACCGACTTGTTGCAGTTACTAGCACACAAGATTTCATTCATCGATTTCCTACACCAGAAAGCTGTGTGCAAGCAGTGGAACTCCATTAAGAGCCCGATCCAGCATGCGAAAGTCTCTCCATTGCTCATGACAACTCGACCAGCAGGAAGGAACAAGGAGGATCTTCTCGAGATCTTTGATCCGGTGAGCGAGAAGAAGTATAGCATTAGGGCAAACATCCCTGTTTCAGGTCTAAAATCTCAGGGATCACAGTTACTACATTTCACAAAGAATGGCTGGGTCATCGTGTCAAGAGGCGGCGACCACATGTTCTTCCTGGTGAATCCGTTCAAGAATTATCCTGATGGCTGCCATGTGATCGCTTCTTCCACCTCTGAAAGTCCCTGTCCTCAAAGGATTGTCGTTTTCTTCAATGCCGGGTTCTCCGGACTTCGTGGTCCTCGCCGCAGGAACTACACCAAGCGGCCAAGATATCATTATACGAACATGGCGAATGGGAGATGAAGATTGGAGCAAAGAATGCGTAGGCGATTATGACGTGCCCTTCTTCATGGCATCTCACAGCCCTGTTTTCCTGGACGGACTCTTCTATTTTCTAGACATCAATGGCAGGCTTGGAGTCGTGGACCCGAACATGGACGAAATGGAATGTAACGTCATGGAAAAGCCGGATCAGCCAATACGTGGAAGCAATGAGGTGCATCCTACGGAATGGGGCTATAGCTATCTGGTGGAGTGGAAGCAGGAGCTGATCGCCATTGTCAGAGAAAACGGCGATGATGGGTCCATGAGAATGTTCAAGCTGGATCGGTCTCGGATGGTTTGGTCAAAGTTGGAAAGAATGGAGGGTGCGGCTGTGTTTTGGGATAGGAGCAATGCCTTAATTGTTGTGCCACCTGCCGGAGAAGATTTATGTAACAAGATGTTCCTACCAAACTATAACGAGACCAACGGTGGTGGCAGGAAGCAGGCGTTCTACTCATTCCAAGAGCAATGCTACTACCCTTCCTTTTATGCCAAGGAGCCCATGAACGCCATATGGTTCCAGCCAGACCTGGACGTACTTACGATGAACGACCAGTAGTGCATGTTATTTTTGGAAACTCCGTAACATAAGCACCTATGGAAGATGCACTGTATAGGGCCTTAACATTTTTATCCTGAAACAATGAGTTATGGATGCTGGTATCTTTGGATGCTTAAAATTGGACTTACTTTTATATATGCCTTTTTCAGATATTGGCCATATACACGCATGACACTCAAATATCCCTCTCCTGCGTATATGCACCAGGTACAGAGCTGTACAGACCATCAAGCGGCAGTTGAAAAGAGGATTTTGCCCTTGTCATACCTTGCGATGATTTAACCAAATGATGTTGGTGTAAGTTTTGATGATTTAGTGAAATGATGTTTGTGCAAGTTCTATTCCAGAATTTTGGCATGAATACAAACAAATGTTTGATTTATAACTAGTTAATTGCTTGTGCGTTGAACAGGGGCATATAATATTAATGATACTAATGTGTATATTTCTCGAAAACTTATTTCACAGTGTAACAATTACCACCATAACCACCAGTACAGAAACTACAACGGCAGCCATCCGAAGACAATATAGATGAGCTCCGTGATGGTGGCGTCGAAGGCATCAGGTTTGGCTTTAGGCTTGAGCATCTTCACCTCCTGCACGATCAGCCTATCTTTATAATAATCCAAAGATTGGGGTCGTAGCGGCCACCGCCGAGCTTGTGCCACTGCAACAACTAAAGCTACTTCATCAATTAAGATTACTCTATCAATTAAATGTACTTCATTGATTAGAAAGTGAAAACAAACAGCCTGCATTGAACATGTAAAAATTCTCTTCATATAATCTCAAGCTGTTGCACCATAAGAAACGTCGTAAGTAAACTGAAGGGTGAGTTTGTATGTTGATGCATCCCTAATGAGACAATTCGGCTCAAATGGTAAATACTGATCAAGAAAAGTGAGCATGTAAAGTTTTATAGCTCAATAGCATATAAAATGCCCCCATATATATTCTAGCATGCTTGAAAAAGAATTGAACTTCTCAACATGAACAGGCAGAGCAACAATGCAATGGTTGTGATTCTTCAGAAGGCCTTCCTCTGGTAGGCCTAGTTTTTTCTACAGAACAAATGTGATGCTACCATACAAAATTCATTAAGTGATGAGTAACAGAGAGAGTGTCTAAGATCTGATTCTCTGAAGGCATACCTTCCCACAGATGCCTGAATATGGTGAGAAGTGTTTCCTCTGCAACATGATATGGAGCTGATATATATGACCTAAGAGACAGGCCAAACAAACTGTGTGATTTTCCACATCTTTCAGATTGAGCATGAGAGAAATAATAGCAAGAATAGACAGTGAAGGAAACGATCTAAGATTGAGCATGAAAGAAATAATAGTAAAATGACAGTGAAAAGAAGTACATAAGGTAATATATTTAATGTACACATCACACAATTATGCCAAGGATTCCTAAAATTGAAAAGAAAAGTAGTATATTAAAACTGAGAAATATATGTGGTAAGAGTAACGGAAATATATAACACCTTATGCCAAGGATTCCTAAAACTGAAAAGAAAAGGCTGCCCAATAGAGACTTACCCGTGTGGACCTTATATTTCCTATATGAAATCATTATCAAAGTCATGACATATCTCCATGGTTATGAACAATTAGAAAAAACAGGACGACTCTAACCATTGCATGGGATCAGTAATACAATTTTGATTTTCCAGAAAATGATATAGCTTTCATCATAAGAACGCCATTTCTCATAATAACTGATAAATATTAGCCTTGCTAAGTGAACTCCCATGAATCATATAATCCTTGCTAAGTGACCTCCTATGAATTATATAAGCCTTGCCAGTAACATTTTAGAAGCAAACATGAGGAAAAATGCTTGGGAACAGGAAAAAAAATATTACCTTCAGCAAAAAAAAAAGTTTCAGCATTCATGTCGATTCTTGTACACTGAGATTCACAAATTCTGGGACATTCTTCGAATAAAACATCCATCCCCAGGATATCTAATACTTCCACATGAAAATGAAGAAGAAGAAAAACATGGCAGAAATCATCCATCAATACAGCTTAAAACATGATAGAAGGTGACAAAAGTATGTCAGATTGACAATAACTAATAGATAACTATTGCTGAAACTATCAAACTGAAATTCCATATCTATCATACAACTAACAAAGCTTGTGGCCTATACACGAAGAAACGACATGTGCAGAGAGGCCATATATACTGATTAAGAAAACTCATTTTTTTAGCAAGCAAACTCATTCATTCGAGGACCAGGAGGTTGGGACGGGTTCATGGGATTTGAGCTCAGGGGCAGTAGGGATATAGGGGCTCCTGTAGGATCAAAACAAAAGGAAGAGGTGGGAACTCACGATTCTCTGTTGCCTGGCACCATGTTGTTGGCATCAAAAACAGGGGAGGGTCACACGGAATCTGTCCCTAGGGAGGCTGCATACAGTGGCGGAGGACGAATCTTTTTTGAGGTGGGGCGGATTAGGAAGCACATAACAAAATTTGATGCACGGTAAAAGTAGCCCTTACAACTAACAATGCATAATAATACTTATATTTGATCCTAGAAATAATAACCTAATATAATGAATATTGGAACATATTTCGGTAGATACAACCTAAAAATATATCCCTAATGAATATTGGAACATATTTCGGTAGATACAACCTAAAAATATATCCATAATAAAGCTTATGTGGAAGTTGCCTATCCGTTTTCACTGGCAAGTCGGGAACGCCGCAGCATCATGCGCCGAGTCTTGCCCATTGCTGACCGCGGCCGTCCGATTGGCTGTGGCTGCTGCTGCTGCCTGCTGGTGCTAGTCGCTAGTGCTCGGTCGTGTGTCACGTACGTTGCCCTGCGGACGCCGAGCGCTGAGCGTCGCTAGCTGCTGTAGGGTTCGTAAGTTTTTTTCGAGACATTGTAGGGTTCGTAAGTGATGACTTTGTTTTGTGCCAACGTGCGTGCAGACCAACAAACAAAGGCATCCACTGGATCGTGCGTGAGCCTTTGCTAGCGGTCTGGACCAACAACAGATAGACCAAAGGCCTTTGCTATTTTTCCTTTCTAGCGATGCGATTTAGTACCCTTAAAAATTAGCGATCGATCTAGCCGGCAAACCCTATTTGGCGCTGCAGGCGCCCGTTAGTAGTGTTTTTGCAAACGGGCGCCTGCAGTGCTCCCGTGATGGGCCGGCCCATCTAGTGTTTTTTGATGAACTTTTTCTCAAAATTGATGAACTCTTTTCTCAAATCGAATGAACTTTTTCCAAAATCGATGAAATTTTTTCAAATCGACTGAACTTTTTCCAAAATCGGTGAACTTTTTTCAAACCGAGTGAACTTTTTTCAAAATCAATGAACTATTTCTGAAGATTGATGAACTTTTTTTATTTTTATGAGTTTTTTGTTTTAAATTCGTTATCTTTTTTTTAACCCGTGAACAATTTTTTTAATTCCTGATTTTTCAGAAAAGATACACATATTTTTTGAACATTCAATGGTCAACTGGTCAGACCGGTCAATTGGTGAACTTTTTTTCTCAAATTAGTGAACTTGTCCTAATTCAAATAGCGCATCTAGAGTAGTTCTTAAAAAGTGCGCGATGCATTCGATCACTAGAAGTCGGGTGGTCTAGTGGTAGGCAGTCTATTGGAGGTTAGTTGCGGGCTGAGTTCGATTCCCCACAATGCCCTGTTTTTTGGTGGTATTTTCGCGCTACAGTATTGCGGTACGTGTTTATGGGCCAGCCCACTAAGATTCTCCTGTGAGCGCCGGCTAGGTTCGCGGGCGCTTAAGGCGCCGACTAGGACCTCCCGACGCCTTGCTCGAGTGCGCGTTGTCGAGAAGTGTCTGGTCCTTTGCACCTCGAGTGCGCGTTGTCAAGAAGTGTCTGGTCCTTGGCACCTCGAGTGCGCGTTGTCGAGAAGTGTCTGGTCCTTGGCACCAGAATGCCTGGTCGAGCAAATGAGCACATGTGATAATGCATGCGCCAAAACATGGCTGTTTACTTGAATAGCACATTATCGCATGCGGACTTCACTAGACTCGGGGTCACGTTGTGGGCAATCTGGAGTTCCAGGAGGAAATTGATCCACGAAGGGATACATCAAACGCCATATGCAACGAATGGTTTCATTGCCGCCTTCATCAGCGACCTTCAGGTTGTGGCGAAACCGCAGGGTCAGCCCAGGGTGGTTCAGCCTAGTTAGGCAAGGTGGATACCGCCACAAGAAGGGAATTTTTTTTTTGCGATGCCACAAGAAGGGAATTGCAAGATCAATGTGGATGCTGCGCTTATGAGGACCAGGCCGGTTGGTGCGGTTGCAGCAGTTTGCCGGGACAGGCATGGGATCTTCGTGAGAGCGTCCACAATCACCTTCCACGGTATAGATGACCCTGCAACGCTGGAGGCGTTGGCAATACGGGAATCACTAGCCTTGGTGGACGATCTTTACGAGCGCAGAATTTCAGTAGCCTCATACTGCAAGGTAGTTGTTGACGACATCAGGCAAAGGAGTGCAGCGGCATATGGTGCTATCATTAGAGAGATTGTAGATCGATCAAAGTTTTTTATTTCCTGTCTTTTTAGCCATGAGTTTAGGAGCTCGAATGTCGAGGCTCACAATCTAGCGAAGCATGCTCTCTCACTTGGGGTAGGCCGCCGTGTGTGGTTGGGCGACCCAGGTGATCTATCTTTCGTCCCTGTAAACATTGTGACGACTTAAATAAAAACTTCGTGAGATTGTTCAAAAAAAAAAGAAAATCAAGGTAGGGCAGATCGCAAAAGAAAAAATCAAGATAGGGCGAGCGCCCAACCTCACCCTACCGAGAGCTCCGCATGTGGTTGCATAGAACATACAAAGCCAGGACACAGATAAAAATTGGACAACACTAACGCCCACACGTGTGGTGGAAGGCAAACCCGCCCACACGCCATACAACATACAGACTACGCCATGTCATCGCATGCATGTGGAAATCTTTTTGGATTTTCAGTTTTTAAAATGTTTTATCTCTTAAATTAAAAATCCAATTGAAGATCCGTTTTCACCATTAAATCCCTCGCGACGAGATCTTCGAAACTAGATGTCATATCAATATATTTTGACAAATTTTTTTTTGTTAAAAGTTGCCATATCTATTGCACATGAATTGCCGATGTTTACACTAAAGTTGACATGTTATGTTTCATTCTATATTAAAAAGTGAATTTTGACATATTATAAAATGGAGAATTAAGAAACTAGGCTTGCCATGCACCATAAACTAAAATTGCCATGATACATGCACTTAAAATTGCCATGGTTCATGCAAAAAATATTTTTCATGGTCAAAATACTGGAATTGCCATCATCAAAAACTAAAATTACCATGATATACAAATTAAAATTGCCACATGACAACTTACTTTAAGCACCATGGCAACTACAGTGTAAACATCATGGCAACTTTTGGGCAAATTTTTTTTTTCATCGAAACATATCAACATGGGGTCTAGTTTTGAAGATCTCGTCGAGACGGATTTAATGATGAAGACGGATTTTTAATTCACTTTTTTAGTTAGGAGATAAAATATTTTTAAGCCGAAAACCAAAAAAAATTCTGCTGATGTCATCTGTTCATACGCGGCAAAAATAAATGGTGATGGAGGCATGTGGGCGATGTGCAAACGCCCACACGTGTGAACGTTAGTTTTTACGTAAAAATTTGAATGCTTCATCTAACATGGGTTTACTGCCTGAAGAAACGAAAATAGGCATGTAACTTTGCACAAGATCTTGAATGAAAGATACGATAACATCAAGCTACAAATACGACTTACTTTTATATATCTTCGGATGCTTAAAATTGGACTTACTTTTATATATGCCTTTTTCAGATATTGGCCATATACACACATGACACTCAAATATCTCCTGCGTATATGCACCAGGTACAGCTGTACAAACCATCAAGCGGCAGTTGAAAAGAGGATTTTGCCCTTGTGGAGTCTTAGGGCATGTACAATGGAGGCATCACCTTAGTGCTGCCTCACCTCTTCCACCTAGATAAATTTGAATGAAGCTATGGTGTGTGTGACAATCACTCAACGGAGGCTAGTGTCTTGATGTCATCATCGAGAGTGGCAATAGAGCACACGAGCTCGCTTGCTCCTGTTAGCTGCACCAATTGAACAATCACACGTGGGTACATGTATTAAGTGTGGGTGTGGAAAACAGTTAAGGATACACAGCATCCACAGCAGCATACGGTGACAGGTTTCGTTCAATGTGACGGCACAAAGATGATAGGACATGCAACGGAAGATGCACATATGTTCCATCGGTACAACATGCTATTTATTATATATTTTTTGCAAGAAATACTATTTATTATAATTAGAGAAAAGTATATTTTTCGTTCCTTAACTTTTTTCGGATTCTAAATTTGGTCCCGTAACTTCGAAACCGGACAACTTGCACCCTCAACTATTGAAACCGGACAAATTTCACCCCGGTTTTGACTGTGCTGACTCAATTCACGTATTATTTTCAAATCAGTGAATGTTTTAAATTCACATACTTTATTCAAATTTGCTTAATTTTCTAAGTTTTCACAAGCTTTCCAAATTCACGTTGTTTTTTCTTTGAAATCCATGTTTTTTTAAAATCCCTATACTTTTCAAATCCATGTACTTTTTCCAAGTCTGAGTATTTTTTAAAGAATCACATACCTTTTTTTCAAATGCATGAACTTTTTAAAAAAATCATGAACTTTTTCAAATCATGTACTGTTTTCAAGTTCAAATACTTTTTTCAAATTCACGTACTTTATTTGGAAAATTCATGTTTTTTTTTAAAATCTGAACTAAAAAAAGGTATGTGGATCGGAGAAAGTATGCAAATTTGGAAAAAATACGCGGGTTTGAAAATTTAGATGTACTTCAGAGAAGTACGCGAATTTTAAAAAATGACTTGAACTTGAAAAAATTAAGTGGATTTAAAAACAGTTCATGGATTTGAAAAAAACTACGAGGATTTGGAAACTTGTGCAAATTTGAAGAAATAATGCAAATTTGAAAAAAATAATATGCAAACCTAAAAGTACGTGAATTGAAAAAAAAGGCCGCTCGACATTACCATCGGTTCACACCTTGAACACTTACGTTGCACATGCCGATATATAAAAACGAAAAAGCGTCTCTGATGCATGGACGTCCGTCGCACTATGATGTACTAACGGTGCTTCTTCGGTCCATAGTATACGCATTAAATAAGCCCACGACCCCAAGCGAACCGACGCTTCACGATTCCATGATCAGGTGAGCTCGTCCACGCATGTGAATATTTGACCAATCATGCTCTTATGTCTGCATGAACTTAATCTGCCTGTGGAAATTTATGCAATGTGACAATGTGTCAGAACAGACTAGTTTTCAGTTGTTGATGTGTTGAGTAAGGTGTCATGAAACAAAATGGAATTCAGACATATAGTGGATGACGACGAGTTGCTGTTTAAAATTAAAATGAACGGAGGGTCGGCTGGTGATTCATTAAGTGTTGCAGCAATTCAAACGAAAATGTGTTTCAGATGCACTAATGCTCGATCATTCTCCTTCCGTTTGCATTGTTCAGCATGCACAAACAAGCATGCATCTGTAAGTGGAGGCTCTATCCTTGCATGACTCGGTGGAAGGCAGAGCTGACGGGACATCGATGGCGAATGAAGTTGACCAAGACGAGGCTGAAGTCCAATACCGTTTTGCTGTGTTCCAGAAAATCAAAGTCCCGCCGCCGCCGCCGATGTCAACTCATCTGAGACCGGTAGATGGGAGGGAGCGGTCTTAAATTCGGCTTGGCAGACCGACCAAACCCGTTTTCGGTCCAACGGCACTGCACCTCCGATCTGACGATGGGTTGCTACAGGATACAAACGTCTCCGCTATTACTTGGACGGCCGTCTTCCCGTACCATACAAACGTCGTATCTCGCAGCCCGCGTCTCACATTAATTAGCCTGTCGTCTACGCCCTAAAATACCTCGTGCTCTCCACATCCCGACCACAGACGCTGGTCGACGCCTGTCGATACCGCGAGCAAGCGAGCCCGGGCGCGCCATCGAATTTTCGTGTCATCATCATACTTTTTTCTCTCACCCACTTTTCAACACATGCAACCTCCACTGCATGCAAATAGTTCATCACCACCGTGTGGTCCTGGACAAAGCATAGCTACAAAAGCTCACACTGCGTCGCCTCAGCGGCTGCCTGGCCGCTTTTGTCAGCGAGGAGCCGATCTCTTCTGCAGGAGTCCGTTTCCATCTGCAAGCAACAGGTTCAGCTGAGGTGGCGTTTGGCAGGATGATGTGGCTCATGGGGCACCGGTCCAGCATGGCCCGTTGGCCATGCCCTCATACAAAGAAAGTACAAGACCCATATAGCTGGCGGCGATCGGGTCTCCGCCTCTCTCTGCGAGTACGCGGGTCATGGGTTGACGGCGAGTTGGCGGTCCTCAGTGGTTACGACGAGCGCTGGCACTTGTGTGTGGACTCGAGGTGGTGGCGGCCAATGTTGCCGAGGCTACCCATCAACCACAGGTGTCGGTTCCTTGGTGGCTCACCGTTGAGATATGGAAAGCCAGATCTGACCACGACGATGGCGCCTGGTCGGCATGGGATGCAGGCGCTCTCACTATTTTCTTCGATGTCGGTGCTACCAACCGCGCGTACGACTGCGATTCCTAGGTCGGTGTTTTTTTTTGCGGGTGAATTCCTAGGTCGGTGTTGCGCCTTCAAGTTCCATGTAGGCTCGTTCCGCCGCCTACTTACTTATATCTATTCTATGTGTGTATGAAAATGTCGCCTATCAACATCCCCCCTAACTATAGTCAATGCATATATGTAAAAACTAACAAGTGACGAATCACCCTGCTATTTATTATGTATGAAAATACAGCTTCTCCACATTTCCCCATTATAAAAGATTATGTATTTCAATGTTATTTGAATTTAATCAAGTTTTGGTGTTTGAATTTCTCCGAATAGAAGTATTAATATATAACTCTTACATAATTAATTGCAAGGCATCAGAGGAGCCGTGGAGGGTTCGCAGCGATCAGTTGGCATGCTTCAGCTAATGAAAATAGTATGCACATCCAGACGAGCATGTCGGTCGCCGGTGGGGGTGGCGCCGCTAACAAGTTTCTCTATGGCAACAAATATATAAAAACAATTTTTAATTGAGCCGGAAGCCGGCCGCGCCAAGCGTTCAAAGTCTAAGTCGCGGAAATTCCACGCAAGCGCATGCGCTATTTACGTATATGTGGTGCAATGCTCGGTGTGTACGTGGATTGATGCTTCTAGCATTTCTAAAGAAATGCAACCCTTCCCCTTATATGATGGTCATCGCTTCCCTGCCAAGCGGCATGGGACTAAAAAATTGATGCCAGTGCATGCATGCTTGTCTAGTCCTCTTGCTCCAAAGTGTGTGAGCTAGCCGAACATATCATGGGCTGGGACGATAAATAAAATGGGCTGACTTGACTGCCTAGCTTCCCTCAAAATAAAAATGAAAAATAAGAATAATAGCAAACTTGTTCCTCTCACTCTTGTAGAAGATCGTAAACAAAGGTTCGCAACCAAACATTATTTATTTTTCCAAGTCGTCAAAAAACCATCCAATGTTTTTTCCTCGGCTCCAACAATGCGGACTATATTGGCAAACCATCCAATGTTTTCCATGTTTTCGTTCTTCGGCATTGCTCGTCCAACAACTAGAAGTACTTCCTACGAATTTAGACTATGGTTTGGAACGTTCATATTGTATCAACTCTTGATGCAATTAATCATCACAATTTTTACGCTAATGAGATTTAGCTCTGAACTAACAATGATCGGTTGCCATATCCATAAGCAGTGAAATCATGAATTTCGTAATGTAACAGGCCTAGAGTGAATCCAGATCTTACACAGACAAAAAGACACTATATTATGCATACAAAATTTGAAACATGGCCACAAAACAGGAAAAAAAAGCAAATGTAGCAATTTCATTCAAGAGATTCAGGATGGCATATTTCAAACATCGTCTGTAGCATTCTACATTGCACTGCAAAGTTCACTGACGATGTTGAAGACAACATAACCAAATGGCAATTAAAGTCAACTTCAACACTCAACACTCATTCACAGCGGCCATGGTAAAATCATTCTGCATTGCGGTTTGCAGCCTAAAATCTTCGAATTGCCTAATAAAAAATTGGAGATTTCATTTCTTACCCCGAGCAACCAAAGCCTACATATATACAGTGTATCGCTTGCATACATGCATGTAGCAACGAGCCACTGAATAAGGCCAGATTACACTTGTTTGAAATTGCAACTTTGATCATGAAAACTCAAGCACCAGCAGCATTACAAGTTCAGATCATCTACGAGCAATCGATCAATGATCTCTCCGAGACCCAAACATGCCATCCAATTTTGGAGCTCAAGTCATGGGAGGGTGCACCAGCCTGGCCACCAGCAGATTCTTCATCTTGGCGTCGAACCCCACCATTGACAACCCGGTGCTCATGATGCAATGCAGCCTGCCAGATACATAGATGGAACATGTCACAAGTATGTATGTAAATATTGATTCAAAATGCAAAACATGTAGTACAGTTTTAAACCAGGCATTAGAGATGGGGGCATGCAAGTAGAGAATAGATAGATATTTGACCATATATATGGTTCCTCCTGCTAGTTATACAATTTGACACTCACTAGTTTTGCAGTATCCATATCCACCAAATATTGCTTGTTTATACGTCATAACAGGACGGACCTATTGAGACATCATCCTCTTCCGTCATACAAAACCCCACTCACGCTAGTAAATCACTAGAATGTCGAAACAATCACCTATACATCAGAAATTAAAGGCTCTCCACCAACTACAACAAAAAAAGACCTCACAGAGACATCTAAGATGAACAAAAGCATGGACAAAGGTGCCTAGATAGCATAACTATCATACACCATGATCCAGGTGAATTAAAGACAGCATTGTCGTGGTGTAGCCTCCCCTCAGTTCAGTTATAAACAAATGATGCATCTACAAACTCAGCACAGAAAAACGTCAAGTACCTTGGGTGCATTGCATGTCTCCTTGCTTTTTTGCTGCAGACTCTTCTCCGACGGCCCAAGATCAGAGTCCTGCGTGGGTCCTGAACTTGCTTTCTATCTACAGATTCTTCTCCGACGACCACCGTGTGTCTTGGGCCTGTTAAAGCCACCCATGACGGGTCAGATGGTTCCTTGTTGTGTCGTTTTCTTGGTGTATTCCTTCCCATTGAAATCCTTGAATCCTGGCGACAAACGAGATAGTGAGATGCAAGTAGGCCTTATACTGAGAAAATAAAGCATGGATTCCAGTAGTGAACTACTAGTAAACAGTACAGATCTGGCAAACATCAGGGAAGTTTATCTCTGCAATGCTCCTATGGCACATATGGGCTCAATTTCTCATGTATCCAACTTGCTGCTTGATATGTCTCCAACATATCTATAATTTATGAAGCATTCATGCTATATTACTATGTGTTTTGAATGATTATGGGCTTTATTATACACTTTTATATTACTTTTAGGACTAACCTATTAACCGGAGGCCCAGCCCATATTGATGTTTTATTGCCTGTTTCAGTATTTTGAAGAAAAGGAATATCAAATGCAGAAGACCCTCGAGGAGGCCACGAGATAGGAGGGCGCCCCCCCTACTAGGCGCGCCCCCCCTGTCTTGTGGGCCCCTCGAGCACCTCCCGACCGACTTCTTTTGCTTATATAAGCCTACGTACCCTAAAAACATCGAATATCAAGATAGATTGGGAGTTCCGCCGCCTCAAGCCTCTGTAGCCACCAAAAACCTCTCGGGAGCCCTTCCCGGCACCCCTAGGGGGGGATCCTTCACCGGTGGCCATCTTCATCATCCCGGCGCTCTCCATGATGAGAAGGGAGTAGTTCACCCTCGGGGCTGAGGGTATGTACCATAGCTATGTGTTTGATCTCTCTTTCTCTCGTGTTCTCTCTCGTGTTCCCTCTATGGCATGATCTTGATGTATCCCGAGCTTTGCTATTGTAGTTGGATCTTATGATGTTTCTCCCCCTCTACTCTCTTGTGATGAATTGAGTTTCCCCTTTGAAGTTATCTTATCGGATTGAGTCTTTTATGAGAACACTTGATGTATGTCTTGCCGTTCTTATCTGTGGTGACAATGGGATATCATGTGCCACTTGATGTATGTTTTGGTGACCAACTTGCGGGTTCCGCCCATGAACCTATGCATAGGGGTTGGCACACGTTCTTGACTCTCCGGTAGAAACTTTGGGGCACTCTTTGAAGTACTTTGTGTTGGTTGGATGAATCTGAGATTGTGTGATGCATATCGTATAATCATGCCCACGGATACTTGAGGTGACAATGGAGTATCTAGGTGACATTAGGGTTTTGGTTGATTTGTGTCTTAAGGTGTTATTCTAGTACGGACTCTTTTATAGATCGATCCGAAAGAATAACTTTGAGGTGGTTTCGTACCCTACCATAATCTCTACGTTTGTTCTCCGCTATTAGTGGCTTTGGAGTGACTCTTTGTTGCATGTTGAGGGCTTGTCATGTGATCTATCTATGTTATTATCGTTGAGATAACTTGCACTAGCGAAAGTATGAACCCTAGGCCTTGTTTCCTACCATTGCAATATCGTTTACGCTCACTTTTACCATTATTTACCTTGCTGTTTTTATTATTTCAGATTATAATTACCTTTATCTACCATCTATTTTGCACTTGTATCACCATCTCTTTGCCGAACTAGTGCACCTATACAATTTGCCATTGTATTGGGTGTGTTGGGGACACAAGAGACTCTTTGTTATTTGGTTGCAGGGTTGCTTGAGAGAGACCATCTTCATCCTACGCCTCCTACGGATTGATAAACCTTAGGTCATCCACTTGATGGAAATTTGCTACTGTCCTACAAACCTATGCACTTGCAGTCCCAACAACGTCTACAAGAAGAAGGTTGTGTAGTAGACATCAAGCTCTTTTCTAGCGCCATTTCCGGGGAGGTTAGCGCTTGAAGGTATATCTTTAGATCTTGCAATCGAATCTTTTTGTTTCTTGTTTTATCACTAGTTTAGTTTATAAAAGAAAATTACAAAAAAATGGAGTTGAGTTTGTCTCATACGCTTCGTCTTTTTAATATCTTTCGTGAGTTTGATGGAAAGGAAAATTGTGCTCAAGTGCTAGAAGAAGAATGCATTAGAATGTTTGATACTAAATCTTTGAATGATGAGCATGAGTGCAATGTTGTTAGTATGAATTCCTTGAATATCCATGATGCTAATGATATGCAAAGCCACAAGCTTGGGGATGCTATGTTTGATGAATATGATATTTTTTGTCCCCCAAATTTTGATGAGAATATTTATTATGATGAAAGCATGCCTCCTATTTATGATGATTATATTGATTAAAGTGGGTTTGGAAGAGTGTCAACTTTAGGTAGTATTGATCCCACTATTTTGGAGGATGTTGAATCTTATTGTGATGAACATGAAAGTGGATTTGGAAGAGTGTCAACTTTATTTAGTGATGATTCCACTATTTCGGAAGAGGTTCCAATTGATTATGAGAACAAAGTTGCTATCTATGATGATTATTGTGATTATTTGTATGCTATTAAGAATAATGATAACCATGAATCTTGTCATCATGATTTTAGTTTTCAATTGGATTATGCTTCGCACGATAATTATTTTGTTGAGTTTGCTCCCACTATTATTTATGAGAAGAATTTTGCTTATGTGGAGAGTAGTAAATTTTCTATGCTTGTAGATCATGAAAAGAATGTTTTAGGTGCTGGTTATATTGTTGAATTCATTCATGATGCTACTGAAAATTATTATGAGGGAGGAACATATGCTTGTAGGAGTTGCAATAATGTCAAGTTTCCTCTCTATGTGTTGAAAATCTTGAAGCTATGCTTGTTTTACTTTCCTATGCTAGTTGATTATTGTTCCCATAAGTTTTTTTCTCACAAAATACCTATGCATAGGAAGTGGGTTAGGCTTAAATGTTCTAGTCATATGCTTCTTGATGCTCCCGTTATGTTTCAATTCTTATCTTTTATGTGAGCATCATTGCCATCATCATGCCTAGCTGGAAAGGCATTAAAGAAAAGCGCTTGTTGGGAGACAACCCAATATTTACCCTTACTGTTTTTGTGTGTCCACATGATTATGATACTGTATTAATCATGTTTTATAGCTTTTGTTTCAATAAAGTGCCAAGTAGAACCTTTGGGAAGACTTGGGTGAAGTTTATATGATCTTGCTGTGAAAAACAGAAACTTTAGCGCTCACGAGAATAGCTGTCATTTTTTACGGGAGAGTGATTTTAGGTTTATTCTTTTTGCAGATGATTAATAGACAAATTTCTCAGGTCCAGAAATTTATTTCATAATTTTTGGGGTTCCAGAAGTATACGTTTGATACAGATTACTTCAGACTGTTCTGTTTTTGACAGATTCTGTTTTCTATGTGTTGTTTGCTTATTTTGATGAATCTATGAGTAGTATCGGAGGGTATGTGTCGTGGTTTTGTCACGGCAGATGTCCTCATAAAAGGACTTAGTCGTGGAGCCATCGCTACGGGTTAACTTGAAGGGGTTAAAGCGGACGCAAAGACACAAGAGTTATACTAGTTCGGCCCCTTCGATGAAGGTCAAAGCCTACGTCTAGTTGTGATGGAATTGATGTGGTCTCGATGGCTAGGGAGCAAATAAGCTTCGCCTAGGCCTCGAGTTGTTGTTGTCTGTCCCTTGAACCGCCCCGGGTCGTCCCCTTATATACACGGGTGACGCCCGTCGGTTCCAGAGAGTCCCAATCTCTGGTTCATATTCGTATCCGGGTTGGTCTCTCTCTATTCCTAACTTACAATACAAGTTTACATATCAGGCCGGTTTACGGCCATGAGTTCTAAACCGACTATAGGCCTTGGGCCCTTACTTTCATGCCTCTTGGGCTTTACACCTGTTGAACTACTGATGAAGTTAACCCGGCCCAGATAGGCCGGTTTACACCCAGTAGTAATATCCCCAACATTAGGCCCCAGATTGATTTGAACAGGTTTATGTCAATCCTTGATAAAAAACCTTCATCTTCAATACCTTCTTGAAATCGTTGAACCGCCATGATGTCACCTTCTCCGGTTGCTGTAAACCGGCATGACGTCCCCATAAAGATAGCATTCACGATATCTTCTTTGTTTAATAGATCCGCAATAATCGAGGCGACAGCTCCGCTTCCTAGGTTTGTGGTTCCTTGATTCCAGCGCTGACAGGTATCTTGCCTTATAAATAGGACCGAAGGGTCATTCCTTTTCTCCCCTTCGTCCCCTTTCTCTTCGTCTTCCTCGCGTCCCTGGCCTCGGAGCTCCGCCATCGCCGTCGACCTCTGCACCGCCTTGGGCCGCTGCATCAACCTGAACGCACCAGAGAAACGCAGACTCTTCCGCATCTCCTCAACTCAGGTAGGTCCTCGGTTTCCCTCAACCTAGATCCGTTCTAGGGTTTCCTGTTCTTGCCGTGCTCCATGAACTGTTCCTGCTCATACCAGACTCCTGGATGGATCTGTGACACCTTGCTCTGATTAGTGGTAGCTTTTAGCATCTGTCTGTAAACTCGTGCTCACGTCCATAGATCTCGCACATCATCTCTGCTTATTGCATCAATACTGCTCTGCTGTATTCCTTTTTGGATATTTTTCTTCTTTTCTGATCTGGCTACAGATCCTTCGTTGTAGAGAAATCTTGCGAAACCTGTTTCTGCACACTTAGCCGTTCGCAGCCTCAATTGTTTTCAATATTTAGACCTTTAGACCAGGCGGTTTAACTTAACATAGAAAAAATAAGATAAACCGCTATACACCATTAGTCCCCTTGTTGAACCGCCAGAACTCCTGAATCAGACACTGTCGCTTCATAGAGCTCCGGTTTAGATGTATTTGTCTCCGATTTAGCATTGTACACCGGTTCTCTCTTTGTCCCAACACATTTCTTGAACCGGATTTATATTTTTTGTAGATGGCCAAACAAGTATATGAGTGCAACTGGGCTCCTTCCCGTGTCACTGAAACTCAATTAAACAATCTGGTCCTGACTGGCGCTTTAGGCAGTAAGAATACTATCCATTGGAGGGTTCCTGGCAAAGAATGTCCACCCACACCTCAAGAAGGAGAGGTTGTAGTTTTCGCAGATCACCTAGCCCGGGGTTTCAATCCGCCCGGTTCAAAATTTTACCGGGATGTGCTAGCCAATTTCCAACTCCGTCCACAAGATACGGGCCCCAATTTTGTTACCAATATTTGTCACTTCCAAGTGCTCTGTGAGGCATACTTTCAAGAAGAACCTACAGTTGAACGGTTTAGAGACTGCTTCCATCTAAAAACCGCCGCACAGAATTCACTGACGGGCCCAACACAGAATTGGGTGGTGTGGCGATTCAAAAAAGAAAGGAGGTCACTTATCCTCATGTCAAACTGCACAGCCACCCCAAGGAATGGAATCAAACATGGTTTTATTGCAGAGACACTTCACACCAACGAGAATCCCTTGCCGGTTTTTCGCGGAGCGACTCAGCAACACACATCCCTTTCCACAAAGATTAACTGCCGATTGAGAGAAGTAAATATGCTCCTCAACTCTCCAAGCTCAGAGCCTTCATGGCTAATGGTTTAACCGGAATTGATCTCGCGCGCTGTTGGATATCATGGAGCATACTGCCCCTCTCCCAGCGCTCCGGTTTAATGTGCGACTATACTGGTAGTGTCGACGACCCCCTCCGGCATATTAATATCCAGCATACCGATGATGAGGTCACCGAGGCGGTGAAGAAGATGTTGAACGAACCGGAAAACCTCTATGCCCGGACCGGTCTGCTCCCCTTCTGTGCTACCAACAAACCGCCATCTGTAAGACTTCTGACCATTTTTTACTAAATATATTACTGCCATCTCCGGTATCACTTTTAACATCAACTGCTGCTTAATCAGGGTGATGATCCATTCTGGAGCAAGAAACGTCCACAAGAGAAACCAGAGAAGCCAGACAAACCGGAAAAACCAATCCGGCAAAAGACCAAAGCTGTCAAGAAGACTGCTCATAAGAGGAAAAACACTGCATCTTCTGATCCGGCTGTGGACGATGATGTGGGTAATCCGGACTTTGAGGTAGAACTTGATTCACTTGGCTTACTTTTCACATGCCTAATTAATGATGATGTTTGTCGGGGATGATCTTTGAAACCAGTAATCTTGATGTTGTAGAGGTAACTATTCTCTCCTCTGACTCAAATCCTTTGCCTTCACTAAAAAACCGTCAGGCAAATCGGAAAATTAAATTTTCTCATCCCCTTGCTTACTTGGATCCCAAATTTCTTATGAAGACTCAACAACATGAAGCTCGCCGCACAACTCGGCATAGCGGCCAGGTAGTTACCTCCACCAGTTTACCGAACAGTCCGGTTCGAAAACGTCGTTCAGAGGTCTCTAATTTGCTTGTCAGTGCTTATCCTAAAGCAGGCTGTTTTTGCCAACCCCTTAATCCGTCTGACTCTGATTATCAGGTCACTTCCCACTCCTCATCTGGCGAGTCATCAGCCACTCAGCTGCCACCACTAAAAATGGTGCTTGGGTAAGTTATACCTTTCATATTGTTCCTACTGCATCATTGTGTAGTATATACCGTATTTGACTGTTGTTGTGCCTTTTCAGGGCCAAGCCTAGGCCGAGCAAAAGGCTCGTGCGGATAAAGCGGCCGACGAAGAGACTGCCCCTGAACCGGGCAGCGCCCCAAATCTTGAAGCGGCCATCTGTGAAGACACGCCCAATGATCCGCCACAGCAAGATGATGATTTTGTTGCTGAAGAAAGGCCTGTTGACACCGCCCTTCCTGCTGACCAGCCCAGAAGCCCGAGCCGGATTGAAAAATCAACCAGTCCAATCGGCATCGCGACAAACCGGCGCCTGGTCAAACCGGTGATACCAAGGGCGATGGCGTCGTGATTATCGGCTTTGGCCACGTAACCGGGTAACCCAATCGCTTTATCCAAACGATTCGCCAAAGAAGAGTTTGCCACTATGAGCAAGGGCGAGTGGGATGTTGATCGGCAACTTATGCCGCTCTGAACCCCCAAGACCTTCACTCGGCTACTTGAACCGGCTGTATACCAGCCGTGACTATAATTTGGGCTGGTGAAGATGATGAAAGAGAAATTCGAGGTAACCTCCATGTTCTTTTCTCGCCTGAATATTTCAATTTTTGTTAACTCTCCTAGCCCCCAAGGGCCGGTTCAACTTTAACATAGTTACACCGGGACTTAGTATAAACTCAACGCTTCAGAATCCACTGATGTAGCCCCCAAGGGCCGGTTCAACTTAGCATAGTTAAACCGGGACTGTAATTCATATCGCCGCCTCAGAACATGTTCGAGCAAATAGCCATTAGCCCCCAAGTGCCAAGTTGAATACCTGTATTGAGCTTGGGACTTTGTGATTTTACTGATAGACAAAGATCAAATATGCATTAGCCCCCAAGTGCCATGTGTATGACTGGTTATGCATTTGGGACTTGCAATGAAGATATTAACATGCTCTCTTTTTGTTGCAGAATGAGATACGCCAACAAGCCTCCCAAATCAATGATCTTCAAGAAAATCTGAAGTCTCAACAAGCAGAAACCTCCAAGGCCAAAGATGAGCTGAAAACCGCCTTGACTACCATGGAGCAGCTCAAGGAGTGGTTCAAGTCTGAGCGGTCCGGCTGGGATACTGAAAAGGCCGCTTTAACCAAAAAGGTTGAAAATGCTGAAGCTGCCCTTAAACCGGTGGTTGATGAGCTGACCAGCGTGAAGCGGCAAGTGCATTCCATGACTGCTGCCATCTTCGGTAAGTTTCCTTTGGCTTCTATGATAATCTTGACCTTCTTATGATAAGTCCGGTTTGTGATTTCTCTTGCAATGCTTTGTAGGCTGCGCATTGGTCACTTGGGGTCAGATGTTGGAAGAAATTGAAGGCTGCCTATACCTTAATAGAGCATTTGTACATTGGAATATGATGGATCATCTCCACCGCATCACATAACAATCCAGCACCTTCCTTAATTCAAGATACTCTTAGGCGATTGTCCATGCTTCCCGCCCGGATTGAAGAGCTGAAGAAATCTGCTGCTCGAACCGGCGCCATCAACGCCTTAATCCGAGCCAAAGCATGGGTGCCAGATTTCGAACCCGTTGAAGCAGCTCAGGGCTATCCCAGTCTGAAGGAAGACGACTCAGAGTTCAACGAAGATGACCTGAGAGCGATAAACCGGGCAGTGCGCCCTCTGGCTTGCCAATTAGCTGAAGAGGCAAACTTGTCGCATTATCAAGCTCGATATGATGATCGAGAACAAGCGAGTAGCTGCACCTATTCTGAAGCAGAGAACCTGATCCTCCGATCCGTAAGCATACTTACGCTCCGATATTGACCCAACTTCCACGATCCATGAGGAGGCTGTCTTTCAAGCTTTAATGGGAATCGACTGGACCACTGTTGACTTCCAGCAGCTGCGTAGAGATGAAGAGGCTGAAGCGGCGCAGGACGACCCACAACCATCAGACCGGGGCAGTGAGCAAGCATGAACCGGAAGCCGGTTTGAAGAGCTGCTTCATTACATTCCGCCAAGAAACAATGATCTTATTTGGGCACCATGTTGCCTTGTAATAGGATAGCCAACACTCTTGCTTTGAATATGCCTTCATGCATAGGTGCTGATACTTTTTGCCTGAATGATCGAAACTTTCAATCTATATTTCCTGCAGTCATAAAATCTTAAACCGCCACGGCGGTTTGTGCCGCCAGCCGGCTTGTGACGTTCATATATATATGAGATGAAATATTGAGGTATATAATCGAAATTTATGATACCAAATACCTGCCATCGCTGGGCATAAAGTTGGCTTAGCCAATCTTGAAGCGGAGGTTGTATAAACCCTTACCGTCAAAGGAGAACAGCTCATGTGTTTATAACGCCGGTTTACCATGTAAACCGTGCCGGGTCAATATAAGCCCCCTGCTACTCCATAAAGGGATGTTAACAGAAAAAAGTCAAACCGGTGAATTTATCTCCGGATTAAAAATGGACCGAATTCCGTCAATCGACAGTTTGAACCGGTTTAAAAATGTTGTCGGTTTAAGAAACACAACAAAAAATCAACTGTTAGTTTTAAAAAAACATGGAAGCAAAGGCAATGATAAACTGTTTGCAAACAAAAAGGAAGGCTTTACTGAGCCGATCAGATGGCGTTACCATGGTCGGACACGACCAAGCTCCCTATAAGGTGTAGCCATGGTTCAAGTCAGCCAGGTCCCCAACTGAAACCGTGGCATTATGCCGATCAAGTGGCGTGGCAATGGTTCGGGTTCGACCAAGCCCCAAGTGACTCTATGGCCTTAGGCCGATCAAGAGGCGTGTTGGTTCAGACTTGACCATGTCCCCAAGTGATCTGGTGGCTTTCGCCTATCAAAAGGTGTTGCATTGGTTCGGACACGACCAAGCCCCCAAGTGATATCACAAAGCTTTTGAAAAGCAAACTCAGGGGGTAAACCAGAGGCCGCTTTAAGACAGAACAACTCCATGTAACCACACATGATGTAACAGAGCAGATACCCCGCTTCAGCTGAGGCTCTGGTTTATTAATTTATTTATAATATATACACTGTCATAATATGTACATAAGTAGAGCCGATGGCTCAGGTATAATAAGGCCGAAGATGAGCTATGTTCCACGGCCTGTTGGTCTCCTCCTCTGATGTGCGTGAGTCTTTATGCTCTCGAATATCGATCAGATAGTACGACCCGTTGTGCAGATTCTTGCTGACCACGAAAGGTCCCTCCCAAGGTGGGGATAACTTGTGCATATCCGTCTGGTCTTGGATGAGCCGAAGCACCAAATCTCCTTCTTGAAAAGTTCTGGTTCTGACCCGGCGACTATGGTAACGATGAAGATCCTGTTGGTAAATCGCCGAGCGGGCAGCTGCTATGTCACGCTCTTCATCCAACCGATCCAAAGCGTCCTGTCGTGCCGTCTCGTTGTCCGCTTCAACATAAGCTGCCACACGAGGTGAGTCATGACGGATGTCACTGGGGAGAACCGCCTCCGCTCCATAAACCATAAAGAACGGCGTGTATCCCGTGGATCTGTTAGGCGTAGTGTTGATACTCCATAACACAGACGGCAGCTCCTCTACCCAACAACCCGGTGTCCTCTGCAAAGGGACCATAAGCCGGGGCTTGATGCCTCTCAAGATCTCTTGATTAGCCCTTTCCGCTTGACCATTGGACTGTGGGTGGGCTACTGAAGAAACGTCAAGCCGGATGTGTTCACGTTCGCATAACTCTTTCATGGCACCTTTGGACAAATTGGTACCATTATCTGTGATGATACTGTGTGGAAAGCCAAACCGGAAAATCACCTTTTTGATGAACTAAACCGCCGTGGCCGCGTCACACTTGCTAACAGGTTCTGCCTCCACCCACTTTGTAAATTTGTCAACCGCCACCAGGAGGTGGGTCTTTTTGTCCTTGGACCTTTTAAAAGGTCCAACCATGTCCAGCCCCCAAGTCCCAAACGGCCAAGTAATGGGAATCATCCTCAACTCTTGGGCCGGTACATGAGCACGTCTGGAAAACTTTTGGCAACCATCACATCATCTGACCAGATCTTCCGCATCAGCATGGGCAGTCAACCAATAGAAACCGTGGCGGCGCTTTAGCCACCAAGGATTTTGAACCGGCGTGGTGACCACAATCTCCTTCATGGATCTCACGCAATATTTCACAGCCTTCCTCGGGGGACACACAGCGTTGAAACGCATACGACACCTCGCAATGATGCAATTCGCCATTAACAATGGTCATAGACTTAGATCACCGAACTATCTGCCGGGCCAATGTCTCATCTTACGTAACTTCGCCCGGTTCATGTACGCCAGGTAAGGAAGCGTCCAATCCGGAGTGACGTGCAGAGCTGCCACCAATTGAGCCTCCGGATCAGGAATAGCCAAATCCGCTTCACCAGGGAGCTTGACTGATGGGTTGTGCAGTACGTCCAGAAAAACATTAGGCGGGACCGGTTTGCGTTGAGAGCCCAACCGGCTTAAAGCGTCCGCCGCTTCATTCTTCCGACGGTCCACGTGGTCCACCTGATAGCCCTTGAAATGACCTGCAACAATATCCACCTCACGACGATATGCAACCATGAGTGGGTCCTTTGAATCCCAAGTGCCAGACACCTGTTGAGCCACTAGGTCCGAGTCACCAAGCACTTAACCCGGCTTAGATTCATCTCCTTAGCCATCCGAAGACCATGGAGCAAGGCTTCATACTCAGCTGCATTGTTAGTACAAGGGAACATTAAGCGAGAACGTAACAAAACTTGTCACCTCGTGGGGAAGTTAATACGACTCATGCCCCCGAGCCCTCCAACTGCCTGTTTCCGTAAAAATGGATGGTCCAATATGTATGATCCGGCTTTTCTTCCGGCGCTTGCAACTCCGTCCAATCATTAATGAAATCCACAAGTGCTTGAGACTTCACCACCGTCCGAGGCACGTACTTCAGACCGTGCGGCCCAAGCTCTATAGCCCACTTGGCAATCCGGCCAGTCGCTTCCCGGTTACGTATGATATCACCTAAGGGAAGCGAAGCCGACAACCGTGATGGGGTGCCCTTGGAAATCTTGCTTGACTTCCGGCTTGCCATAAAAACTCCATACACCAGCTTCCGCCAATGCGGATACCTTTGCTTAGATTCAATAAGCACCTCGCTGATATAATAAACCGGACGTTGAACCGGATGCTCCTTCCCTGCCTACTTCCGCTCCACCACAATGGCCACGCTGACCGCCCTGGCGTTAGCAGCAACATATAGCAGAAGCGGCTCCTTGTCGATGGGAGCGGCGAGCACAAGCGGGTTGGCCAATTGCCACTTTAAGTCCTCCAACGCTTCATCGGCGGCTGGACTCCAGAAAAACTGATCTGTCTTCTTCAGCATCTGGTACAAATGGATGGCCTTCTCTCCGAGGCGGGTGATAAACCGGCTCAGCGCGGCAATCCGGCCTGCCAAACGCTGAACATCGTTAATACACGTCGGTTTAGCCAGGGATGTGATAGCCGTAATCTTCTCCGGATTAGCTTCAATTCCCCTGTTGGACACGAGAAAACCCAATAACTTGCCTGCCGGAACACCAAAGAAACATTTGGCTGGGTTGAGCATCATCTTGTAAACCCGCAGGTTGTCAAAGGTTTCCTTCAAATCGTCAATCAGTGTTTCCTTCTCCCTTGACTTGACCACAATATCATCCACATAGGCGTGCACATTACGGCCGATCTGTTTATGCACGAGCAATTACGTACGCTGGCGTTGATAAGTTGCTTGGGCGCTCTTGAGCCCAAAAGGCATAGACAGATAGCAGAAGGCTCCAAAGGGGGTGATAAACGCCATCTTCTCCTGGTCCTTAACTGCCATCTTGATCTGATGATACCCAGAGTACGCATCCAAAAAGCTCAAACGCTCACAACCCGCAGTGTCATCAATAATCTGGTCAATGCGGGGGAGGGCAAAAGGATCTGCTGGACAAGCCTTGTTAAGATCTGTGTAATCCACACACATGCGCCAAGTGCCGTTTTTCTTAAGAACCAACACCGGATTAGCAAGCCACTCTGGATGAAAAACTTCAATGATAAAGCCAGCTGCTAAGAGCCTGGCCACCTCCTCTCCAATGGCCTTACGCCTTTCCTCGTTAAACCGGCGGAGAAACTGTTTCACTGGTTTGTACTTGGGATCAACATTAAGAGTGTGCTTAGCGAGTTCCCTCGGTACACCTGGCATGTCAGAAGGCTTCCATGCAAAAATGTCCCGATTCTCACGGATGAACTCGATGAGCGCGCTTTCCTATTTAGGATCCAAGTTGGCGCGTCATCGAACTGCTTGGACGAATCGCGATCCACGAAGTCAACAAGCTTAGTCTCATTGCCGATTTGAATTTCAGGGCCGGATCATGCTCTGTAGTTGGCTTCTTTAATGGAGTCATGTCCGCCGAATCAACATTGTCCTTATAATACTTCAGCTCCTCGGTGGCACAAACCGACTCTGCGTAAGCCGCATCACCTTCCTCGCATTCCAAAGCGATCTTGCGGCTCCCATGAACCGTTATTGTCCCCTTGTGACCCGGCATCTTGAGCTGCAAATAGATATAACAAGGCCGTGCCATGAACTTGGCATAAGCTGGCCGCCCAAACAGGGCGTGATATGGACTTTGGATTTTCACCACTTCAAACATCAATGTTTCCGATCTGGAGTCATATTCATCTCCAAAGGCCACCTCCAGTGCTATTTTACCAACCGGATATGCGGACTTGCCAGGTACCACACCATGGAACACTGTATTGGACGGTTTGAGATGTTTATCTGTTAACCCCATACGACGGAAGGTCTCATAGTACAGGATGTTGATGCTGCTCCCTCCATCCATAAGCACATTGGTGAACTTATAACCTCCCACCTGAGGTGCCACCACCAGGGCTAGCTGACCCAGATTGTCAACCCGGGGAGGATGATCCTCTCTACTCCATACAATGGGCTGCTCTGACCAGCGTAGGTAATGAGGCACGGCCGGTTCAACAGCGTTATTGCCCGCTTAGAAGCTTCGGTGTCGCTTGTCTAAGCTAGTGGTGAAGACATGGTACTGCCCACTATTCAAGCTGCTTTGGGTTGCTCGATAACCCGATTGCTGCTGCTGATTGTAACCACCTTGGTTATTACGATTGTTACATTTTGTTATGTCCGGGATTACCATTAAATCCTGAACCGGAATTTCCTCCACCGTAACCCGGCCCGGATCCTGAACCGCCGCCGGAGCCTTGATCATACCGGAAAGCATTAGAACTCTTGAACTCCTGCATAATGTCACAATCCTTCCAGAGGTGATTTGCTGGTGCCTCTTTCGTCCCATGCTTCGGACAGGGCTGATTCAACAGATAGTTCAAGCGGTCCGGATTGGGATTAGGCGCTCCACCTTGATTCGGCTGTTTACCCTTGTGCCGCTGGCCCTTTTCCTGCGCGTTGGTGTTGGCTACGAAGTCCATGTTGCCATTAAACTACGCTTGCCTCCACCATTACCTGCCGAGTGATGTTGCTTTGGCCTTTGGAGTTCTTGTTGTTCTTTCCCTTCCTGTCTCATCATCATCAGACTCGGGATCCTTGGTACTATCAGAATCAGCATACTTCACTAAAGCGCCCATGAGAGTGCCCATGTCATTACAAAACCGCTTCATACACCCCAACTTCAACTTCAAAGGCTTAAACCGGCAATTGCCCTCCAGGGTCAAGATCGCAGAGTTAGCGTTGATCCGGTCTAACGAGTGCAAGATTTCCGAAACGCGGCGTACCCAATGGGTTGTTGACTCCCCTTCCCCCTGAACACAAGCCGCCAAGTCCACCACGGACATGGGCTGCTTACAGGTATGTTTGAAATTCTGGATAAACCGGGTCCGCAACTGGGCCCATGAATTGATAGAATTGGGTGGCAAGCTCTTCAACCAAGTACGGGCCATGCCTTCAAGCATCATGGTGAAGTACTTTGCACATGCGGCCTCATCCACATCCAGCATCTCCATGGCCATCTCATAACTCTCTATCCATGCTTCTGGAGCCAAATCGGCGGTGTAATTTGGCACCTTGCGCGGACCCTTGAAATCCTTGGGCAAGCGCACATTGCGTAAAGCGGGGACGAGGCAAGGCACCCCCAAAGAACTAGAGGTAACCCCAGGCTCGATCGAGATGGTCGGACGAACCGGCGTAAGTGGATAAGCCTGATGATGTGCTACTAACTCGGCCTCCCTGCGCGCTCGGGCCCGGTCCACCACCTCCTGGGCGTTATCGACGCCACCTGCCAGGTTGTTGCCACGGGGTGCACCACGCCGTGCATTACTTGATATGGCCACGTGCCTGCTATAGCTCCGGCTTGGGCGGGGGGTAGAGTGGATTCGGTCGCGACTGTATGAATATGCTTCCTGTTGGACCAAAGCTGTCCTAAGGAGCTCCTTGACCCGGCGTGTCTCTAATGGCTGTGGTGAATCGCCTTCAATTGGAATAGCCTCCAGTCGTGCCGCAGCTGCAACAAGGTTATCCATCGGGTTGGAGTAGTGACCTGGGGGTGTTGGCACAGCCTGAGGCGTACTGGCATTATGGCGAGGTAGATCTATTACGCGGGGCTGAACCGGCGCGCCCGTCCCAGGTGCTTCCGCCCGGTTTACCACCGGCGGATTACTGGTTCCTGCTCCGGGGGTGTTGAAGAGATCTCTTCCCTCGAAGACTGAAGGCAAACGGGATCTGTATTTCCTCTTCATGACTTCATGCGACGCGCTCTGATCCAGCATGAGCCTATAAGCATGCGCATCTAAAGCGGCCCGCTTTGCCGTCATCCTGGCGTCTGCAGCTGCCAGATCCGCTTTAGCCTGAGTGATTTGTTCCTTCACCTTCGCAATCTCCGCGTTATGGGCGTCCTGATCCGCCGGGTTAACCTCTGCCATGAGCGCAGCCAACGTATCGAATAGATCTGATAAAACTTGAGCCGGCGGGCGCACAGGGCCTCCTGCCCCGGCAGCCGTCGCCGCTGTTGAACCGGCAACCATTGCTGCAGCGGTCGAAGAGTGAAGCATTGCTTGTGTACCGGCCATGAATATTCCAACCCGGTTGGGTAGATCGGAGGGTCGAATCATCACCATCGGAACAGCCCCAATCCGGCCATCTTGTAGCTGATATAGAGATTCGGTTTCTCCGATTGACGACTTCGTCGTCGAGTAGACGGCAGTTTTGCCACGGATTCGATCCGCCCTCGTAACTTCCTCCGTGGATGACTCCCACAAAGGCACGCTTCACGGCCGGTTTAGCCTGGGCAGGTCTCGTACGCTGAGCCGTCTCGACGAGGTCGGTGCAGATGTCCGACTCAGGCCCTGGCTCACCAATCTTGCCGATGAAAACGTGTATGCCACCAAAGGGAACCCGGTACCCGTACTCAATCGAGCCGGCCTCGGGGCCCCAGCCTGCATCGTCGATGTAGAGCTTGCCGCGACGACTCTTGGTCATCCGGCCTGGCGTAGCCTTCGAGTCGCCGAATTTGCCCTCCAAGATCACCAAACCTTCATGCGATAGCCCCACGGTGGGCGCCAACTGTCGTGGTTTTGTCACGGCAGATGTCCTCATGAAAGGACTTAGTCGTGGAGCCATCGCTACGGGTTAACTTGAAGGGGTTAAAGCGGACGCAAAGACACAAGAGTTATACTAGTTCGGCCCCTTCGATGAAGGTAAAAGCCTACATCTAGTTGTGATGGAATTGATGTGGTCTCGATGACTAGGGAGCAAATAATCTTCGCCTAGGCCTCGAGTTGTTGTTGTCTGTCCCTTGAACCGCCCCGGGTCGTCCCCTTATATACACGGGTGACGCCTTGCCGGTTCCAGAGAGTCCCAATCTCCGGTTCATATTCGTATCCGGGTTGGTCTCTCTCTATTCCTAACTTACAATACAAGTTTACATATCAGGCGGTTTACGGACTCTGAGTTCTAAACCGACTATAGGCCTTGGGCCCTTACTTTCATGCCTCTTGGGCTTTACACCTGTTGAACTACTGATGAAGTTAACCCGGCCCAGATAGGCCGGTTTACACCCAGTAGTAATATCCCCAACAGTATGAACCATAGAGAAGTTAGAATATAGTAGATATTACACCAATATGAATAAAGAATGAGTTCATTACAGTACCTAAGTGGTGGTTTTATTCTCTTATACTAACGGAGCTTACGAGTTTTGTGTTGAGTTTTGTGTGGTTGAAGTTTTCAAGTTTTGGGTAAAGATTCGATGGACAATGGAAGAAGGAGTGGAAAGAGCCTAAGTTTGGGGATGCCCAAGGAACCCAAGGTAATATTCAAGGACAACCAAGAGCCTAAGCTTGGGGATGCCCTGGATGGCATCCTCTCTTTCGTCTTCGTTCATCGATAACTTTACTTGGAGCTATATTTTTATTCGCCACATGATATGTGTTTTGCTTGGAGCGTCATTTTATTTTGTTAGTATTTGCTTGCTGTTAGTTAGAATAATGTTTTGCACCTTTAGTTTCAATAAAAAAGTCAAGGATAGCCTTTGCCATGCTTATTTTGCTAGTATACATGTTGCTGTTTGAAAACAGAAAGTTTACCGCTGTTGCAAAAATTCCCTAGGAAATTCAGAGAATGGTATAACGTTGAATCTTTTTGAATAATAAGCTCTGATAAATTTATTACAGTGGGAATTTTAGTTCATAATTTTTGGAGTCAGGGAAGTATTGATACTCTTGCATTCTTTACAGACTGTACTGTTTTGACAGATTGCTGTTATGGTTGCATTGTTTGCATATGTTTGCTTGTTTAATGATTCTATTTGAGGATAGGAGTATTAAATATGCAGAGGCATTTAGTATTCAATGTTGAATAGTAATGTTGGTGATTTGTTACAGTAGAAAATGATAAGGTTTTGCATTGATTTATACTAACATATCTCACGAGTTCTTGTTGAGTTTGTTGTGGATGAAGCTTTTGATAAAAAGAAGAAAAACCATGATATGAGAGGAATTAAAGAGACAAAAAAACTCAAGCTTGGGGATGCCCAAGGCACCCCAAGATAATATTCCAAGAAGTCTCAAGCATCTAAGCTTGGGGATGCCCCGGTAGGCATCCCACCTTTCTTCTTCAACAACTATCGGTTAGTATCGGTTGAGCCTAAGTTTTTGCTTCTTCACATGAGTTGTGCTAGCCTTGCAATGTCATTTTATTTTGTTTTGCTTGCTGCTTTAATACAATACCAAGATCTGAAATTCTTAAATGAGAGAGAGTCTTGATATAGCTACATAATTATTTAGCTACTCATTGATCTTCACTTATATCTTTTTGGAGTAGTTTGTCATTTACTCATGTGCTTCACTTATATCCTATGAGTAAATGGTTGAATGAGTTGAATGTCATAAATCCGAAATTATATATGCCTCATTTGCTTATCCCATGGGGAGTAATGACTTCACATCTAAGAAGTAGAGGTTGTAAATTTATTGACGGTTAGCAAGCATTGTATTGGTCATTTGAACAATTCATGAAAGAATATTGAAGGAAGAGAGATTTCACATATAAATATATTATCATAGACATCTTTTATAATTGTGAGCACTCATTATGTATGACATGCTAAAGAGTTGATGTTGGACAAGGAAGACAACGTAATGGGTTATGTTTTCTCACATCTTAGTTAAAGTATATTGTCATGGATCATTCAAACATGTTGAGCTTGCCTTTCCCCCTCATGCTAGCCAAAAATTCCTAGCACCAAGTAGAGATACTACTTGTGCTTCCAAATATCCTTAAACCCAGTTTTTGCCATAAGAGTCCACCATACCTACCTATGGATTGAGTAAGATCCTTCAAGTAAGTTGTCATCGGTGCAAGCAATAAAAGTTGCTCTCTAAATATGCATGACCTTTTAGTGTGGAGAAAATAAGCTTTGTACGAACTTGTTATGGAAGCAATAAAAGCGACGGACTGCATAATAAAGGTCCATATACAAGGGGCAATATAAAGTGACGTTCTTTCGCATTAAGATTTTGTGTATCCAACCCTAAAAGCGAATGGCAACCTCTGCTTCCCTCTGCGAAGGGCCTATCTTTTACTTTATGTCTTTTACTTTTATGCAAGAGTCAAGGTGATCTTCACCTTTCCCTTTTTCATTTTATCCTTTGGCAAGCACTTTGTGTTAGGGTGATCCTAATATATATATATATCCAATTGGATGTACGTTAGAATGAACTATTACTGTTGACATCACCCAAAGGTGAATACATTTGGAGGCAACATTATAAGCCCCAATCTTTCTCTGTGTCTGATTAAAACTTCATAACCACAAGTATGGCGTGAGTGTTAGCAATTGTAGAAGACTATATGATAGTTGAGTATGTGAAGTTTGCTAAATCAAAGCTCTGACATAGACTCTTCTTGAAAGTAAGATGAATTGCAATTGCTTTGATGGCTAAGAATGAAGTTTGCTAGTTTTCAAGAAGTTTATGGTCTATGCTTCAACATGTGAATTGCTTGTTACTAGTTCGTGAAAAGTTTTATGAGATGAACTACTGTTATGACATATTATCATGCTAGAAAAGGTGATTGAAATTATCATTGATCAAACTTGTGCACCTCTAGCATTCACACTTCATAAATTCTTTCTTTTATCATTTACCTACTCGAGGACGAGTAGGAATTAAGCTTAAGGATGCTGATCGTCTCCAACGTATCTATAATTTATGAAGCATTCATGCTATATTACTATGTGTTTTGAATGATTATGGGCTTTATTATACACTTTTATATTACTTTTGGGACTAACCTATTAACCGGAGGCCCATCCCATATTCTTTGTTTTATTGCTGTTTGAGTATTTGAAGAAAAGGAATATCAAGCGGAGTCCAAGCGGAATGAAACCTTGACAACGTGATTTTTTGGAGGAATATCACCCAGGAGACTTGGAGTTCACGTCAGAAGACCCTCGAGGAGGCCACGAGATAGGAGGGCGCCCCCCCTACTGGGCGCGCCCCCTGTCTCGTGGGCCCCTCGAGCACCTCCCAACCGACTTCTTTCGCTTATATAAGCCTACATACCCTAAAAACATCGAATATCAAGATAGATCGGGAGTTCCGCCGCCGCAAGCCTCTGTAGCCACCAAAAACCTCTCGGGAGCCCTTCCCGGCACCCTGCCGGAGGGGGGATCCTTCACCGGTGGCCATCTTCATCATCCTGGCGCTCTCCATGATGAGGAGGGAGTAGTTTACCCTCGGGGCTGAGGGTATGTACTAGTAGCTATGTGTTTGATCTCTCTCTCTCTCTCGTGTTCTCTCTCGTGTTCCCTCTATGGCACGATCTTGATGTATCCCGAGCTTTGCGATTGTAGTTGGATCTTATGATGTTTCTCCCCCTCTACTCTCTTGTGATGAATTGAGTTTCCCCTTTGAAGTTATCTTATCGGATTGGGTCTTTTATGAGAACACTTGATGTATGTCTTGCCGTGTTTATCTATGGTGACAATGGGATATCATGTGCCACTTGATGTATGTTTTGGTGACCAACTTGCGGGTTCCGCCCATGAACCTATGCATAGGGGTTGGCACACATTCTTGACTCTCCGGTAGAAACTTTGGGGCACTCTTTGAAGTACTTTGTGTTGGTTGGATGAATCTGAGATTGTGTGATGCATATCGTATAATCATGCCCACTGATACTTGAGGTGACAATGGAGTATCTAGGTGACATTAGGGTTTTGGTTGATTTGTGTCTTAAGGTGTTATTCTAGTACGAACTCTTTTATAGATCGATCCGAAAGAATAACTTTGAGGTGGTTTCGTACCCTACCATAATCTCTACGTTTGTTCTCCGCTATTAGTGGCTTTGGAGTGACTCTTTGTTGCATGTTGAGGGCTTGTCATATGATCTATCTATGTTATTATTGTTGAGAGAACTTGCACTAGCGAAAGTATTTACCCTAGGCCTTGTTTCCTACCATTGCAATATCATTTACGCTCACTTTTACCATTAGTTACCTTGTTGTTTTTATTATCTCAGATTACAATTACCTTTATCTACCATTTATTTTGCACTTGTATCACCATCTCTTCGCCGAACTAGTGCACCTATACAATTTGCCATTGTATTGGGTGTGTTGGGGACACAAGAGACTCTTTGTTATTTGGTTGCAGGGTTGCTTGAGAGAGACCACCTTCATCCTACGCCTCCTACAGATTGATAAACCTTAGGTCATCCACTTGAGGGAAATTTGCTACTGTCCTACATCCCTGTGCACTTGCAGGCCCAACAACGTCTACAAGAAGAAGGTTGTGTAGTAGACATCACTGCTTTGGATTGAGATCCAATGGACTACTGTCAAGTTTGAAATAATGATGCTATTGATATATTATGGACAAGAGAATGTCCCTCATCATCCAAGGATGAAACATAAGTTGCACAACACCTACACTACACATGCCTTGGCAAAAGGGCTCTAAATCAAATATCATCTAGTCTAGTACACAATGGCAACTAGAAACCAGCATGTAAGTTCAAGTACCACGGTTATATTCATCAAACTCTAGAAACCAACCAGGAGATAGAACCAAGTGTAGTAACTGAGTCATAACTAAATCAAAGAGCAACTGTCCATCTAAGAGCACCAAATATATGTGCAAATGTCAACAGAAGCTAGGGCAGTGTTCGGAATCGCTCCGCCCCACAACTCAGCTCCCAGAGGGGGCGGAGCTGTAGTTGGAAATCAGGGAGGCACTTTCATCGCTCCTGACATTCCTGGAGTGGGTGGGTTCCCGAACAGGGAGTGGGTGGGTTTCCTAAAAGGTACCATATGCTATTGGTCAAAATTATGCACAACATATCTCATTTTCCAATCCATGAATTTGTGTCTCTCCATCTGCATCTATATCGACCACCACCAAGTAAGCATCAACCAAAGCATGGTTTTTACAGGAAAACTGAAAAAGGGGCCAGGAGGAGTTGGTATACCGGATGGGTTGGAGACTCAGTTGTGCGCCCGTCGCAGTTCTCTAGCAAGATTATTTGCATTAATTAATCCATAGAACATACAAAAGGTAAGAATATGTTGAGGTACCATGTGGATAAGTAGGTCATGGATGACGGTGCCGGTGATCTTGCAGAACTGATGCAGCAAGATGGAGTTTGAATCCCCCCTGGTGACTCCGCAGGCGACGCAGTGCCTGCCCCGCGGCGCCTGCCGACGGCCTCCGCCTCCTTGCACGAGGTCTTCGCTGGCGCTACCGCGCCGCTCGCGTCGTCGCCGACACCGCTGCAGCCTCCCTTGTTTCGGCCCATGGCCCGTCGATGCCCCCCTCGTGGGAAGACTTCGCTGAAGACGACGACAGGGAGGTCGGTCAGACAGTGGCACAACGTTCCTCGGTGAGAGGGTCCCCTCGGGTCTCTCGGGCTGCCTCTGCCGCTGCGGGCTCCGGCTATGCTCCCAGGGGTGGAAGCACTGCCTGGCCAACGCGGGCGGCACCCCGTACCCGGATGCCGAGCTCGCCGGGCGTGGACTGCAGAAAGCCGCGATCTTTGCCGCGCGGCCACCACCGTCGCCAGCTCCAGGGCTTGGGTGTACTGGGGAGGGTTGACCCTGCAGAGCTTGGCGCTCCTCCGCCTACATGCCCGTCGTCGTGGCTCCCTGCTCCCCGCCCTCCTTGGTCTACCGCCCATCATCGTCCCTCCCCACTCCGATGACCAGACGTGGCCCGTTCCGCCACTTCATCACCGCCCCAGCCAATGCCCCCCCTCGTGGCGGACTGCCCTCCCCTGGCCGCTCCGTCCAACCTGCGCCAGTGCCGCCGCGACACCCATCACCTCTGCTTCGGGACGGGGTGTCCTGGGCGGATGTGGTGGGCCGAGCGGACCCTAGGGTTCCTCTGGGCTCGGGTTCCGCAGCCCAGGCAGGGGCGACCCACGCCGCCCTCTCATCCGGCTCAGCCCAACCCACCCTATCAGCCTCCACTCGCCCTCTAGGCCCCTCCCCACGTGCCTCGGCCCAGGACGCCCCTGCAGCCACTGCCCAGCACACCCCTGCGGCTCCAAGATGTTGGGTGTGGCTGCCTCTAGGGTTCCCCATCCAGCCAACATCTTCCACCATCCTGGACGAATTCCTCCCGCCCGTCCCCGATCCAGTTCAGCCGCCGCCGCCATCTCGCCCCTTGCCACTCCCCCTACCTTCATCCTCGGTTGCGCCGCCGGCCCCAATGGCCCGCGAGCGCGAGGACGAGGCCCCTCGACCGAAACACTGCATGGACGATTACGACCGCCATGACCTCTCTTGCCCCTCCCCGGACGACATTTGCCGGGAGGACGAACTCCGACGCCAACTCCAACTCTCCAAGCGCCACGGAATCCCCAGCCCTCCTCTAGGTCCGACCTCCGCTCCCCTCCACGCGATTACCGTGACTCCTGCAACTCACCGCTCTCCCTCTCGGGACAGCCGCTGCTCTCCGGGTCATGACCGATCACCGGCATGGGATAGCTACGTCCACGACTCTTGCCGCCCCCCCTGCCCGAGACGATCGGCGGGGCTCCTGTCGCTCCCCGGACGCCTGGACGCAGCAATCCCGCCGCTCTCCATCTCCGGTCTGGCGCAGGGGATGGTCGATCTCCCCTTCTCGGGCTCAGCCAGCGACGCGGCGTCCCCCCATCACCACTACCTCCCGCCGAGGAACCAGCCGCATCTCCCACCGACGAAGGGCCCCGCCAACCCCCGTGGCCGCCAAGGAGCCAAGAAGAAGAAGCGCAAGTGTCCCCTCCACACCCCATGCCCTCCTTCATTGCAGCCGAGGGGTGGCTGAGATCTCCGGGGATGGCCCCCCTTGCTTCAACTGCGGCATTCCAGGGCATTTCCAGGTGGCCTGCCCGAGCCCTCCGATGTGCTACCACTGCAAGGACTCTGGCCACCCTGCCCTCCTGTGCCCCGATCGATCGGTCTCTGAGGAGCTAATGGTGTACAACCATGGCATCGAGGGGATGATGTTCTTCCACATGGAGATCCCTGATGTGCCTCCCCCGGAGCCATCCCTCAACGCCCTGGTCACGGTTCTGGGTGATGGAGTGGCCTCCCCAGAGATGATCAAGGCGGAGCTCAACCACCTATGCCGGTGTTGGTGGGACTGGCAGGTCACTTGAAAGCCGTCCACCAGTTCTTTATGGTCTTCCCCGAAATTGTCAGCCACGGCTACTGCACTCGGAGTGCGGAGATCACCCTGGTCCTCAGCAAGCTGGTGGTCGACATCTCTGAGCCAAAGGTGGATCGGAAGTCGGTGGCGGTTCTGGACACGGCTTGGATTTTGAATGCAGGTCTCCCTAACATTGCCCGATCCTAGCGTGTGATTCGTAACATGTCTCGTATATTGGGGAAGGTGGTGGTGGTCAACGAGCTCTCTCTCCCGCAAGGAGGAGGAGGTTCGGGTCAAGATGAAGTCCCTCGACTCCAGCAAGCTCCGGGCTATGGTTCGCATGTTCTTCAACGACCTCGGCTACGACATCCGGATCTCGCCAGAACCCCCCAACTACATTGGCTGCCCTCAGTTCTTTGACGATGACAACGATGGGGGCGGCCATGGTGGCCACGGCCACAGTGACTACTCCGACCGGCGCTGGCATCATCGCTCGGATGAGGAGTACTACTCCGGCCGCAGCTGCTCCCCCTCCTGGGACCCACCCGCTCCTCGTCTATCGAGGGGCGCCTCGGGTGGGGGGTGCTGCACACTCACTAGCCCCTCTCCTCCTGCCGGCTAGCCCCACAGCCTCGGATGGCAGCGACGTGACGGGCTCTAGCATGCTCGTGGCATCCACCTCATCACCTTGGTCCCCCACCTCGCCATCGCTCTTCACCGCCTGATGACCCACAAGTATATGGGGTCAACTGTAGCACTTTTTGATAAGTAAGATTGTCGAACCCAACGAGGAGCAGAAGGAAATGTCAAGTGGTTTTCAACAAGGTACTGTCTACAAGTGCTAAAATTGTAAGTAGCGGAGTAGTTTGATAGGAGGATAATTTGTAACGAGCAAGTAAAATAGTAGTAACAAAAGTGCAGCAAGGTAGCCCAATCCCTTTGAGGAAAAGGACATGCCAAAACGGTTTCTTATGATAAGCAAAGTGTTCTTGAGGGTACACGGGAATTTCATCTAGTCACTTTCATCATGTTGGCTTAATTCGTGTTCGGTACTTTGATAATTTGATATGTGGGTGGACCGGTGCTTAGGTGCTGTCCTTACTTGAACAAACCTCCTACTTATGATTAACCCTCTCGCAAGCATCCACAACTATGAGAAAAGTGTAAAGAATATATTCTAACCATAGCATTAAACTTTTGGATCCAATCGGTCCCTTACGGAATAGTGCATAAATTGGGGTTTAAGCTTCTGTCACTCTCGCAACACACCATCTAATAACTAATCCTCAATGCATTCCCTTAGGCCCAAATATGGTGAAGTGTCATGTAGTCGATGTTCACATGACACCACTAAGAGAATGGATACATACATACCATCAAAATATTGAACACATATCAAGTTCACATGATTACTTGCAACATGATTTCTCCCATGACCTCAAGAACGAAAGTTACTACTCACAAATGATAAACATGCTCAAGATCGGAGGGGTATTAAATAGCATAATGGATCTGAACATATAATCTTCCACCAAATAAACCATATAGTAATCAACTACAAGATGTAATCAACACTACTAGTCACCCACAAGCACCAATCTATAGTTTTGATACAAAGATTGAACACAAGAGATGAACTAGGGTTTGAGAGGAGTTGTTGCTGTGAAGATGTTGATGAAGATATCCCTCCCCCGAGATGGGAGAGTTTTTGGTGATGATGATGACGATGATTTCCCCCTCCAGGAGGGAAGTTCCCCCGGTGGAATCGCTCCACCGGAGGGCAAAAGTGACCCAAGTTCCGCCTCGAGGCAGCGGAGCTTCGCCCAGAATGTCCTATCCTTATTTTTTCTAGGTCAAAATGACTTATATACCAGAAGATGGGCACCAGAGGTGGGCCGAGGAGGGCAACACCCACCAGGGCGCGCCTGGGCCTCCTGGCGCACCCAGGTGGGTTGTGCCCACCTGGTGGCCCTCCTCTGGTACTTATTTGCTCCAATATTTATTAAATATTCCATAAAAAAATCCTCGGGGAGTTTCAGCTCATTTGGAGTTGTGTAGAATAGGTAGCTTGACGTAGCTTTTTCCGGTCCAGATTTCCAGCTGCTCGAATTCTCCCCCTTGGTGCATACCTTGCATATTATGAGAGAAAAGGCATTAGAATTACTCCAAAAGCATTATTATATAATAAAACAATATAAATAATAGTAGGAAAACATGATGCAAAATGGACGTATCATGCCTCCTCACCCCAAGACTGCCCACGCTCGCCCCCTCGCATCCACATCCCGGAGATCTAGTCGGCGACTGTCCCCCCTCTCCTGACGGTGTAGGTAGCTCCCCACCCCACCTCTCCCCTTGCCCCCATGCGTACTACTTCTGCCCCGTGGGAGAGAAAGCGGCACCTGATCGCGCCCTGGCCCCATGGCGACCTTGAGCGAGGTGAGGAGACAGAGGATCCGTTCGAGCTGTTTGACCGCGCGGTGGGTTCCGACGTCGGCGAAGTAGGTATTTGATAGGCTCCCCCACGCTGATGGGATCCAGCACGCGCAATGCCTCGAGGTGGGAGGTGTTGTAGTTGAGGCCGATGCGGTGAAGGTGCAGGGTGAAGGAGCCATTGAGCTGCTTGCCCACGTGGTTGTCCATGAAGCGGACGAGCAGGTCGAGGTAGGGGTTGTCGCCGGTGACCGGAGGAGCGACCCTCACATTGTGGGTCACCATTGGGATCCGAAGGGTTCGCGGGCGGGTGACATTGGCGGAGGGTGGAGGGAGAAGGGCCGGAGGGCGCCCCACGCGTACACTACTACTGAATTATATGAGTTGCGTATATGTCGTATAGTTGGATTTGGCGTGAGCTCGTGGCTAATCGGCTTACTCGGGATGTGTGCGTGTATGATTTTGATGCATTTGTTTGTTGTTTGGGTCGAATCTATAATTTACGCAATGACTTTTAGGGCTGGCCCATAGGCCAGGCAAAAGGGGCGACTGCCCCGGGCCCGTGCTAAAATTAAACTAGTAAACACTATACAATTATACTTTATATCTGAAAGATTATTAAAGGCATAAAGTAGAGCCTCAATTTGAAGGAGCACAAATACACACCACATACTAATAGCTTATACCATGCGGTGGCAAACCAATCTGACTAGCGAAGTTGAGTTTAAATACGTTAGTTTCCCTTTATGATGGATGTCCTAGTATCAGAATGAAGTTTATGATAACAAGATTTCAATGTTTAAAACAATGCACAATTGTTTATTAGAGAAACAGGACGGGAATCTCATTTGCACCAATCAAGCCAAGTGAATCTAGATGAACATGTCAGATAACCAAATCATATGCAAAAGTACAATCAATAACTTTTTTGGTTTTTTGATTATTCTATTACTGAACTCAACTTGCAAGTCACATTTGCTATACCCTGGAAGTTTCTATGAATATGGTTGCCTAATATATACTAGAAACCACTATTAAAATATTTGTTAATGTGTATGATTTTGAAATATGTACCATGTTATTCAATAAAACTAAATATATATGAACAAACATATAGATATGCAAATGTATGTGTATACACTATATAGTTTAAACAATATTAGAAAATTAATTTGAAGGATTTTTTAACAAGTAAGAGACTTTTTGTGTAATAATGAATAATATAACTATTATTTGGAAACATTCTTATGTGACTGAGTAATAGAAAATTATATTAAAAGTTATAATATGGTACACTTAGTTTAAAATAAATATAAAAGTTTAGCATAAAAATAATTATTTTACATGTACACTTAGTTTAAAATAAATATAAAAGTTCTGTTCTTAGGAATATGTTAGTACTCAGTACACATTTTAGTGAAAGAAGGAAAAACTAAATGCATACTTGAGAAATATTCTTATCTGATTGATTGTCATTGTTATTGTCTCATTCTTTGGATGACTTAAACTTAATAGGTGCTCCAACAGTATGCACATAACATGACTGATTCAGACATTATAGCAAGAATCACACACAAAAAGAGAAGTGGAAACTCCCTCAAGTAGTTGCCTAAAGCCAAATTTGGAATATAATAGGATAAAATAAAGACTCTTACAAGAAAGTCATTGAATCGACACTTGAAAGGACAGAGCAGAACAAAAGGACAACTTCAACAATCTGAGATATATGAAATATCTGAAAATAATTAGGGGAATGAAAATAAGCAAGTGTTGGTTTCTGTAACAATAAGCTAAAGAAGAGCAAAGTTTGGTCAGATGGCTACCTTCACAGAAAAGACATAGGTGCCCTCCCTTGTCGTGCATAGAGGTGAGAGGAGCTGGGTAGCATCTGAAGGAAATATGCCCTAGAGACAATAATAAAGTTATTATTTATTTCCTTATATCATGATAAATGTTTATTATTCATGCTAGAATTGTATTAACCGGAAACAAAATACATGTGTGAATATATAGACAAACATAGTGTCACTAGTATGCCTCTACTTGACTAGCTCGTTTATCAAAGATGGTTATGTTTCCTAGCCATGAACAAAAGAGTTGTCATTTAATTAACGGGATGATGTGATTGACTTGACCCATTCCCTTAGCTTAGCACTTGATCGTTTAGTATGTTGCTATTGCTTTCTTCATGACTTATACATGTTCCTATGACTATGAGATTATGCAACTCCCGTTTACCGGAGGAACACTTTGTGTGCTACCAAACGTCACAACGAATCGGGTGATTATAAAGGAGCTCTAGAGGTGTCTCCAAAGGTACATGTTGGGTTGGCGTATTTCGAGATTAGGATTTGTCACTCCGATTGTCGGAGAGGTATCTCTGGGCCCACTCGGTAATGCACATCACTATAAGCCTTGCAAGCATTGCAACTAATTAGTTAGTTGCGGGATGATGTATTACGGAACGAGTAAAGAGACTTACCGGTAACGAGATTGAACTAGGTATTGAGATACCGACGATCGAATCTCGGGCAAGTAACATACCGATGACAAAGGAAACAACGTATGTTGTTATGCGGTTTGACCGATAAAGATCTTCGTAGAATATGTGGTAGCCAATATGAGCATCCAGGTTCTGATATTGGTTATTGACCGAAAACGTGTTCCGGTCATGTCTACATTGTTCTCGAACCCGTAGGATCCGCACGCTTAAGGTTTCGATGACAGTTATATTATGAGTTTATGAGTTTTGATGTACCGAAGGAGTTCGGAGTCCCGGATGAGATCGGGGATATGACGAGGAGTCTCGAAATGGTCGAGGCGTAAAGATCGCTATATTGGACGACTATATTCGTGCCGGAAAGGTTCCGAGTAATTCGGTATTTATCGCAGATCTGGGAGAGTTACGGGAATTCGCCAGGAGAAGTATTGGGCCTTATTGGGCCATACGGGAAGTGAGAGGGGCTGCCTAGGGCAGGCCGCGCGCCCAAGGCCTAGTCCGAATTGGACTAGGGGAGGGCTCGCCCCTCCTTCCTTCCCTTCTTTCTCCCTTTCCTTGACTCCTACTCCTACTACTTGGAAGGGGAATCCTACTCGGTGGGAGTAGGAATCCTCAAGGGCGTGCCATAGAGAGGGCCGGCCCTCCCTCCTCCACTCCTTTATATACTGGGGAGGGGCACCCCTTGAGACACAACAATTGATCCCTTGGATCTCTTAGCCGTGCAGCGGTGCCCCTCCACCATAGTCCACCTCGATAATATTGTAGCGGTGCTTAGGCGAAGCCTGCGACGGTAGAACATCAAGATCGTCACCATGCCGTCGTCTTGTGGAACTCTCCTCGACACTCGGCTGGATCGGAGTTCGAGGGATGTCATCGAGCTGAACGTGTGCTAGAACTCGGAGGTGCCGTAGTTTCGGTGCTTGATCGGTCGGGCCGTGAAGACGTACGACTACATCAACCGTGTTGTGCTAACGCTTACGCTTTCGGTCTCACGAGTGCGTGGACACTCTCCCCTCTCGTTGCTATGCATCACCATGATCTTGCGTGTGCGTAGGAAATTTTTTGAAATTACTACGCTCCCCCATAGTGGCATCCGAGCCTAGGTTTTACGCGTTGATGTTATATGCACGAGTAGAACACAAGTGAGTTGCGGGCGATACAAGTCATACTGCTTACCAACATGTCATACTTTGGTTCGACGGTATTGTTGGATGAAGTGGCCCGGACCGACATTGCGCGTACGCTTACGCGAGACTGGTTCTACCGACGTGCTTTGCACACAGGTGGCTGGCGGGTGTCAGTTTCTCCAACTTTAGTTGAACCGAGTGTGGCTACGCCCGGTCCTTGAGAAGGTTAAAACAACACTAACTTGACGAACTATCGTTGTGGTTTTGATGCGTAGGTAAGAACGGTTCTTGCTCAGCCCGTAGCAGCCACGTAAAACTTGCAACAACAAAGTAGAGGACATCTAACTTGTTTTTGCAGGGCATGTTGTGATGTGATATGGTCAAGACGTGATGAGATATAAGTTGTTGTATGAGATGGTCGTGTTTTGTTGAAGTTATCGGCAACTGGCAGAAGCCCTATGGTTGTCTCTTTGTTGCATAAGATGCAAGTGCCAAATAATTTCTTTACTTTATCGCTATGCGATAGCAATAGTTGCAATAGCAATAGTTGACGAGACGACCATGTGACGACACATTGATATAGATCAAGATGATGAAGATCATGGTGTCGTGCCAGTGAAAATAGAGATCATGACAGTACTTTGGAGATGGAGATCAAAGGCGCAAGATGATCATGGCCATATCATGTCACATATTTTGATTGCATATGATGTTTATCTGTTATACATCTTATTTTGCTTAGTTCGGCGGTAGCATTTTAAGATGATCTCTCACTAATTATCAAGAAGTGTTCTCCACGAGTATGCACTTTATTGCGAAAGTTCTTCGTCTTTGAGACACCATGTGATGATCGGGTGTGATAGGCTCTACGTTCAAATACAACGGATGCAAAACAATTGCACACACGAATACTCGGGTTAAACTTGACGAGCCAAGCGGATAACAGATATGGCCTCGAACACGGAGACCGAAAGGTCGGCGTGAATCATATAGTAGATATGATCAACATATTGATGTTCACCATTGAAACTACTCCATCTCACGTGATGATCGGACATGGTTTAGTTGATTTGGATCACGTGATCACTTAGAGGATTAGAGGGATGTCTATCTAAGTGGGAGTTCCTCAGTAATATGATTAATTGAACTTAAATTTATCATGAACTTAGTCTTGGTAGTATTTTGCAAATTATGTTGTAGATCAATAGCTCGCGTTGTTGCTTCCCTATGTTTTTATATGTGTTCCTAGAGAAAACTAAGTTGAAAGATGTTAGTAGCAATGATGCGGACTTGGTCCGTGATCTAAGGTTTATCCTCATTGCTGCACAGAAGAATTATGTCCTTGATGCACCGCTAGGTGACGGACCTATTGCAGGAGCAGATGCAGACATTATGAACGTTTAGCTAGCTCAATATGATGACTACTTGATAGTTTAGTGCACCATGCTTTATGGCTTAGAACCGGGACTACAAAAACATTTTTGAAACGTCAAGGAACATATAAGATGTTTCAAGAGATGAAATTGGTATTTCAGACTCATGCCCGTGTCAAGAGGTATGAGACCTCGACAAATACTTCGCCTAAAAGATGGAGGAGAATTGCTCAACTAGTGAGCAAGTACTTAGATTGTCCGAGTACTACAATCGCTGAATCAAGTGGGAGTTAATCTTCCAGATAAGATAGTGATTGGCAGAGTTCTCTAGTCACCATCACCAAGTTACTGGAACTTCGTGATAAACTATAATGCAAGGGATGACGAAAACGATTCCCGAGCTCTTCGTGATGCTGAAATCGACGAAGGTAGAAATCAAGAAAAGAGCATCAAGTGTTGATGATTGACAAGACCACTAGTTTCAAGAAAAGGGCAAAGGAAAAGAGAGAAAGGGAACTTCAAGTAGAATGGCAAGCAAGTTGTCACTTCCGTGAAGAAGCCCAAAGCTAGACTAAAGCCTGAAACCGAGTGCTTCTACTGCAAAAGGAAATAGTCACTTGAAGCGGAAATTCCCTGAATATTTGGTGGATAAGAAGGATGGCAAAGTGAACAAGGTTATATTTGATATACATGTTATTGATGTGTACTTTACTAGTGTTTATAGTAGCCCCTGAGTATTTGATACTTGTTCGGTTGCTAAATATTAGTAACTCGAAACAGGAGTTACAGAATAAACAGAAACTAGTTGAGGGTGAGGTGACGATGTGTGTTGGAAGTAGTTCCAAGATTGATATGATCATCATCGCACACTCCCTATACTTTCGAGATTAGTGTTAAACCTAAATAAATGTTATTTGGCGTTTGCGTTGAGCATAAATATGATTTGATCATGTTTATTGCAATACGGTTATTCATTTAAAGTCAGAGAATAATTGTTGTTCTGTTTACATGAATAAAACCTTCGATGGTCATACACCCAATGTTGATGGTTTATTGAATCTTGGTTGTAGTGATACACATAATCATAATATTGATGCCAAAAGATGCAAAGTTGATAATGATAGTGCAACTTATTTGTGGCATTGCCGTTTGGGTCATATCGGTGTAAAGTGCATGAAGAAACTCCATTAAGATGGACTTTTGGAATCACTTGGTTATGAATCATTTGATGCTTGTGAACCGTGCCTTTTGGGCAAGATGACTAAAACTCCGTTCTCTGGAACAATGGAATGAGCTACTGATTTATTGGAAATAATACATACTGATGTACGCGATCCAATGAGTGTTGATGCTCGTGGCGAGTATCGTTATTTTCTGACCTTCACAGATGATTTGAGCAGATATGGGTATATCTACTTAATGAAACACAAGTCTGAAACATTTGAAATGTTCAAAGAAATTCAGAGTGAAGTGAAGAATTATCGTAACAAGAAAATAAAGTTTCTACGATCTGATCGTGGAGAAGAATATTTGAGTTCTGAAGTTTGGCCTTCATATAAAACAGTGTGGAATAGTTTCATAGCTCACGCCACATGGAACACCACAGCGTTATGGTGTGTCCGAGCGTCGTAACCGCACTTTATTGGATATGGCGCAATCTATGATGTCCCTTATTGGTTTACCACTATTGTTTTGGGGTTATGCATTAGAGACAGTTGCATTCACTTTAAATAGGGCACCATCGAAATCCGTTGAGACGACAGCTTATGAACTGTGGTTTGGCAAGAAACCAAAGTTGTCGTTTCTTAAAGTTTGGGGATGCGATGCTAATGTGAAAAAGTTTCAACCCGATAAGCTCGAACCTAAATCGGAGAAGTGCATCTTCATAGAATACCCAAAGGAAATTGTTGGGTACACCTTCTATCACCGATCCAAAGGCAAGATATTTGTTGCTAAGATGGATCCTTTCTAGAGAAGGAGTTTCTCTCGAAAGAAGTGAGTGGGAGGAAAGTAGAACTTGATGAGGTAATTGTACCTTCTCCTTTATTGGAAAGTAGTTCATCATAGAAATTAGTTCCAGTGATTCCTACACCAATTTGTGAGGAAGCTAATGATGATGATCATGAAGCATTAGATCAAGTTACTACCGAACCTCGTAGGTCTTCCAGAGTGAGATCTGCACCAGAGTGGTACGGTAATCCTGTTCTGGATGTCATGTTACTAGACCATGATGAACCTACGAACTATGAGGAAGCGATGATGAGCCGAGATTCCGTGAAATGGCAGGAGGCCATGAAATCCGAGATAGGATCCATGTATGAGAACAAAGTGTGGACTTTGGTGGACTTTCCCGATGATTGGCAAGCCATAGAAAATAAATGGATCTTCAAGAGGAAGACGGACACTGATAGTAGTGTTACTATCTACTAAGCTCGACTTGTTGCGAAAGGTTTTCGACAAGTTCAATGTGTTGAATACAATGATATGTTCTCACTCGTATCGATGCTTAAGTCTGTCCGAATCATGTTAGCAATTGCCACATTTTATGAAATCTAGCAAATGGATGTCAAAAACTGCATTCCTTAATGGATTTTTAAAGAAGAGTTGTATATGATGCAACCAGAAGGTTTTGTTAACCCTAAAGGTGCTAACAAAATGTGCAAGCTCCAGCGATCCATCAATGGACTGGTGCAAGCATCTCGGAGTTGGAATATACGCTTTGATGAGCTGATCAAAGCATATGGTTTTATCTGAGACTTTTGGAGAAGCCTGTATTTACAAGAAAGTGAGTGGGAGCACTACAACCTTTACGATAAGTATATGTGAATGACATATTATTAATTGGAAATGATGTAGAATTTTACGGAAAGCATAAAGGAGTGTTTGAAAGGAGTTTTTCAAAGAAAGACCTCGGTGAAGCTGCTTACACATTGAGCATCAAGATCTATATAGATAGATCAAGACGGCTTGATAAGTTTTTCAATGAGTACATACCTTAATAAGATTTTGAAGTAGTTCAAAATGGAACAGTCAAAGAAGGAGTTCTTGCCTGTGTTGCAAGGTGTGAAATTGAGTAAGACTCAAATCCGGACCACGACAGAAAATAGAAAGAGAATGAAAAGTCATTCCCTATGCCTCAGTCATAGGTTCTATAAAGTATGTTATGCTGTGTACAGACCTATTGTATACCTTGCTCTGAGTTTGGCAAAGGAATAAAATTTTGATCAAATAGTAGATCATTGGACAGCGGTCAAGAATATCCTTAGTGAGGACTAAGGAGATGTTTCTCGATCATGGAGGTGTTAAAAGAGTTCGTCGTAAAAGTTACATCGGTGCAAACTTTTACACTGATCCAGATGACTCTAAGTCTCAATCTGGATACATATTGAAAGTGGGAGCAATGAGCTAGAGTAGCTCCGTGCAGAGCATTGTAGACATAGAATATTTGCAAAATACATACGACTACGAATGTGAGACCCGTTGACTAAACTTCTCTCACGAGCAAAACATGATCATACCTTAGTACTCTTTTGGGTATTAATCACATAGCAATGTGAACTAGATTATTGACTCTAGTAAACCCTTTGGGTGTTGATCACATGACGATGTGAACTATGAGTATTAATCACATACAGATGTGAATATTTGTGTTGAATCACATGCTGATGTGAACTAGATTATTGACTCTAGTGCAAATGGGAGACTGAAGGAAATATGCCCTAGAGGCAATAATAAAGTTATTATTTATTTCCTTATATCATGATAAATGTTTATTATTCATGCTTGAATTGTATTAACCGGAAACATAATACATGTCTGAATACATAGACAAACATAGTGTCACTACTATGCCTCTACTTGACTAGCTCGTTTATCAAAGATGGTTATGTTTCCTAGCCATGGACAAAAGAGTTGTCATTTGATTAACGGGATCACATCATTAGGAGAATGATGTGATTGACTTGACCCATTCCATTAGCTTAGCACTTGATCATTTAGTATGTTGCTATTGCTTTCTTCATGACTTATACATGTTCCTATGACTATGAGATTATGCAACTCCCGTTTATCGGAGAAACACTTTGTGTGCTACCAAACGTCACAACATAACTGGGTGATTATAAAGGAGCTCTACAGGTGTCTCCAAAGGTACATGTTGGGTTGGCGTATTTCGAGATTAGGATTTGTCACTCCGATTGTCGGAGAGGTATCTCTGGGCCCACTCGGTAATGCACATCACTATAAGCCTTGCAAGCATTGCAACTAATTAGTTAGTTGCGGGATGATGTATTAGGAACGAGTAAAGAGACTTGCCGGTAACGAGATTGAACTAGGTATTGAGATACCGACGATCGAATCTCGGGCAAGTAACATACCGATGACAAAGGAAACAACGTATGTTGTTATGCGGTTTGATCGATAAAGATCTTCGTAGAATATGTGGTAGCCAATATGAGCATCCAGGTTCTGATATTGGTTATTGACCGAAAACGTGTTCCGGTCATGTCTACATTGTTCTCGAACCCGTAGGGTCCGACGCTTAAGGTTTCGATGATAGTTATATTATGAGTTTATGAGTTTTGATGTACCGAAGGAGTTCGGAGTCTCGGATGAGATCGGGGATATGACGAGGAGTCTCAAAATGGTCGAGACGTAAAGATCGATATATTGGACGACTATATTCAGACTTCGAAAAGGTTCCGAGTGATCCGGGTATTTATCGGAGTACCGGAGAGTTACGGGAATTCGCCGAGGAGAAGTATTGGGTCTTATTGGGCCATACGGGAAAGAGAGAGGGGCTGCCTAGGGCAGGCCCCCCGCCCACCCCAAGGCCTAGTCCTAATTGGACTAGGGGGAGGGGCTGCGCCCCCTCCTTCCTTCCCTTCTTTCTCCCCTTTCCTTGACTCCTACTCCAACTACTTGGAAGGGGGTGGGGGGAATCCTACTTCCGGTGGGAGTAGGACTCCTCCAAGGGCGCGCCATAGAGAGGGCCGGCCCTCCCCCTCCTCCACTTCTTTATATACGGGGAGAGGGGCACCCCTTGGAGACACACCAATTGATCCCTTGGATCTCTTAGCCGTGTGCGGTGCCCCCCTCCACCCTAGTCCACCTCGATAATATCGTAGCGGTGCTTAGGCGAAGCCTTGGGACTGTAGAACATCAAGATCGTCACCACGCCGTCGTGCTGACGGAACTCTCCCTCGACACTCGGCTGGATCGGAGTTCGAGAGACGTCATCGAGCTGAACGTGTGCTAGAACTCGGAGGTGCCGTAGTTTCGGTGCTTGATCGGTCGGGCCGTGAAGACGTACGACTACATCAATCGCGTTGTGCTAACGCTTCCGCTTTCGGTCTACGAGGGTACGTGGACACTCTCTCCCCTCTCATTGCTATGCATCACCATGATCTTACGTGTGCGTAGGAAAGTTTTTGAAATTACTACGTTCCCCAACAAGAACCAGTGGCGAGATCACGAGAGGACCAAGCGGCAGCCATAGGAAGTGGCTCTCTAGGCTCGAGATCATTAACGAGAAAAAGACAACCTATGCATCATATAAACACAATCCAAACCCAGGTGCACAAACTCTCACGCTCTTCGGCACAACACTTTGAGTCTCGCATATCTACCATTTTGAAGCTTCCTGTACTTTCCATTATCTACCATTTTGAGAAAATGCAGGTACTACATAAAGTACACAATTTCAAAAACAAATGGGCCAGCAAAGATTAGGTGAAAAGGAAAAAGAAAAAGCATGAATCAATCTGCACACTTGGGACATCGATAATGTGGATATTTAATCTCAGAAGGACAACAAAGTATTCCCAATTAATTTCCAATATATGCTTAGCATAGCACACAGTAGAGGGCAAGATCAGTCTGCTAATTGCTGCTAAAACATGTATGTTTCATTATCAAAGCAGAAGGAGATGATTCAATAATTCCACTCAAGTCATCAAATTTACCAACCACGAAATAGCGAAAATCCGAGCAACTTGTTCAATCCATCGAGTAAATTAACGGTTTCACCACCCCCTAAAACCCTAGAGTACGCTACCGCCCCTTTTTCCACAACCTCGCGTATCCAGCGATTGAATCGGAAGGGAAATCGAACATCATCGAAACGAGTGCCCAAGAATATGAGGGAGATAAATTCGCTGCGGGCGAGCGAAGGACGCGGGACTCACCATGCTCGAGGACAACGAGGCAGTCATAATAGATCTGTTGGTAGAGGCGGTGCTGTTCAGCACCGCGACGCTCGTCAGGTTCACCGCGCATGCCGCCGCCGCCACCGCCGCCGATAGCCGGACCTAGGGCAAGAGAGCAAAAGAGAGGGGGGGGGGGGGAAACACAACACAGAGTAGAGGGCATGTAGTTCCACAACAACTGCTGTTAACAAAAATGCTACACAGACGGATCTTTACAGGGGGATTACGGGCTCCTTCCTTCTCACTAAACCTGCCCCCTAATTTTAAGCTGGGTGGGGCCAGCCCTCCCCCCTCAATCCAATCACAGTGCCCCATCTCTAATCCACCCTGTAATGAGCCAGTAAAGGTCCGTGAATGTAGCATTGCCGTGCTGTTAACGGGCCATCTCATTGCAAAACACGTCCTCTTCTACTAGAGTTTACAGACCATACCATCCAGTAAACAACCACAAGTTTTGCAACGAAAAAGGGGAAAAAGACAAAATCCTCTCAAAAGGACAGTTCGCACGAGTAGTCTAGGGGTAGACAGTTTGCGGCGGCGAGTTGGGCCTCTCACTTCTTGATGGGCTTCACGGGGCTGCACTTCTTCCGCGGCCTTTCGGTCGGCCTCCGCCTTGCAGATCGCATCCGAGTGCCCCAGGGTCTTGGCGCCAATAATCCTACACACACGGACTATTACGAGGCTTTTACTTAATCATTCCAACTAACTAACCTCTTCCCCTATTTTCAGTGGGGTGGGACCCGCCTCCTCCCCAACTTCCAATCCCAAGCCTTCACGATAGCCAGTCCATTGATCTCGTGAAAAAAGACCCTGTGAACCTAGCAATGCTCGTCTAGGCGGTCTCGTTGAGGTGCATCTGGCACCGGGGACACGGCTTGGTGACCCTGATCGTCTCAAGCATCTTCGCCTTGCGCTGCCTCGCCGCCTTGGCCTTGCCCATCTGGTGGCGTGAAACGCATCAGAACAAGCAGAGCACGGAAAATCAAGACCAGCAGTTGAAAACAAAGTGGAAAAAAATCAACCGTGAAATCGGTGCGTGCACCACATCTAACATGCGGACGACCCAACGAAATCTGAATGCAGCGACGACATGCAAAGTAGAGATCCACCAGAGCCTCAGACCTCTCCCAATGCATTGGTGCTAAAGTGGGGTGCTAAGTGCATTAAAATGCTTAGCAACTAATATCCCCAATGCATCGATGCTTAGGTTTTGTAGCTAAGCCTTCTCTATTTAATTGTTTAGTAATAAAACTTCTTCATGTATTGGTTGGTAGTCCTTTTGTCTAGGTTCACGTGCTTAGCATTGGTTTTTATTGGGGTTACCATAGTCCTCTCTCTCCTCTTTAATTGTTTTGCCACATCATTTTTCTGTCTATATGGCATTTTTAGCACCTGTACATCATGGAGCACTGGGTATGACCAAACAACCATACTAATTAAACTTAGATCAGAACCAAATAATTGACGCATTGGGTCGGCAGGAAACTCGCTAGGTAACGCGCGGAAACAAATCCATCGTCGGCACGGAAAAACGAGGCAAGTACCACGCGTAGGCAAATCGAACATCGGCAGGAGAATCGATCGCTACGTCCATGCATAAACAAATCAAGCATCGGCACGGAAAGTAGGTACTCCCTCCGTTCCAAAATTAATACTCCCTCCGTAAATTAATATAAAAGCGTTTGAAATATTAAAATAGTGATCTAAATGCTTTTATATTAGTTTACAGAGGGAGTACGTAGCAAGCGTGAAGAGACTCGAACGGGAAGGAGGGTTGGATCGTGCGCCGCCGGATGCGCTGAGTCGTGCGCCGCGGGCAGGTAAGGTGGGCGTAGGAGCGAGGGGATGGACGACACACTGACTCCGTGTGTTGCGGTGTGTGTTATATAGGCGGCGGCTCGGTGTGATTAACTCAAGTCTTTTTTTTAAGAAGACTGGGTCGCCGCATTTATCCACTTCACTCGTGTTACCTCACGTGTGCAAACTTGCACGACAAGTTGGATCCGTGCGCAACAGTACGGTGAGGAAAATAAAACATTTTTTTTCTTTTTTCTCCCGCATAGCTTAGAGCATCTCCAACCGTTCCAGTATGGATAAAATAAAGGCATCTACAATGCCAGCCGCTTATACAGGTGCTTATCAGCAAAAAAAATGGTAAAATAGAAAAAGCACCTAAGCGCCCTCGCATGCAACGGCAGACACTAATTCTGTTGAGTAAATTAAACAACCCAGCACTTCCAGTAGGCAGAAAAAGGAGCAAGCGCTCGACGCAACACCTTGCATCGACGACGCCTCGTGCAACACCAGGATTCAACCGATTAACTGCTAATTAGCCGGGAAACTAATCCTAGCGTCCATCCTAAGCGCCCGCATTGGACATGCCCTAACAGCTGTTTCAGGGTCTTCACGTGCAGCAGACGATCATCAGTAATAAGAGGCTCTCCGGGTGAAAGTGATAACGAGATCCTAATGTTAGATTTAGTAAAATTCATTTAACCCGAATAGAAGAGAGATCAGAGTCCCAGAGTATAGACAAGGAGTAAAAGATCCTAGTACCACCCAATGGCAACGTGGGCCCGTAAGCCGCACAGCCATGTTAGTAAAACATTTTCAATGACTAGACTCAACTTCGGCCAAGGAGTTGGAAAGGGGGATTCCTACAGGCAGTCGGCTCTGATGCCAACTTGTAACGCCCCCGATTCAATCGTACACTAATCATGCACGTAAATGTGTACAATCAAGATCAGGGACTCACGGGAAGATATCACAACACAACTCTAAAACATAAATAAGTCATACAAGCATCATAATACAAGTCAGGGGCCTTGAGGGCTCGAATACAAGTGCTCGATCATAGACGAGTCAGCGGAAGCAACAATATCTGAGTCTGCATATAAGTTAAACAAGTTTGCCTTAAAAAGGCTAGCACAAATCGGGATACAGATCGAAGAGGCGCAGGCCTCCTGCACAGGATCCTCCTAACTACTCCTGATCGTCAGCCGTGGGCTGCACATAGTAGTAGGCACCTCCGTGTAGTAGGAGTCGCCGACGGTGGCATCCGCTCTGGCTCCGACATCTGGTTGCGGCAACCAGAAAGAAAGGAAAGGGGGAAAAGGGGGAGAAAAACAACCGTGAGTACTCATCCAAAGTACTCGCAAGCAAGGAGCTACACTACATATGCATGGGTATATGTGTAAAGGGCCATATCAGTGGACTGAACTGCAGAATGCCAGAATAAGAGGGGATAACTAATCCTGTCGAAGACTACGCTTTTGGCAGCCTCCGTCTTGCAGCGTGTAGGAGAGAGTAGACTGAAGTCCTCCAAGTAGCATCGCATAGCAAAATCCTACCCGGCGATCCCCTCCTCGTCGCCCTGTTAGAGAGCGATCACCGGGTTGTATCTGACGCTTGGAAGGGTGTGTTTTATTAAGGATCCGGTTCTATTTGTCATAAGGTCAAGGTACAACTCCAACTCGTCCTGTTACCGAAGATCACGGCTATTCGAATAGATTAACTTCTCTGCAGGGGTGCACCACATAGCCCAACACGCTTGATCCCATTTGGCCGGACACACTTTTCTGGGTCATGCCCATTGCGGAAGGTCAACACGCCGCAGCCCCACCTAGGCCAACAGAGAGGTCAAGACGCCGGTCTAAACCTAAGCGCACAGTGCGGGCCCATCGCCTTAGCACACCAAGACGCTATGCGGGCGGCCGAAGCGTAATCCAGCCCCCTTAATACAAGAGCAGGCTTACGTTCCAAACCGGCGCGCGCCGCTCAGTCGCTGACGTCACGAAGGCTTCGGCTGATACCACGACGCCGAGTGCCCATAACTGTTCCCGCGTAGTTGGTTAGTGCGTATAGGCCAAGAGCAGACTCGAGATCAAATACCAAGATCTCGTTAAGTGTGTTAAGTATCCATTGACGCCCGAACAGGGCCAGGCCCACCTCTCTCCTAGGCGGTCTCAACCTGCCCTGTCGCTCCGCCACAAAGTAACAGTCGGGGGCCGTCGGGAACCCAGGCCCACCTCTACCGGGATGGAGCCACCTGCCCCTTCAGCCCACATCTCCAAACAGTATCATAAGTAATGTAACAGTGTAAAGTATATAGCATATGCCCGTGATCACCACCCGAGTGATCACGGCCCAGTAGTATAGCATGGCAGACGGACAAGAGTGTAGGGCCACTGATGGACCACTAGCATCCTATACTAAGCAGTAGGATAGCAGGTAAGGGTAACAACTGTAGCAACAATGACAGGCTATGCAACAGAATGGGAGTAACCGGACAGTAACATGCTACACTACTCTAATGCAAGCAGTATAGAGAAAAATAGGCGATACCTGGTGATCAAGGGGGGGGGGGGGGCTTGCCTGGAAGCTCAGCCGAGAAGGAGGGATCGTCAACACCGTAGTGGTACTGGGTAGCAGCAGCGTCGGTCTCGGTGTCTAGCGAGAGAAGGGGGAAGGAACAATAAATAGGGAGCAAACAAAGCATCACAAAATATAACAAGGCAATAAGCGGTGCCAGGGTGACCTAACGCAAAGATGGGTGATACCGGCAAAGGGGGAAAACATCCGGGAAAGTATCCCGGTGTTTCGCGTTTTCGGACAGATGAACCGGAGGGGAAAAGTTGCGTGTTCACTATGATAGGGATGTGTAGCGGACGAACGGGCTGTGTATCCAGATTCGTCTCGTCGTTCTGAGCGACTTTCATGTACAAAGTATTTGTATCCGAGTTACAGTTTATTTTCTATGATTTATCAAAGTTTTATGCATTTTTTACATTTATTTAATTAATTAACTCGAACATTATCCAAAACAGTGAAAGGTGATGTCAGTATGACATCACCATGGCATCAGCAGGTCAAACCCAGCTGACCAGAGTCAAACCTGGCCAGTGGGTCCAGTGGGACCCACCTGTCATAGACTAACATGTTAATTAGGGTTTAATTAAGCAGGATTAATTAAACTAGATTAATTAAGTTAATTAACTAATTAATTATTATAATATTATTATTATTTATTTATTTTATTCCTTTTCTTCTTTTCTTTTTCGTTCTAAAAAGGGGTCGGGCCCCAGTGGTCAGTGACACACGCCACTGCTGGGCGCCCCGTAACGGGATAATGGGCGCGGGTGATCCCCCGGTTGGCCCCGGGCACCGGTCGGGGCGGAGGAGAGCGCCGGCCAGGGCGGACAGGGAGCGCCGGGTGCAGCTGGGGGAGGTAGCGGGCGGCAGGGGGAGTGACGACGCGGCCGGCGCGGTTGTGGCACACGCGAACCACGGTCGGGAGGTGCAGGTGCCTTGGCCGAGGCACGACCTCGTGCAAAGTGGCGCAGCCGGAGCGGAAGGGGGGAGTCAGGCGGCCATGGCAGGTGCGTAGCTGGCACTGGCGGTGCGAGCCACGGCAGGGGAAGGACACGACGGCGACGGCGCGCGGCGATAGCCGCAGCAGAAGCAGAGAAGGAGCGAGGCCGGAGCCCGGGGGCTCACCCACGTTGCAGGGACGAGGGGCGGCGAGGCTCGTTGGAGCCGTTGAGGAGGAAGACGGGGACGAGTAGGCGACGAAGAGGACGACGGGGAGGCAGTCCGGCGATGGCGTCCGGTAGGTCCAAGCGGGCGCGATCTTAGCGAGGAAGAGGCAGAGACGATCGGACGAAGTCCGTGGCGCTTTAACAGCGAAACGGGGGGGTAGGTAGCGAGCCGGCGCCGAGGATGTTGCCCCAATCCAGAAGGGGATCGGGGAGCGAGGAGAGTGGGGAGTGGGGTTTCGTCACCGATCCAGATCGGATCGGGACGGGGAGAGGGAGTGGGGCGAGTGGGGGGGTTAGGGTTACGGGGGTGGGAAGTTAGTAGGGGAGGTGGACCGGGGTGGGCCGGCCCGTTCGAAGGTTGAGGCAGTGGGCCACTTGGCCAATGGGGGGTCCTGTTTTCTTTTCTCTTTTTTGTATTTGTTTTGTCTTCTGTTTTTATTCTTTTATTTATTTTTCTGTTACTTTTAGTTTCACTTTTTATTTTAGATTTATGACTTATAAAAGTAGTCCCTAATTTGGTCTAAATAATTATACTACCACCACATAAGTTTGGGCAACTAGATAGAATAGTTTAATAATTTATTAATTGTAAAAAGCATTTGATTAATTGTTTTGCTACTATTTTATTTACTTTAGGAATCAAACACTTTCAAAGATGTTGGTTTCTTCACCAATATTACTTATGCATTATTTGGCTCTCTCCAAACATTTTAGTTTTAAGATTGGAAAACTTTTATTATTTGTTTGATTTTGAATTTGGATTTGAATCGTGTCGGGGAGGCTGATCGTACCCACGAACACCTATGGGGCCGGCGGACCAGGCCCCTTGTGGTTCGGAGGGGGGCGGAGATCGCACGAAGAGCGGATCGAGGCGAGGCACACGAGCAGTTTACCCAGCTTCGGAGCTCTCCGGAGAGATAAAACTCCTACTGCTGCTTGCTTGATGTATTGTGTTCTTGCTAGGGAGCAATGAGAGCTACAAAACCTAGCGTGAGCGTATCTGGTCTCTGGTGAGTCGAATGGACCGAACCAGCCGAACCTCCCCTACGTTGCGCATGGGCCTCCTTTTATATGCTCAAGGGGTCTCCGACAGGTGGCAACATAGGCGGGGGTACAAATGTAAAAACAGGAGTTGGTACACCTACTCGAGCGATGTATGCAGTGCAAAATACCTAACTCGGCGGCAAGGGACAAAAGCAATAAATGCCCGTCGGTTGTCGCCCGAACGATTACTTGAGAGGCCGTCCAGTGCGCCTCCGCTCACCACGATGGCAAGTTTGTCGGCGCCGCTTATCGCTGCTCTCCGCCGGCTGCCTGACCCGCCGACACGGCGCATGGAACGGTCCCATGGCGACACGTCGGCTGGATGAGCTGGAGCGGAGACGGAGAGAAGTCGCATGTCGCTGACAAGCGCCTTGCCGCGGCGAATCTTGTCGCGCCCGGAGGCTTGTCGCGCTCCGGGCCTTCGGCAAGCTCCTCTTGCCGGGGCCTTGTCTTCTGCATGCTCGAGGTGGCCTTCCGACAAGCTCCTCTTGTCGGGCCTTTGTCTTCTTAATCAAATACTTTGTTCTTGAATGGCTCCAAAGGAGCCACTGGCGATCTGGCGGTGACGAGGCAAACCCTGCCGCTGGTGCTGCAACTGTCCGTGCTGCAGTCACGGGATACTAGGGTACCCTACTCTAGTACACCGGCAGAGCCCCGGGCTGGGCCGTACTGCAGTGCCGAAGCGCTTGTCGGGCCAGGCCCAAAAGCGTACGGAGACACGCGGCCTCGACCACGCCGCAATTCGCCCCGGACCCACCACGATCCCCACTAACAGCACGCACGGACGTGGCGTCGTGCGAAGATCGTGGGCGCGGTCGTGGGGGTTCTTTATTAGTATAAGCGAACGTCCGCCCCTCCCCCTCTTTATAAGCGGAGGAAGCAGAGGCAGGCCGCCCAACCCTGCCATTGCAGTCTTGTCAAGAAAACCACCGCCGCTCCCTCTTCTTCTCCGGTCGAAGAAGGCAGCGCCCCGCCCCCTTCCGCCACAAGCACACTCACCGCCGTCGGCCTCCTCTGCCCCCCTCGCCATGGCTCTGAAAGCCGACAAGGAGAAGGGCGTCAAGTCGGCCGAGGCGCAGCGGCTCGCGGCGTTGCGCAAGGAGCGAGCCGTCTTCCCCGCGCAGCTCGGCGCACGGGAGATGCGGGACGTCTTCTACCTCTTACGGTCGACGGAGACGCGTGCGCATCCGCGACGAGGGTACTCCCGCCTCCGCCGCTGATTCGCCCCGACAGGTACCCTTTTTCGCCCTTTTTCTTCTATTGCGGTCTTTGCCGCCCGTTTTACGAAGTTCTTTTGCGACATAATGAACACCTTTAGCCTCCGCCTCCTTGATTTCACCCCCAACGCCGTCTTGACCATGGCAGTTTTCGCACATTTGTGCGAAACTTTGTCGAAATCCACCAACGTGGCACTCTTCCGCCATTTCTTTGTTCCCAGCGTCGAGAGAGGAGAGCCACTTGGGAGGGATAGCACAGGTCTCTAGGATCGGCAAGAAAGAGGCCTACCTAGAGGGAGAGTTCCGCAACAAGTCGGAGGAGTGGAGAGCCAACGGTGCTGGGTCGTGAGGAGAACCCGCAGCCCTTCACCGCGGGCGCCAAACCCCAATAGTGCAGCGAGGATTGGAGTAACTTGGCGCCGGAGGATGCGAAGCTGAAGATAGCTGTGACCCGAATTCTGCGCCTCAGGCTTGCCGGGTTGACCGTAGGAGCAGTTGGCGCAGATTTCCTTCGCCACCGCATCGCTCCCTTGCAGGAAAGGAGGAGGCCTGCTTGGGAGTTCCAAAACGCGGCAGACATAATGAGGCTGCGCCTGGCCGAACTGGAACTTCACCGTCATGGAGCTGGATTCAGTGCTGCTCGAGCTGTTCAAGAACGACCCGACCATCTGAGTGGTTTAGGTTGCCGCGGGGTCGTCCTTTGTGCAACAACTTCGGCGCCGACCGCATCCGTGCCATGATGCCACCGTGCGACTCCGCAGGATCGTCCCGACTGGCAGGAGCCACCCGACGAGGTCGTGGCAGCAATTCTTCGACGATTTGCAAGAAGTGCCGATCCTCCGACGAAAGCAGAAAAGGCTCACCAGCGACACCGCCGACCGTGAGATGGCGCGGATTGCCACCAGGGTGGAGGAGGCGGCAGCAGCGCCGCCGCCGGAGCCTTCGGGTTCACCGTGGAGGAGGCGGACGCGCGGCGGCGGCAAGCCTTGCCGAAGCGAGGGAGGTCGCCGGCGAGGACGAGCTTGTCGAGCCCGAGGCCGGGTCGAGTGGACCCGCCGAGGGCGCTTCTTCCCCACCGCTAAGCGACTTGCCGCCAGTGAGCCCTGCTCGCCGAAGAGGCGTCTCGCAAGGCTGGAGACGAGCCGGGCGACAGCATCGCCCACAAGCGAAGAGCGCCAGCGACGCGCTTCCACCGCGGCAAGCGAGGTTGCCTTGAGCGCCCACACTGCCGCGACAACTGTGGTGGGATCTTCTCAGGCCACCGCCGACGCCTCCGCCAAGCGGCCAAGAGAGCCCAGGCCTCCGCCTCGTCGCACCGGAGGCGAGCCGGAGTTCGACTTCTCCGCGCTCAGCTCTAAGGAGGAAGGCGAAGAGTAAGCTTCTCGAGATTGTGCTTGTATTTCTTCAATTTTCATTGCTTCATCTTGAATCTGATTTGCTTCGTTCTGGGCTCTTTCCTTTTCAGGACGCTGGCCCAGAGAGCGGCGAAGAGGGCCAAAATCCCGACGGTCGTCGTTGAGGACGATTCTCCCGTGGCGACGAGGGACGCGTCCGAGACTCCCTTGCCGGACCCGGCAACCCTTCCTCTCAGCAGCCCCCAGCACAGCCCCCAGAGTAAGTGTGCAGTTTCCTCCATACTATTAGGTGTGCAGGGTGCCCTTTCTTCATTGATATCTGACTGTGTGCTTGTGTAGGAGAAGAGCAGCCTCATCAGGAGGGCTCGGAAGCCGCCTCCGAGATCCTGCCCGCTGCCACTACGCCGCCAAGGGAGAATTCCCCGGCAAGGGAGCGCCCTCCGACAAGGGAGGCCACTCCGACAAGGGAGGCCACTCCGGCAAGGGAGGCTACCCCGGCAAGGGACGGCGCCCGGTGACCCTCCAGTGGTCGAGGCCATGGCTGCGGATCCCGTTGCAGGTAATTCCCTTCTGTGAAAATCTCCCTTGGGCTTGCTTTCTTTTGTTTCTCTTTTTGAACATCTCGCTTGTTGCTCTTTCTTCGTCGGCCTTGAGCCGATGGAGGTCGAGGCCGCGGCGAGGAGGAAGCCTGCTGCAACACCGACGAGGCCGCCCGTCGAGGAAGAAGAGGTCGTCGTGGAAGAAGAGGCCGTCGCCGACGAGCCTGTTGGCGAGGAGGTCACCGAGGCTGCCGACGCAGAGGCCGCGAGGGGTCGGGCGATCGATCGACGTGACCTGAGGCCGCAGGAGCGGCAAGCGCTACACCGACAGCCGACTCCCCGCTGGCCTTGCGGGCGGCAGTTCGAGAGCCCCCCGGCGCCCTATCTCAAGGCCGGGCGGCGTCTTCATCAAGCTCCCCTGGGAACCGAGCTCCAGGGCGCCGGTCGAAGGGGAGACCTTCGACGGCGAGCTACTCGCCTCCGCTGGGCTGACGCTGGTGGACGCGCCAAGCATGTGGCGGCGAAGTTCGAGGTGGAGCAGTTCTTTGAAGAAGCTGTCGCTCTACCGCGCCCGACAGTGCCAAGTTGGAGACCCGGGAGGCACTTGTCGCGAGGGCAGGAGCGGACATGGAGAAGCGCGAAGAGCTCGGGCGCCAACCAAGAAACCCTCCGCGACATAGCAGAAGCGCTGGGGTATCTCATGAAGAGCGCACGACCTTCATCCTTGAGAAGGCCGCAATGAGGAGGAGCAAGGCTGGCTGCCGAGAAGCTCGCCGCCTTGAGAAAGCGAGTTGGCGCAGCGGAAGGTCAACCTGGACAGCCACGAAGAAGACCTTGCCGCTGAGGAGTCACTTGGCGGGCGCCAGAAGCGAAGCGACGCTGCCGAGGGCCGCCGAGGCCGCCAAGGAGGAGTTGAAGCGAAGGTGGCACAGCTAGAGGCCACCCTCAAGAAGAGCGGCGAAGAGCTTGCCGTGCTCAAGCGTGAGCGAGAAGGACGCCTACACTGGGCGAGGCTGCAGAGTCGTCTCGCTGATAGAGGCAAGGAGCTCGACACCACCAAGGATTCAAAGGCGGATCTTGAGCTGGGCTGACCACTCGACGCAGACGTTGGATGGCGCCCGAGAGGCGGGAGGTGGGCTTGTTGGAGGCGATCAAGGCCAAGGAGGAGCTCTTTGGCGAATGCTGCCTCCATCTAGAACACCTTGAGGGAGAGCGTGGAGCACTGGACTGAGGGTCTTGTGGACACCGCCGCCGACATCCACAACGAGCTGATGGAGCTGGGGATGGCGGACCTTGCGTACTCCTCCGACGAGCATCTCCAACCCAGCGCCAAGCTCAGCTTATTCTTCAAAGGCGTGGCGACGGGCCTCCAGCGACTCCGGGAAGAGGTCCCAAAGCAGCTGGCCGAGGAATCACGCCAGTGCGTGCAGGAGCCCTCGAGAAGGTGTTGATCAAGGTGGCCTTCCGCAATCCGGGCCTCAACCTTAACGGCGTCCTCGGATCCCTGCCGCCCGATGCCAACGTGGAGGAGCTCAAAGCCCTTGTCGCACCCATTGTGGACAAGGTGAACAAGATCAAGCGAATTGAGGCGACCGCGAGACTAGGCCGCCAACTTTATCTTTCCCTTGTCGCTTGATCATGTTTAGAACACTTTGTTAGATCAGCGACAAGTTATTTTGTAATATACTCTATCATAGGCGATCAATGCAATGTTATTTCCTCTACTTGATTCCTTCCTTTAATGCGTTTACGCCTTACGCATTTGGGGGACTTGTCGGTGCGGGCACTTTTGGCCTTGTTGAGTGCGGAACGTCGGCTTCTTTGGCGATGCCGCCTCCGACAAGCAACCTTGTCGCGACTAGCTGCAGCTCACTTAAGTTGTTGAGCGGACTCGAAACAAAGTAAGGGCGCGACTAGCCGGCGAGTTGGTTCCTCTGCGCACGTGTTCTCCATACAAAGTACTATCGTTCGAGGAAGATAACTTGAAAATTTAAGAATTGATTGCTCAAACTTTGGCAACTTAGCTTTTCTGTCTCTTGCTTCCCGATGAGGTGAAGCTTCCTCGGCGGTGCACAGTCGATAGTATTATCTCCTCCTCCCCTTGGTTAACTTGTGCGAGGGAGCCTTCCTTTCTTTGAGAAAAGAGAAAGAAGAGGAAATAACGTTATGGAGCCCAGCGGCTCGATTTTGCTTACGGGGTGTGGTTGCTGCACAAAGTGTTAGCCAAAACATGCAATAAAATAATGAAAGCATGAATTTGACAAGTTGTGCGCAACACATGAGCTTTACTGATGCACGGGGTCTGCGCCCGGCTTTGTACAAAGGATTACATGCAACAGCGGCAAGACTTGTACAAAAGGTGGTTGCCGGAATGGGTTCCGACAACCGCGCCCTATGGGTAAAACTTACGAAGATGCTCTATGTTCAAGGAGTTGCTCACCGGAATGCTATCTTCGGTCTCAAGGCGGACAGCCTTGAGCCTAGTGACTCGTTTCACCCAATAAGGGCCTTCCCACTTCAAGGCGTCAACTTGTTTGAATTCTTGGCGGTGAGCAGCCGAAGAACAAGGTCGCCTTCCTCGAGACTTCGGCACTAACTTTGTGGCTATGGTAGCGACGCAAAGCTTCTTTGGTAGCGGCGGCTCGCCTGGCGGCTGAAAGGCGATCCTCCTCAAGGAGCAGCGTCATCTTGTCGCAGCTGCTCTTGCTCAAGCTCATCATAAGCGAGCACTCGAGGCGATCCGTATCTGAGTTCCGTGGGGAGAACTGCCTCTGCTCCATAGACTAGAGCAAAGGGTGTCCGGCGGTGGCTCGATTCGGCGTCGTCTGATCGACCAAAGAACCACCGGCAGCTCCTCGATCCAGTTTCTTCCGCACTTGTGCAGCCTGTCGAAAGTTACGGTCTTGAGCCCGCGTAGCACTTCAGCGTTGCCCTCTCGCTTGACCGTTGCTTCTCGGGTGAGCAACGAAGCAAAGCAGACCTTGGCGCCAAGGTCTTGGACGTCTTGCTGAAGGTGCGACTTCGTGAATTGTGTGCCGTTGTCGGTGATGATCCGGTTAGGGATTCCAAAGCGGCAAACAATTGACTGAAGAACTTGACTCGCCGACCGTGCCGTCACCTTCCTCACTGCTTCCACTTCCGGCCACTTTGTGAACTTGTCGATGGCGGCGTACAAGTACTCAAAGCCCCGACGGCTTCGTGGAAGGGGCCGAGGATGTCGAGCCCCAGGACCGAAAATGGCGAGGATAAAGGGATCGCGGAGAGCTTGAGTGGCTGGTGTATCTGCTTGGAATGGAACCGCACGCTTCACACTTGGTTACTTGTGCGATTGCATCACGGAGGGCTGTCGGCGGAAGAAACCTTGTCGGAAAGCTTTGCGGCAAGTGCTCTTGCGCCAATGTGGTGACCACATATGCCTCCATGTATCTCTGCCAACTTACATCCATCTTCCACAGGAATACACTTCAATTTCACACCGTTGAGTCTTCTTACATGCGGTATGCGTCAACAAACTAGTACATACTTGACTGCCGGGCTACTCTTTCCGCTTCTTCTTGCTCTTCGGGAAGTTCTCCTGTCTGGAGGAAATGGGAAATCTGCTGCGCCCATGCTGGAGCTTGCGGCTCGACAACAAGGACTAAAGGCACATCTGCTGCTGCGGGAACATCAGCTTCCACGGCAAGAACCTGTGGCCCTGCCGGAGCTTGATGCTCCCCGAAAAGCTTGCCGGAACAAGACTTGTCGGGAGCGTCTACTTCAACGAAACAAACCCTGGGGCCTATCGGAGCAGACTGCTCCTCAGCACTGTTGGTGTTGATCTTGGGGACCTTTGCAACGACGGCGGGGAAGCTCCGGAGAAAGTAGTCACCAGAGGCCAACTTCCTCTTCTTGCTTTGTCCAGTTGATGGTGTTACGGTTGGTTGAGTCGGCTTGAGCACGAAAATTCTGGCTCCACAGGCAACTTAAGTGCGGCGCACTTTGTGAGCCGTCGGCAAGAATATCATTCTGAGCTCTTGGAACATGTTCCATTTGCAGGCCGTCAAAGTGTTCTTCTAGCTTCCTCACTTCATCGACGTAGGCTTCCATCAACGGACTCTGGTAATCTTTGTTGACTTGGCGGACGACGAGTTGTGAGTCTCCCCTGACAATAAGCTTTTTGATCCCAAGGTCCACGGCGATCCTGAGGCCGGCAAGCAAACCTTCATACTCTGCAGTATTGTTTGTCGCTTGATCCTTGGGAAAGTGCATCTGGACGACGTACTTGAGGTGCTCTTCGGTGGGTGCGATAAGCAGCACGCCGACACCGGCGTCTTGCAGCGAGAAGACACCATCAAAGTACATCAGCCACTCTTTGCTTGCTTCTTTGACGGGAATGCTCGTCTCCGGAATCTCTTCATCTGGCGTTGGCGTCCATTCTGCTATGAATTCTGCCAAGGCTCTGCTTTGGATAGTTGATGTGCTTTCAAACTTGAGACCAAAGCTTGACAGCTCCAAAGTGCCCACTCGACAATCCCGCCTGCCGCTTCGGATTCTCGCAGTATCCTCTTGTTGAAAGCGAGTGACAACTGTGATCTCATGTGCTTGGAAGTAATGGCGCAGCTTTCTCGCTGCACCATCCTTTTCTGTATCTGGTCATGCGTCTTCGTGGACTCGTCCTTGTCGGGACCAGAGCTTGTCGGCGAAGCCCCCTGCTTGTCGGTGGATGTGCTTCTTTGTGGTTCTGGCTCGTCATCCGCCTCCTCTCTCTCCGCCACTAACGCAGCACTAACCACTTGATTGGTTGCCGCTATATATAGCAGCAACTTCTCTTGTGGCTTAGGTGCGACAAGTGTTGGAGTGGAGGACAGGTATCTCTTCAAGTCTGCAGCGCAGCCTCCGCTTCGAGTCCATTTCATTGGACCTGCCTTTTCAAAATCTTGAAAAATGGCAGCGCGCTCAGCAGAACCTAGAAATAAACCTCTTGAGAGCAGCCACGCAACCGCAAGTCTTCGTACATCCTTGACGGCGCTTTGGTGCTTGATCTGCTCAATGGCCTTGATCTTGTCGGGATTAGCTTCAATCCCTCGCTGAGACCACGAAGAACCGAGAAGCTTGCGGAAGGGACTCCAAACACGCACTTCTCGGGGTTGAGCTTGAGGTTGATCTTGCGCAGATTTGCAAAGGTCTCGTCCAAATCTTGAACCAGAGTTGCTTTGTCCTTGCTTTTTGACCACTATGTCATCCATGTAGGCTTCCACATTTACGTGCATTTGCGGCTCAAAAGCGTCATGGACTACTCTTGCAAATGTTGAACCAGCATTCTTCAAACCGAAAGGCATCCGTATGAAACAGTATGTGCCACATGGTGTAATGAATGCGGTCTTCTCTTCATCTTCTTCAGCCATGAAGATCTGATGATATCCTGAGTATGCATCAAGAAACGAAAGCAAATCACATCCAGCCGTGGAGTCAACAATCTGGTCAATGCGCGGCAAGGGAAATGGATCTTTGGGACAAGCTTTATTAACATCCGTGAAGTCAATACAAGTCTCCATTTTCCATTTGCTTTGTGCACGACTACAGGATTGGCCAACCACGTAGGATGGAGCACTCCTCTGACAAGGCCTGCTGCTTCCAGTTTCTTGATCTCTTCGGCTATGAATCTTTGGCGCTCCACGCTTGCTTCACGACTTTTTGCTTGACGGGCGCGCGCGAGGACAAACAGCCAGCGGTGCTCAATCACTTCCACAGGAACACCGGGGATGTCGACGGTTGCCATGCAAACACGTCGACATTCGCCTGAGGAAAGCAACGAGCGCCTTCCTATTTAGGGTCGAGAGAGGCAGCGATGGTGAAGGTATCACCTCTGCCGTCCTCCTTGGCGGACACCTTCTTGGTCTTTGGCGGAGCCACCATCTTCTTGCACTTGCGGTGGAGCTCGATGGTGCGTCCTCGTGGTAGCGCAGCACTCCGAAGAGGTGCGCTTGCGGAGTGAGCATCGAGCCCTTGCCGGACTTGGACTTCGTCTTCTTCCCCCCGGGAGCTTCAGCGGCAAGTGTCTGGCAATCTGTCGCGGCTGCTGCATCCCGGTAGATCTTGTCGGCACAGATAAGGGCATCCTTCTTGTCGCCGTGGACAGAGATGACGCTTATCGGGCCTGGCATCTTGAGTAGGTTGTAGGCGTAGTGAGAGGCTGCCATGAACTTGGCGAGTCTTTGGGCGACCAAGTATCCCATTGTAAGGCAATGGGAAATCTGCAACGTCGAATGTAACCCTCTCGATCCACGAAGTTCAGCTCACGCCAAATGTGACCGCAACGTAATCTTCCTTCGCTTGCTCCTTCCCGGATTGATTCCTGGAAGGTACCGGTCTCCTCGAGCTCATTGTCGAGGATTTGAAGCTTCGGAGCACCGCGGAGGAGATCAGATTCAAGCCGGCCCGCCGTCAACTAGCATTTTGTGACCTTGAGGTTGCGGATGGTTGGTGAGACCAACATCGGCAAGCACCGACCGCAGCGATTATGCGATCGGTGGTCCTCAATATCAAAAATGGTAGGCGTGCTGGACCACTTGAGAGGCTTGCGTGACTCTACGGATGGTTCCGCTGCATTGAACTCCCGCATCCATTGCTTGAGCTGGCGGTGGGAGGTATGCAGGGAAGCGCCTCCGTCAACGCAGAGGACCTCTGTGGCTTTCTAAGACTCCTGCTCATCGGCGTCGTCGTCCTCCATATCTTCGTCGTCGTCATCATCTTCATCCTTGTCGCGTCCGCGGGGAGGTCGATCTCCTTGCCGCTGCTTGGCCTTGCCGCGGCGTCCTCCCCGGGCGGGACGTTTCTTGCTTGCTCCCCTAGCACCTTCCTGGGCCTTCTCCTTGTCGCGCCGCTCGTACTCAGCTCTTTCTTTGTTCGACAAGCTGCTCGACCTTCTTGCAGCTCTGGAGGTCGTGGCCCTTGGTGCGGTGGATCTTGCAAGATCTTGCTTGCGGAGCTGTCCTGCTTGTCGGCGGCCGCCACCGACTGGTGGTTGGCGTCAGCGGCAACCTCCTTGCCGGAGCCACCAGCCTTGGCGTTCTTGTCGCCACCTCCGTTGCCGGACTGCTCAGCTGCTAGCACTTCTCTGGCTTTCTTCTTCCTGTTGCCTCGCCGCCGGCCTTTCTTTGCCGGGGCGGTGTCCTCACTGTCGACCACTGTACGCATTCTCTCCCGAGTCTCCTCCCTTCCTCGGTAGCGTGCACACTTGTCGGCCAAGGCGTATAGCTCATCGGCGTCCTTGACTTTGCACATCGCCATCTCCTCCCTCATCCTACGGTTCCGCACATTACGATGAAATGCGCTGATCACCGCGTGGCGGGTGGGCGTCCGGGATGTTGTAGTGCACACGGCTGAATCTCTGAATGAACTTGTGAGGACTCTCCTTCCTTACAGGCGGCGGATGAAGGTCACTCTCTTGGCCATGGGGTTTGTGGCCACCTGTGAAGGCGCCAACAAACTGATGGCACAAATCTGCCCAAGAGGATATGGAGCTGTCCGGCAAGTGCATGAGCCAAGATCTGACGTTGGACTTGAGCACGAGCAGGAAGTAGTTGGCGAGGATCTTGTCGTCCCGTCCCCCCGCAGCCTGCACCGCAATGGTGTAGATGCTAAGGAACTCCGACGGATGCGTCCTGCCATCATACTTCTCCGACACGTCTGGTTTGAAGTTTTTCTGGCTGGGCCACTGGACTTGCCGCAGCTCACGAGTGAACGCAGGGCAACCTACCGCGTACGGCAAGTCGCCTGGCTCCTCCGGCGCGCGCATGTCAGCAGAAGGCCCAGCGCGCTTGTCGGACTGACGTCGCGCTTCTCTTCGGCGCTCGATGCGAGTTCGAGCGTCCTCTTGTTGTCGCTCATGAAGAACTTGGCGCTGATCGCGGCGAACTCGCGGATCCGACGACGCGGTGGAGTCGCTGTCGAGGTGGATCCGGTGAGTCGGCGATCTTGGCCTTCTTGGCGGAGAGTGCACGATGGTTGCACCTCCGACAGTCTCGTCGCCACCGGCTCGTGCCTTGTCGTCTCGCCGCGGCAATGATGGCGTTGGTTGCCGCGGAGCGTCGCCGTTGGCAAAGCCGATGAGGCTCTGGATAGTAGCCCTCCACTCATCGACCTTCTCGGCCGTTGGAGGGTAGTCGAGGAGCAGCTGAGCTCTTGCCAGAGCTTCTGCTGGAGTAGTGGGTGGCATTGGAGAACGGTGCGAGGAGCGGGATACGCTCGGACTTCTAACTACGTTAGAAGGAGCAGCACCCTGTCCAGGCGACCGTATCTCACTCGTGCCAGCATGTTGGCGCGCATGCTGGTCTTGAAGGTCTCGATCCAACGAACGTATGGCGTTGTGAACGCCATGACGTTGTTGGTCCCGCGTCTCCTGAGATGGTAGCGGGGATGCCTGAGACGCCGAGGTTTGCGGTGCCTTGTCCTTGGACTTGGCAGCGTCGCGAGCACCTTCGTCGGCGCCCGTTCCCCGCCCGGCGTCGCCCCACCATCCGCTTTGCTGCGGTGAGGCGGGTACAACGCAGACGGCTCTACTGCCGCCGAAGCCTTCTTCTTCGGTGGCATGTTGAGGAAGATGTTGATGACGCTGCTCGTGTGAACACCGGATCAGATTCACACGGCCTCGACGCCCCCTACCTGGCGCGCCAAAGATGTCGGGGAGGCTGATCGTACCCACGAACACCTATGGGGCCGACGGACCAGGCCCCTTGTGTTTCGGAGGGGGGCGGAGATCGCACGAAGAGCGGATCGAGGCGAGGCACACGAGCAGTTTACCCAACCGGAGCTCTCCGGAGAGATAAAACTCCTACTGCTGCTTGCTTGATGTATTGTGTTCTTGCTAGGGAGCAATGAGAGCTACAAAACCTAGCGTGAGTGTATCTGGTCTCTGGTGAGTCGAATGGACCGAACCAGCCGAACCTCCCCTACATTGCGCATGGGCCTCCTTTTATATGCTCAAGGGGTCTCCGACAGGTGGCAACATAGGCGGGGGTACAAATGTAAAAACAGGAGTTGGTACACCTACTCGAGCGATTATGCGATGCAAAATACCTAAGCTGTGACGTCAAGGGACAAAAGCAATAAATGCCCGTCGATGTCGCTGAAAAGGTGCAGCGAGAGGCCGTCAGTGCGCCTCCGCTTCGCCACGATGGCAAGCTTGTCGGCGCCGCTTATCGCTGCTCTCCGCTGGCTGCACAGCCGCCGACACGCCAGCATGGAACGGTCCCATGGCGACACGCCGCTGGATGAGCTGGAGCGGAGCGGAGAGAAGTCGCATGCCGCGGCAAGCGCCTTGCCGCGGCGAATCCTTGTCGCGCCCGGGAGGCTTGTCGCGCTCCGGGCCTTCCGGCAAGCTCCTCTTGCCGGGCCTTGTCTTCTGCATGCACAGGTGGCCTTCCCGACAAGCTCCTCTTGCCGGGGCCTTGTCTTCTTAATCAAATACTTTGTTCTTGAATGGCTCCAAAGGAGCCACGGAGGATCCTGGCGGTGATGAGGCAAACCCTACTGCGGGGTGCTGCAACTGTCCGTGCACGAGTACGGGATACTAGGGTACCCCTACTCTAGTACACCGACAAATCGGTTTCGAACTAACGCGAGATTAGTAACCGAAATGGAGGTGACGTGGCATCGTTAGTAGAGGGTTACTGTAGCTTGATTATCCGGGCGTCACACTAAGGTTCATACTTTCACTAGTGCAAGTTCTCTCAACAATAATAACATAATTGGATCATATAACTATCCCTCAACATGCAACAAAGAGTCACTCCAAAGTCACTAATAGCAGAGAACAAACAAATAGATTATGGTAGGGTACAAAACCACCTCAAAGTTATCCTTTTTGATCTATCTATTCAAGAGTCTGTAGTAAAATAACATGAAGCTATTCTTTCCGTTCGATCTATCATAGAGTTCATACTAGAATAACACCTTAAGACACAAATCAACCAAAACCCTAATGTCACCTAGATACTCCATTGTCACCTCAAGTATCCGTCGGCATGATTATAGGATATGCATCACACAATCTCAAATTCATCTATTCAACAACACAAAGTACTTCAAAGAGTGCCCCAAAGTTTCTATCAGAGAGTCAAGACGAAAACGTGTGCCTACCCCTATGCATAGGTTCATGGGCGGAACCCGCAAGTTGATCACCAAAACATACATCAAGTGGATCACGTGAATATCCCATTGTCACCACAGATAAGCACAACAAGACATACATCAAGTGTTCTCAAATCCTTAAAGACTCAATCCGATAAGATAACTTCAAAGGGAAAACTTAATCCATTACAAAAGAGTAGAGGGGGGAGAAACATCATAAGACCCAACTATAATAGCAAAGCTCACGATACATCAAGATCGTGCCACAGAGAGAGCACGAGAGAGAGAGAGAGAGAGATCAAACACATAGCTACTGGTACATACCCTCAGCCCCGAGGGTGAACTACTCCCTCCTCGTCATGGAGAGCGCCGGGATGATGAAGATGGCCATCGGTGAGGATCCCTCCGGCGAGTCTGGAGCAGGCTCCCGAGAGGTTTTTGGTGGCTACAGAGGCTTGCGGCGGAGGAACTCCCGATCTATTTTCGTCTTCGATGTTTTTGGGGTATATGGACTTATATAAGTGAAAGAAGTCGGTCAGGGGACGCTCGAGGGGCCCACGAGGCAGGGGGCGCGCCCAATAGGGGGGGGGGCACCCTCGTGGCCACCTTGAAGCTTCCTTGACTTCAACTCCAAGTCTCCTGGATCACATCCGTTCCAAAAATAATGCTCCCGAAGGTTTCATTCCGTTTGGACCCCGTTTGATATTCATTTTCGTCAAAACACTGAAATAGGCAAGAAAACAACAATATGGGTTGGGCCTCCGGTTAATTGGTTAGTCCCAAAAATAATATAAAAGTGTATAATAAAGCCCATAATCATTCAAAACAGATAATATAATAGCATGAATGCTTCATAAATTATAGATACGCTGGAGATGTATCAGCAACCCCAAGCTTAATTCCTGCTCGTCCTCGAGTAGGTAAATGATAAAGGAAAGAATTTATGAAGTGTGAATGCTAGCAGGTGCACAAGTTTGATCAATGATAATTTCAATCACCTTTTCTAGCATGTTTATATGTCATAACAGTAGTTCATCTCATAAAACTTCTCACGATCAAGTAACAAGCTATTCACATGTTAAAGCATAGATCATAAACTTTCTGGAAAACTAGCAAACTTCATTCTTAGTCATCAAACAATTGAAATTCATCTTATTTTCAGGAAGGGTCTATGTCAGAGCTTTGATTTAGCAAACTCCACATACTCAACTATCATATAGTCTTCTACAATTGCTAACACTCATGCAATACTTATGGCTATGAAGTTTTATCGGACAATGAGAAAGATAGGGGCTTATAGTGTTGCCTCCCAACGTATTCACCTTTGGGTGATGTCAACAATAATAGTTCATGCTAACTTACATCCAATTGGATATATATATATCAGGATCTTTCCAACACGAGGTGCTTGCCAAAGGATAAAATGAAAAAGGGAAAGGTGAAGATCACCTTGACTCTAGCATAAAGTAAAAGACATAAAGTAAAAGATAGGCCCTTCGCAGAGGGAAGCAGAGGTTGTCATGCACTTTTATGGTTGGATGCACAAAATCTTAATGCAAAAGAACGTCACTTTATATTGCCACTTGTATATGGACCTTTATTATGTAGTCCGTCGCTTTTATTGCTTCCATAACAAGATCGTATAAAGCTTATTTTCTTCACACTAATAAGTCATACATATTTAGAGAGAAATTTTTATTGCATGCACCGATGACAACTTACTTGAAGAATCTTACTCAATCCATAGGTAGGTATGGTGGACTCTCATGGCAAAAACTGGGTTTAAGGATATTTGGAAGCACAAGTAGTATCTCTACTTGGTGCAAGTAATTTTGGCTAGCATGAGGGGGAAAGGCAAGCTCAACATGTTTGAATGATCCTTGACAATATACTTTAACTGAGATGTGAGAAAACATAACCCATTACGTTGTCTTCCTTGTCCAACACCAACTCTTTAGCATGTCATACTTAATGAGTGCTCACAATTACAAAAGATGTCCATGATAATATATTTATATGTGAAGTCTCTCTTCCTTCAATATTCTTTCATGAATAGTTCAAATGACCAATACAATGCTTGCTAACCTTCAATAAATTTACAACCTCTGCTTCTTAGATGTGAAGTCATTACTCCCCATGGGATAAGCAAATGAAACATATACAATTTCAGATTTATGACATTCAACTCATTCAACCATTTACTCATAGGATATAAGTGAAGCACACGAGTAAATGACAAACTACTCCAAAAAGATATAAGTGAAGATCAATAAGTAGTTAAATAATTATGTAACTATGTGAAGACTCTCTCTCATTTAAGAATTTCAGATCTTGGTATTTTATTTAAACAGCAAGCAAAACAAAACAAAATGACATTTCAAGGAGAGCACAACTCATGTGAAGAAGCAAAAAACTTAGGTTCAAGCGATACTAACTGATAATTGTTGAAGAAAAAAGGTGGGATGCCTACCGGGGCATCCCCAAGCTTAGATGCTTGAGACTTCTTGGAATATTATCTTGGGGTGCCTTGGGCATCTCCAAGCTCGAATTTTTGTGTCTCCTTAATTCCTCTCATATCATGGTTTCTCTATTTCTCAAAAACTTCATCCACACAAAACCCAACAAGAACTCGTGAGATAAGTTAGTATAAAACAATGCAAAAACCTTATCATTTTCTACTGTAACAAATTACTAACATTATTATTCAACATTGCATACTAAATGTCTCTGCATATTTAATACTCATATCCTCAAATATAATCATTGAACAAGCAAGCATATGCAAAAAATGCAAACATAACAGCAATCTGCCAAAACAGTATAGTCTGTAAAGAATGCAAGATTCATCATACTTATAGATTCATCAAAATAAGCAAACAACACAATGAAAACAGAATCTGTCAAAAACAGAACAGTCTGTAGTAATCTGTATCAAACGTATACTTATGGAACTCCAAAAATTCTGATATAAATTGGTGGACCTGAGGAATTTATATATTAATCATCTTCAAAATAATCAACCTAAAAGCACTCTCCAGTAAAAAATGCCAGCTAATCTCGTGAGCACTAAAGTTTCTGTTTTTTACAGCAAGATCATATAGACTTCACCCAAGTCTTCCCAAAGGCTCTACTTGGCACAAACACTAATTAAAACATAAAACCACATCTAAAAAGAGGATAGATGAATTATTTATTACTAAACAGGAGCAAAATCAAAGGACAAAAGTAAAATTGGGTTGCCTCCCAACAAGCGCTGTCGTTTAATGCCCCTAGCTAGGCATGATGAATTCAATGATGCTCACATAAAAGATAAGAATTGAAACATAAAGAGAGCATCATGAAGAATATTACTAGCACATTTAAGTCTAACCCACTTCCTATGCATAGGGATTTTGTGAGCAAACAACTTATGAAAACAACAATCAACTAGCATAGGAAGGCAAAACAGGCATAACTTCAAGATTTTAAGCACATAGAGAGGAAACTTGACATTATTGCAATTCCTACAAGCATATATTCCTCCCTCATAATAATTTTCAGTAGCATCATGAATGAATTCAACAATATAAACAGCACCTAAAGCATTCTTTTCATGATCTACTTGCATAGAAATTTTACCACTCTCCACATAAGCAAATTTCTTCCCATGAATAGTAGTGGGAGCAAACTCAACAAAATAATTATCATGTGAGGCATAATCCAATTGAAACTAAAATCATGATGACAAGTTTCATGGTTATCATTATTCTTAATAGCATACAAGTCATCACAATAATCATATTAGATAGCAACTTTGTTCCCATAATCAATTGGAACCTCTTCCGAAATAGTGGATTCATCACTAAATAAAGTCATGTCCTCTCTAAATCCACTTTCATCAATATAATCATCATAAATAGGAGGCATGCTATCATCATAATAAATATTCTCATCAAAACTTGGGGGACAAAAAATATTATATTCATCAAACATAGCATCCCCAAGCTTGTGGCTTTGCATATCATTAGCATCATGGGTATAAAAAGAATTCATACTAACAACATTGCAATCATGCTCATCATTCAAAAATTTAGTGCCAAACATTTTATAGACTTCTTCTAGCACTTGAGCACAATTTTCCTTACCATCATTCTCACGAAAGATATTCAAAAGATGAAGCGTATGAGACAAACTCATATTCAAAAGAGAGAGAGAGAGATCAAACACATAGCTACCGGTACATACCCTCAGCCCCGAAGGTGAACTACTCCCTCCTCGTCATGGAGAGTGCCGGGATGATGAAGATGGCCACCGGTGAGGGATCCCCCTCCGGCAGGGTGCTGGAACGGGCTCCCGAGAGGTTTTTGGTGGCTACAGAGGCTTGCGGCGGCAGAACTCCCGATCTATTTTCATCTTTGATGTTTGTAGGGTATATGAACTTATATAGGTGAAATAAGTCGGTCAGGGGACGCTCGAGGGGCCCACGAGGCAGGGGGCGCGCCCAGTAGGGGGGCGCCACCCACCCTCGTGGCCACCTCGAAGCTTCCTTGACTTCAACTCCAAGTCTCATGGATCACATCCGTTCCAAAAATAACGCTCCCGAAGGTTTCATTCTGTTTGGACTCCGTTTGATATTCCTTTTCTTCAAAACACTGAAATAGTCAAGAAAACAACAATATGGGTTGGGCCTCCGGTTAATAGGTTAGTCCCAAAAATAATATAAAAGTGTATAATAAAGCCCATAATCATTCAAAACAGATAATATAATAGCATGAATACTTCATAAATTATAGATACGTTGGAGACGTATCATCCACCAAAATAGTTTTTCGATCGTCGTAACCTTCTGTACCCATGTGATCCCATTTTGGGGCCTTTTCTGACACCCTACCGGAGGGGGATTCGATCACGGAGGGCTTCTACATCAACTCTATTGCCCTTCCGATGAAGCGTGAGTAGTTTACCACAGACTTACGAGTCCATAGCTAGTAACTAGATGGCTTATTCTTCTCTCTCTCTCTCTCTCTCTTTGATCTTCAATACAATGTTCTCCTTGATGTTCTTGGATATCTAGCCGATGTAATATTCTTTTGCGGTGTGTTTGTCGAGATCCAATGAATTGTGGATTTATGATTAGATTATCTATGAATATTATTTGAGTCTTCTTTGAATTCTTATATGCATGATTTGATATCTTTGTATTTCTCTTTGAATTATCGGTTTTGTTTGGCCAACTAGATTGGTTCTTCTTGCAATGGGAGAGGTGCTTAGTTTTGGGTTCAATCTTGCGGTGTCCTCACCCGGTGACAAAGTAGGGGTAGCGAGGGACGTATTGTATTGTTGCCATCAAGGGTAAAAAGATGGGGTTTTCATCATATTGCTTGAGTTTATCCCTCTACATCATGTCGTCTTACTTAAGGCGTTACTCCGTTCTTATGAACTTAATACTCTAGATGCATGATGGATAGCGGTCGATGTGTGGAGTAATAGTAGTAGATGCAGGCATGAGTCGGTCTACTTGACACGGACGTGATGCCTATAATCATAATCATTGCCTTGGATATCGTCATAACTTTGTGCTTTTCTATCAGTTGCCCGACAGTAATTTGTTCACCCACTATATGTTTTTTTCCAAGAGAGAAGCCTCTAGTGAAACCTATGGCCCTCGGGTCTATTTTCCATCATACATTTGCAAATCTATAAACCAAAAAACCAAAAAACACCTCGCTAAGTTTTATTTACTTTTACTTTGTTTTACGTTTTAGTAATCTTGTATATCTATCTCTATCAGATCTCATCCTTGCAAATGACCATGAAGGGATTGACAACCCCTTTATCACGTTGGGTGCAAGTGTTTGATTGTTTGTTCCTCCTATTGGATTGATACCTTGGTTCTCAAACTAAGGGAAATACTTATCTCTACTTTGCTGCATTACCCTTTCCTCTTCAAGGGAAAAACCAATGCAAGCTCAATAAGTAGCAGGAAGAACTTCTGGCGCTGTTCCCGAGGAGGTTCTACATCAAGCCTACCAAGTACCCACCATAAACTCTCATCTCTTGTATTACATTATTTTCCATTTGCCTCTTGTTTTCCTCTCCCCCACTTCTAAAACGATTTCATAAAAACAGAAAAAAGATTTGCCTTTTTATTCGCCCTTCTTCCGTTCATCTTTTTGTTTGCTTTTTTGGTTGCTCGTTTGCTAGATCGGTTTGTTGCCACCATGTATGAATCTGAGGAGTTTATCGTTGAGAAAGATAGCAATAATCTTTAGGAAGGTTTTAATGATTTTGCCAATAATGATCCTCATGAAGAACCCACTATTATCCATACAAAAAACTCCATGGGTAGTGGTGATATTATTGGAAAAGGGGTGATTCAAGATTTCTTTACTTGTGTCGGTATGCTACCTATGCTAGGAGGATCTATCCTTAACAAAACTAATAGCCTTGGGGATGCAATAACTTTGCTTATAATTGAACTTGAAAGACAATTTGTTCATATGCATCCATGCATACAAAGGATTTTTCTAGAGTTCTCCAATATTCAGCATCTTTTGTTAAGCGTGCCGCCACTATATTTGTAGCTCATGATTTTAGATTCATTATGAAAGAAGCTAGTGAAATTTGTGCGCATTACAAAATAAATGGTGGTTTTCCCACCATAGAGGAGATCATTTTTAACCAAGAGGAAATAATGAGATTGCAGTCTCCTAACTATGCTGCTTATAATGAAAATTTGAGAAAGAGGGTCCCCACCAAGGTTTTGGTTGATAAGATTTTCCGAACTCAATGATACTTTTGCTATACAAAACAACGGATTAGGGTTCATGTTAAGAGATAGGCTTATGACGTTCCACCAAGGGAACACTTATAATGATGAGTTAATTATAAAATACAAGGGGCCGAAGGAGGAACCTATTCCTCCCAAACTTGATCTTAGGAATCCCAATCCTATTAAATTTAGCCCTTTTGATTATTTTTTCTTACCACAAAGGAAACTTTCCGCTGAAAGAAGGGAGTATGAGATGAGCATGGATGATCTCCCTTATTATTATGACAATACCTAGATCTATGTTTTATGCCTAGCTAGGGGCGTTAAACAATAGCGCTTGTTGGGAGGCAACCCAATTTTATTTTTGTTTCTACTTTTTTGTTCTTGTTTTCCAATAAATTTTATTATCTAACCTCTGGTTAGATGAGTTTCCCTGTTTTAATTTAGTGTTTGTGCCAAGTAAGACCTTTGGGATAATTTGGAAGATTGTTGATTTGATCTTGCTGAAAAACAGAAACTTTTGCGCCCAGTGAAATGATTTTCAAAAATCACAGAAGCGTGCTTTTGATCTGAATGTTTTACAGAAGATTTATATATAATTTACCCAGGTTGTACTAATTGTTCAGAATTTTTGGAGTTACAGAAGTATACGAAGTTTCCTGATTACTACAGACTGTTCTATTTTTGACAAATTCAATTTTCTATGTGTTGTTTGCTTATTTTTATGAATCTATGGGTAGTATCGAGGGGTATGAACCATGGAAAAGTTGGAATACGATAGATATTACACCAATATAAATAAAGAACGAGTTCAATACCAAAAAGTGGTGATTTATTTTCTTATACTAATGGATCTCATGAGTTTTCTGTTGAGTTTTGTGCTGTGAAGTTTTCAAGTTTTGGGTAGAGATTTGATGGACTATGGAATAAGGAGTGGGAAGATCCTAAGCTTGGGGATGCCCAAGGCACCCCCAAGGTAATATTCAAGGACAACCAAGCATCTAAGCTTGTGGATGCCCCGGATGGCATCCCCTCTTTCGTCTTCAATCCATCGGTAAATTTACTTGAGGCTATATTTTTATTCACCACATGATATGTGTTTTCCTTGGAGTGTCTTGTATGATATGACTCTTTGCTTTTTAGGTTGCCACAATCATCCTTGTTGTGCACACCTTTTGAGAGGGACACGCATGAATCGTGATTTATTATAATACTCTATGTCCTTCACTTATATCTTTTGAGCCAGGCAATTTGCTCTAGTGCTTCACTTATATCTTTTTAGAGCACGGCGGTGGCTTTATTTTATAGAAATTGGTGAATTCTCATGCTTCACTTTATATTATTTTGAGAGTCTCTAAACAACATGGTAAATTGCTTAGGTTATGAATTTAGTCCTAATATGATGGGTGATACGTCCATTTTGCATCATGTTTTCCTACTGTTATTTATAATGTTTTTATGCATGATAATGCTTTTTGGAGTAAATCTAATGCCTTTCTCTCATAATATGCAAAGTGCACACAAAGAGGGAGAATTCCGGCAGCTGAAAATCTGGACCTGAAAAAGCTACGTCAGGCTACATATTCTGCACAACTCAAAATGAGCTGAAACTTCACGAGGAATTTTTATGGAATAAATAAGAATTATTGGAGAAAATAACTACCAAAAGGGGGCACCATGTGGGCACAACCCACCTGGGCGCGCCAGGGAGCCCAGGCGCGCCCTGGTGGGTTGTGCCCTCCTCGGCCCACCTCCGGTGCTCCTCTTGTGTTACATAAGGCATTTTGACCTATAAAAAAATAAGGAGATGACTTTCGGGATGAAGCATCGTCGTCTCGAGGTGGAACTTGGGCAGGAGCACTTTTTCCCTTCGGTGGAGCGATTCCGCCGAGGGAACAGATACATTGGAGACGTATCAAGCATCCCCAAGCTTAATTCCTGCTTGTCCTCGAGTAGGTAAATGATAAAAACAGAATTTTTTATGTGGAATACTACCTAGCATATTTCTCAATGTAATTTTCTTTATTGTGGCCTGATTGTTCAGATCCAAAAGATTCAAGATAAAAGTTTAATATTGACAAAAAAATAATAATACTTTAAGCATACTAACAAAGTAATCATGTCTTATCAAAATAACATAGCCAAAGAAAGCTTATCCCTAAAAAATCATAGGCCATGCTTCATTTTCGTAACACAAAATGCTCCCCTTATGCATAACCCCGATGACAAGCCGAGCAATTGGTTCATAATTTTTAACACGCTTCAGCCTTTTCAACTCTTACGCAATACATGAGCTCAAGCCATGGATATAGCACTATAGGTGGAATAGAATATGATGATAGGGGTTATGAGAGAAGGAAAAAAGGGAGAAAGTCTCACATTGACGCGGCTAATCAACGAGCTAGGGAGGTGCCCATAAATTGATGTCAATGCAAGGAGTAGGGATTGCCTTGCAACAGATGCACTAGAGCTATAAATATATAAAAGCTCATCAAAATGAAACTAAGTGGGTGTGCATCCAACTTGCTTGCTCAAGAAGACCTAGGGCATTTTTAGGAAGCCCGTCATTGGAATATACAAGCCAAGTTCTATAATGAAAAATTCCTACTAGTATATGAAAGTGACAACATATGAGACTCTCTTTTCATGAAGATCATGGTGCTACTTTGAAGCACAAGTGTGGTAAGAGGATAGTAACATTGTCCCTTCTCTCATTTTCTCTCATTTTTTTATTTGGTGGGCTTCTTTGGCCTCTTTTTTATTTGGGCTTCTTTGGCCTCTTTTAATTTTCATAAAGTCCGGAGTCTCATCCTGACTTGTGGGGGAATCATAGTCTCCATCATCCTTTACTCTCACGGGACAATGCTCTAATAATGGAAATCATCACAATTCTGTTTATTTACAACTCAAGAATTACAACTCAATACTTTAGACAAAATATGACTCTATGTAAATGCCTCCGGCGGTGTACCGGGATATGCAATGAATCAAGAGTGACATGTATGAAAGAATTATAAAGGTGGCTTTGCCACAAATACGATGTCTACTACATGATCATGCAAAAGCAATATGACAATGATGGAGCGTGTCATAATAAACGAAACGGTGGAAAGTTGCATGACAATATATCTCGGAATGGCTATGGAAGTGCCATAATAGGTAGCTATGGTGGCTGTTTTGAGGAAGATAGAAGGAGGTTTATGTGTGATAGAGCGTATCATATCACAGGGTTTGGATGCACCTGCGAAGTTTGCACCAACTCTCAAGGTGAGAAAGGGCAATGCACGGTACCGTAGAGGCTAGAAAAAATGCGGAAAGGTAAGAGTGCATATAATCCATGGACTCACATTAGTCATAAAGAACTCATATAATTATTGCAAAATTTTATTAGCCCTCAAAGCAAAGTACTACTATGCATGCCCCTAGAGGGATAGATTGGTAGGAAAAGACCATCGCTCGTCCCCGACCGCCACTCATAAGGAAAGCATTCAAAGAACACCCCATGCTTCAAATTTGTCACACAACTTTTACCATACGTGCATGTTACGGGACTTGCCAACTTTAACACAAGTATTTCTCAATTTCACAATTACCCAACTAGCATGACTCTAACATTACCACCTTTATATCTCAAAACAATTATCAAGTATCAAATTATCATAGTGTTCAATGCACTTTATATGATAGTTTTTATTATACCCAACTTGGATGCCCATCATATTAGGACTAGTTTTATAACCAAAGCAAATTACCATGCTGTTCTAAACGACTCTCAAAATAATATAAGTGAAGCATGAGAGATCAATAATTTCTATAAAATAAAACCACCACTGTGCTCTAAAAAGATATAAGTGAAGTACAAGAGCAAAATTTTCTAGCTCAAAAGGTATAAGTGAAGCACATAGAGTATTCTAATAAATTCTGATTCATGTGTGTCTCTCCAAAAGGTGTGTACAGCAAGTATGATTGTGGTAAACTAAAAATCAACGACTCATATCATACAAGACGCTCCAAGCAAAACACATATCATGTGGTGAATAAAAATATAGCCTGAAGTAAAGTTACCGATGGACGAAGACGAAAGAGGGGATGCCTTCCGGGGCATCCCCAAGCTTAGGATTTTGGTTGTCCTTGAATTTTACCTTGTATGCCTTGGTAATCCCCAAGCTTAGGCTCTTTCCACTCTTTATTCCATAATCCATCAAATCTTTACCCAAAACTTGAAAACTTCAGAACACAAAACTCAACAGAAAATCTCATGAGCTCCGTTAGTACAAGAAAAGAAACCACCACTTTAAGGTACTGTAATGAACTCATTCTTTATTTATATTGGTGTTAAACATACTGTATTCCAACTTCTCTATGTTTCATACCCCCCGATACTAGCCATAGATTCATCAAAATAAGCAAACAACACACGAAAAACAGAATCTGTCAAAAACAGAACAGTCTGTAGCAATCTGTAACTTTAGAATACTTATGGAACCTTAAAAATCCTACCAAATTAGTAAGTTCTAGGTAATTAGTCTATTAATCTTATGCAAAAAGAATAAACTGAAAATCACGTTTCTGTGATTTATGAAAATTATTCTCGTGCGCGTAAAAGTTTCTGTTTTTCAGCAAGATCAAGTTAACTATCACCGTAGGTTATCCTAAAGGTTTTACTTGGAACAAACACTAATTAAAACACAAAACCACATCTAACCAGAGGCTAGATGAATTATTTATTACTAAACAGGAATAAAAAGCAAAGAACAAAAATAAAATTGGGTTGTCTCCCAACAAGCGCTATCGTTTAACGCCCCTAGCTAGGCATAAAAGATAGAATAGATCTAAGTATTGCCATCTTTGGTATTCAATTCATAGGTGGCTCTCATAATGGATTCATAAGGTAATTTGATTTTCTTCCTGGGAAAGTGTTCCATGACTTTCCTAAATGGAAATTGGAATCTAATATTTCCTTCTTTCATATCAATAATTGCACCAATCGTTCTAAGGAAAGGTCTACCAAGAGTAATAGGACATGAAAGATTGCAATCTATATCAAGAACAATAAAATCTATGGGCACATAATACCTATTTGCAATATAAGAACATCATTAATCCTTCTCATAGGTTTCTTAATAGTGGAATCCGCAAGGTGCAAGTTTAAAGAGCAATCATCAAATTCACGGAAACCTAACACATCACACAAAGTTTTTGGAATCGTGGAAATACTAGCACCCAAATGTAACGCCCCCGATGCGGCTATATCTCCCACGTGTCGAAGCACGACTTAGAGGCATAACCGCATTGAAAGCAATGTCGCAAGTGAGGTAATCTTCACACAACCCATGTAATACATAAGGGAAAGAGATACATAGTTGGCTTACGATGCCACTTCACCCAATACATAAATAAACATCCATCATCGAGAATACACTCAAGGTCCAACTACGGAACCAAAATAAAAGAAGATACCCCAAATGCTACACAGATCCCCGATCGTCCCAAGCTGGGCACCACTATCGATCATCAGGAAAAGACACATAGTAACGACCACGTTCCTCATCGAACTCCCACTTGAGCTCGGTTGCATCACACCTGCACATGCATCGTCGGCACCTGCAACTGTTTTGGTAGAATCTGTGAGTCACGGGGACTCAGCAATCTCACACCCGCGAGATCAAGACTATTTAAGCTTATAGGAAGGACAGAGTTGTAAGGTGGAGCTGCAGCAAGCGACTAGCATATATGGTGGCTACATTCGCAAAAGAGAGCGAGAAGAGGAGCAAAGCACGGTCGTGAAGCTAGTAGCGATCAAGAAGTGATCTGAACTACTTACGTCGGACATAACTCCAACACCGTGTTCACTTCCGGACTCACGAGAAGAGACCATCACGGTAACACGCCTTGATTGATGTGTATTTTAATAGAGGTCAACTTCGGGTTTTCTACAACCGGACATTAAAAAATTCCCATCTTCCTCATAACCGCTCGCACGGCTTTCGAAAGATAATACCCAGCAGGGGTGTCCCAACTTAGCCCATTATAAGCTCTCACGGTCAACGAAGGATATTCCTTCTACCGGGAAGACCCGATCAATCTCGGAATCCGGACTACAAGACAATTCGACAGCAATAAAATAAGACCAGCAAAGCCGCCCGATTGTGCCGACAAATCCCGTTAGGAGCTGCACATATCTCGTTCTCAGGGCACATCCGGATGAGACTAGCTACGAGTAAAACCAAGCCTCGAGTTTCCCCGTGGTGGCCCCGCAGGCAGCTCAGTTCGGGCCAGCACTCGAAGGAGCACTGGTCCGGGGGGGGGGGGGGTTAAAATAAAGATTAACCACGGGCGCGCGAAAACCCCGGGGAAAAAGGCTTTGGTGGCAAATGGTAAAACCAAAGTTGGGCCTTCTTTGGAGGAGTCTTATTCAAAGCGAACTGTCAAGGGGTCCCATAAATCACCCAACCGTGTAAGGAACGCGAAATCAAGGAACATAACACCGGTATGACGGAAACTAGGGTGGCAAGAGTGGAACAAAACACTAGGCATAAGGCCGAGCCTTCCACCCTTTACCAAGTATATAGATGCATTAATTATAGCAGATATATTGTGATATCCCCAACAAGTAAACATGTTCCAATAAAGAACAACATCTCCATGTTCCAACAAGGAACAAACTTCATCTTCACCTGCAACTAGCAACGCTATAAGAGGGGCTGAGCAAAGCGGTAACATAGCCAAACAACGGTTTGCTAGGAAAAGGATGGTTAGAGGCTGACATGGCAATATGGGTGGCATGATAAGCAAGTGATAGGCATCGTAGCATAGGCATAGCAAAAGAGCGAGCATCTAGCATAGCAAAGATAGAAGTGATTTCGAGGGTGTGGTCATCTTGCCTGCAATGTTCTCAGAGTTGTCGAAAGCTTGATCCTCGTAAGCGTTCTCAACAGGTTCCTCGTTCACGTACTCGTCTCCGGCTCTACCCAAAGCAAGAACACAACCAAAGGAACCACAATAAATCACGGTGCAATGCACAAGCAACATGATGCAAAACATGACATGATATGCGAGATGTGATATGTAATGCGTATGCGTGCTCCCGAAGGAAAATGATGAACCAGGCATCAACTTGGCAAACCAAGTATGCCGCTGGAAAGATGAGATGATTTCGGTTGAAATCGATATAAAGATCACCGGAATCGGATGCACGGTTTGCAAATGACAAGCAAAACAAGAATGGCACAAATCTGCCATTAACAACATGATGCCACTTAGCAAGCAACAAGAAATTAAGCTACTGCACCCAAACGTACCAACAAAGCACAGGGCAGTGATCTACTCGAGATTCTTGACAAAAGATGAACACTGAGCTACGGCTAAATCACATCATAACAGGTTCAAACAAGCATGGCAAAAGTGCAAAACATATCAGCTTCACAGACTCAGTGAAATTACTGAACATGGCAAAACAGCATCAGGTAGCAATGTTCAGAGCAAGAAAACTACATGCTACAGGAACTTATAATAGGAAAACAAGGCATGGAATAAATCTACTCAAAGCATAGAACAAAAGTCCCTTACTGACCATAAGCCAAAAAGGATGAGAAAATATAGTAACATCCATGTCAATATCGCAAGTTTCGTTAACAGATTCAGCAACATGGCATGTCAAAACAGATAACAAGTAGGCATGTTTAAGAGCTCAAAGCACTCACTACAGAGCCTTTCATGATAAACTAAGCATCCATACATAAAGAAGACATGGCATAGAAGACATAAATGGCAAGAACAATATCATAGCATGCACGGATCAACCACAACAACCTTGGCAAAATTGAATAACATGTAAGCAATCTGCCAGGAAACATTTTATAGCAAAAGTAGAGCTCGGTTGACTCAAGCTAGGGCACTCCATAATTGCAAACAAAGGCATGGATGGATAGAACATAATCATATGTTCAAAACATCCTTACTGAAGTATCTCAAAATATGCATGGATCTCTCGGTAGCATCAAGTTAACATGGCATAAAAATATCAGCAAAACAGGGGCTGAAATCAGCAACATCATGAAGCCTATTTTGCATGCTTGTGCTAGTCACCACGTAGATCACAAAAATACATGGCATACACCACTGGAAAGATGGCATGGCATATTACCAAACACATGTAGGACTCAAATTCATAGAATGCACACATCAATCATAGCAAAAATAACAAAAGTGCATGTTCTGTTAAGAAACAGAAACTAACATCACATAACCCTCTTCCAACAGCATTTCGGGCATCAAGATGACCTCAAATGAAAATGATGCAATGAGACGAAATGATCTACTCATCAAGGCGAACACTTTGATGTATTACACGCACGAAACGGAGCTACAGGTGCAAAGTTATGATGCGTTGAAAATGCCACAAATCAATCACCGAGATAAAAACTTAGACGAAAATTAAGGGGAAGTAGTCAACCGATCGGATTCGAGATCCGGATCCAGGCGGATCGAGGCGGCGCGGTGCGGCTCGCCGGAGCTTCGCCTGGGCGAGGAGGAGGAGGGCGGCGACGGCGCGGCCGGTGCGGCGGCGGCGGCGGCCACGGGCGACGAGGCGGCGGAGCGACGCGGGCCAGTGATGGCGGCTGCCGGGGGGGCGCTGGCCTCGCGGGCCTGGCGACGGCAAAGTGGGGACCCGGCCCGCCACGTAGGCCTTCTGATTCGCCGAAGGCCGTGGCAGACGTCCGGCTCCGTCCGGACGATGTCCGTGGCATGAGAGGAGCGGGCTAGGGTTTGGCCCCGGATTTGGACGGGGGAGGTATATAAATAGGCATAGAGGGAGCTAGGAGAGTCCAAATGAGGTGTAGTTTTCGCCCACACGATCGTGATCGAACGACGGAGAGCATGGAAGTGACTTAGATGGGTTATTGGGCTGTTTTTAAAGGGTGTTGGGCTGCAACTTAAAGAGGCCTTTGCGGGAGTGCGGTTAACCGTTGGAGTACCAAACGAGCTCCAAATGACCCGAAACTTGACCGGTGGTCTACCGATGGTATACCAAGGCCACTTGACAAACCTCGGTCCATTCCGAGAACATTTAGTACCCGCTCACGGAAAAACATAAAAGGGGACGCCGGGGAACATAGGAGTCTTGGGATTGCAAAAGCGGACAACGGGAAAAAAATGCTCGGAATCATGAGACGAACACGTATGCAAATGCGATGCACATGATGACATGATATGAAATGCATGACATGGACAAAATGCAAAAATGAAGAAAAACCCAACCACGGAGGGAATATCATATCACAATGCCGAAAATGGCAAGAGTTGGAATTACAAATATGGAAAGTTACATCCGGGGTGTTACACCAAATCACACAAAGCATAGCATTCATGATCTTTAATTTTAATTTTAATAGTAGGTTCCCACTCATCATAAATTTTTCTTGGGATAGGCACTTCTAATTCAAGTTTTTCTTCATAAGACTGCATTAAAGCATCAATGATATGTTTAGTAAAAGCTTTATTTTGACAATAAGCATGAGGAGAATTGAACACGGATTGCAACAAGGAAATACAATCTATTAAAGAACAATTATCATAATTAAATTCCTTGAAATCCAAAATAGTGGGTTCATTGCTATGTAAAGTTTTGACCTCTTTAATCCCACTTTTCCCAATTTTTGCATTAAGATCTAAAAACTCCGAATCATTGGGACGCCTCTTAACTAAAGTTGACTCATCTTGAGTCCCATTATTATGAAGATTCATATTGCAAAACAAAGATTTAATAGGAGACACATCAATTACTATTAGATCTTCATCCCTATTATCATGAAAACTGGAAGAACACGCTTTTACAAAGCAATCTTTCTTAGCATGTATCCTAGCAGTTCTTTCCTTACACTCATCAATGGAAATTCTCATAGATTTGAGAGACTCATTGATATCATGCTTAGGTGGAATAGATCTAAGTTTCAAAGAATCAACATTATCCACGTCTTTCTTCTTTTGCATATCACACAAATCAATAAAGTTGTTTAGATGAGTAGCAACATCTTCACTAGGAAGGCCAGAGAATTGATCTTTCATGACAAGATTCAACAAGGCAGCATTAATTTCACAAGATTCGGCATCGGTAAGAGGAGCAATCGGAGTGCAAAGAAAATCATTGTTGTTGGTATTGGAAAAATCACATAATTTGGTATTATCTTGAGCCATCATGACAGACAATCCAACACACAAGCACACAAGAGGCAAGCGAAAAAGAAGCGAACGAAAAAGAGAGGGCGAATAAAACGGCAAGCACTACCAAAAAAGACACATCCGTGACATTTTGGGCCGAACGAAAAAAAATACGGTCATACTTATGACACTTCTATGACGATAATTGTGATAAAACCCGGTATCATCATAGATGTGGTGGCCTCCTACTTCTATGACAAAAAATCATGACAGAAAATGGGATTTTCGTCCTGGGCGGGCGGGAGACACAGCTGCATGACATTCTTTGAGCCGTCCATGACGGAAAAAACCGTGGTAGAAGCGAGAGCGAGGAAAATATCGGGGTGTTCTCGGTTACGGTGGGTGGTCGGGGCCGAGCGATGCACGGAGGTTTGCGTGTTTCTCTCATACATGCACGCGCATGGGTGTGAGGCGTTGGGCTCTAACTGAACCCGAGCGAGGCGTTCGCTGATACGTCTCCAACGTATCTATAATTTTTGATTGCTCCATGCTACTTTATCTATTGTTTTGGACTATAATGCGCTTTATTTACCACTTTTATATTACTTTTGGGACTAACCTATTAACCGGAGGCCCAGCCCAGAATTACTGTTTTTTACCTATTTCAGTGTTTCGAAGAAACGGAATATCAAACGGAGTCCAAACGGAATGAAACCTTCGGGAACGTGATCTTCTCACCGAACGTGATCCAGGAGACTTGGACCCTACTCCAAGAAGTGCTAGAGGCGGTCACGAGGGTGGAGGCGCCGGCGCCCCTTGCCTCGTGGGCCACGATGCTCCACCGGCGTACTCCTTCCTCCTATATATACCTCATTACCCCCAACAGATCGAGAGGGAGCCAAAAACCTAATTCCACCGCGCAACTTCCTGTATCCACGAGATCCCATCTTGGGGCCTGTTCGAGCTCACGGAGGGGCATCCACTACGGAGGGTTTCTACATCAACACCATAGCCCCTCCGTTGAAGTGTGAGTAGTTTACTTCAGACCTTCGGGTCGATAGCTAGTAGCTAGATGGCTTCTTCTCTCTTTTTGGATCTCAAGACAATGTTCTCCCCCTCTCTCGTGGAGATCTATTCGATGTATTCTTCTTTTTGCGGTGTGTTTGTTGAGACCGATGAATTGTGGGTTTATGATCCAGCTTATCTATGGAAAATATTTGATTCTTATCTGAATTCTTTTATGTATGATTGAGTTATCTTTGCAAGTCTCTTGAATTATCCGTTTGGTTTGGCCAACTAGATTGGTAGTTCTTGCAATGGGAGAAGTGCTTAGCTTTGGGTTCAATCTTGCGGTGTCCTTACCCAAAGGATGTAAAGGGTTGCAAGGCACGTATTGTATTGTTGCCATCGAGGATAACAAGATGGGGTATTTATCATATTGCATGAATTTATTCCTCTACATCATGTCATCTTGCTTTAGGCGTTACTCTGTTTTAACTTAATACTCTAGATGCATCTTTGGATAGCGGTCGATGAGTGGAGTAATAGTAGTAGATGCAGAATCATTTCGGTCTACTTGTCTCGGACGTGATGCCTATATACATGATCATTGCCTAGATATACTCATAACTATGCTCAATTCTGTCAATTGCTCAACAGTAATTTGTTCACCCACCATAGAATATCTATGCTCTTGAGAGAAGCCACTAGTGAAACCTATGGCCCCCAAGTCTATTCTCATCATATCAATCTCCATCACCTTATTTACTTGCTTTGATTTTACTTTTCACTTTGCATCTTTATACCAAAAATACCAAAAATATTATCTCTATCAGATCTCACTCTCGTAAGTGACCGTGAAGGGATTGACAACCCCTAATCACGTTGGCTACGAGTAGCTAACATTTTGTGCAGGTACGAGGGACTTGCGCGTGGCCTCCTACTGGATTGATACCTTGGTTCTCAAAAACTGAGGGAAATACTTACGCTACTGTGCTGCATCATCCTCTCCTCTTCGGGGAAAACCAACGCAAGCTCGAGACGTAGCATTCGCCTACTGAGCACGAGCGATTTCACTGCAGGCTACGCGTTACTGAACCCGAGCGATCGATCGATGGATGTTAACTGAACCCGATCGAGCGATTCCTTCGCTACTGCTGCTAACTGAAGCCGATCGATGCTGCCTCTGGATGAACAGTGAGTGTTGGGGGGGGGGGGGTGGATGAACAGTTCCTGGAGGTGGATGAACATGACCCCGTGGTGTTGCCTCTGGATGAACAGGACCCCGATCGATCGAGCCGGTTGGGGATGGATGAACAGGACACCGTGGAGGGTTGGATGAACAGGACGACCCCGTGGAGAGTTGGATGAACAGTAGACGATGGAGGGCTGGATGAACAGTAGCCCATGGAGGGGTGGTTGAACAGGAGCCCGTGGAGAGGGGTGGTTGAACAGTAGCCGATGGAGTAGCGCGCGGTGGAGGCTGGATGAATAAGAGCCCGTGGATGAACACTCACAGGTGGAGGCTGGAGGAGGTCGACGGTGGATGAGCAGTAGCCCATGGAGGCTGGAGGAGGTCGATGGTGGAGATGAACAGTATCCTGTGGAGTCCTGTTTTGCGGTACTCCACACCCCTCGCGATGAACAGGACCCCGTTTCGACCGTAGCGCTCCAACACAAGTCCGTTTCCTCTGTTTTGCGGTACGCCATACCCCTTCCGATCAACAAGACCCTGTTTTCACCGTAGGAGGTCCAACACAAGTCCGTTTCCTCCGTTTTGCGGTATGCCAGACTCCTCCCGATGAACAGGATCCCATTTTGAACGTGGCCGGTCGAACACAAGGCCGTTTCCTCCGTTCTGTGGTACGCCATGCCTCGTTTCCATCGGCTGTTCCGTCCAAGCCGGTTGGCTCCCACGCGTTCCGTTGCCTCCCGATGAACACGACGCATTCCGTTGCCTCCCCATGAACACGACGACGACGCAGTTTCTCCGTTCCGACCCAGCCATGTACACGAGCCCTGGCCGTACGTATGCGCGAGTAGGCGTTCGAGACCCCGCCCATATGTACGTACGTGGCCGTATTTTCTTTCTTGCACACTGGCCGTTGTACGTACGTGTACATGCTACATGCGCGCCTCTACTACGACATGTGCGCGCCTCTACATCGACCAGTATGTACGTACACGTTCACGACCAGAATGACAACGCTACATACCCTTCGACGAGGTGGGTACCGACTGTCAGGCACTTCCTTGCGTGCAAAGATGTAGCTGGTGGGTCCCAGCAGTCAGGGGCGAATCATTTTTTTGCCCGGACGCACTTCCTTGCGTGCGAAGATATAGCTGGTGGGTCCCAGCAGTCACGGGGGAAACTTTTTTCGTGAAATACAGTGGCCCGTCCGGTGGGTCCCTACTATCAGGTGGAGGAATAATTATTTTGCGCGTAATAAGGAGCCAATTCCTTGCGGCTGCCCTGGACCCAGCTGTCAGCCTATCAACATACAGTACTCTTCCGATGGAAGTCGTTCCTTGACCACGTTGACCATGCCGCGTCGAGAGCACCAGGGCGATGGACGACGGTGAGGCCTAGGAAGGGGACGATGCGGAGCCGGGGAAGACGCGGCAGTGGATGCCCATGCGGAGAGGAGTACGAGGGTTCACTGGTTCGGCTGCGATGTGAGGCTGCGTCGCCGCATAATAACATGGGGTGTGGGTGAGTGGAGGGATGTCCTGGCCAGCGGTGGGACTAGTAGGGGGCGGTGAGGCCTCCGCGGCAGCACAGCCGGCCACGGGAGGCAGGAGCAGGCGGCACGACTGGCGCTGGTTTGGGCGGCTGGAGCAAGAAGACCAGAGGTTGAAGAAGCACGACGGCCGTTGGATGGACATCGTATGGTCACTGTAGCTAGAATCGTTTATATTAACTAAGTTGACAAAGCCCTTGGTACGTCAACTTTGTAGGCCTGGTCAGCTTCGAAGCGGTGTACCCAGGATGTCGGGGAGGAATCATTTTTGGGCGGGTGAAGCTAGAATATCCGAGATTGAAGAAGAATACGACATCCGTTGGATGGACATCCAACGCCAGCCGCTAGAACCGTGTGTTGACTATAAGTTGATAAAGCCTTGCATACGCGTCAACTCTCTTTTTTTGAGGGGACGCGTCAACTTAGTAAGGCCACAAGTGTGTGGCAGAGAACTTATAGCCCATTTGAGATTTGTAAGAATGTGCAGCCCATTTTTGAATTCTAGTGGAATTTACTACAACCCATTTACAGTTTGTTAAAAGTACAACCCATTTCAACCAACTGCACAAAATAGAATTCAATAAAATTTAACACATTTTGATGGGATCCGAAATATTTTTATCCCGAAATTTTTAGTCAGATTAAATACAATTTCAATATAAAATTATATTACGTAAAAATCCAACGAAACATTGCGCGTGCAACAATTAATGAAATTAAAATTTTCAATATCCAAAAATAATATTTTATAAAGTAATTACTTGTTTGGTGCATTTTTTTATAGTTATTGCCTAGTTTTTATAATTACATCCTACTTATTATTTCTTAAAGTCCATTTTCTTGTTACGCCTAATGCATCCCTCCTAGGAAAAATTTGGAGCCCAGCGGGGCGGAGAATAAAAACTTGACCTTGCTTGGGTATTCCTAAAAAAAGTATAGCTGGGCTAGCCATTTTTAGCTTGAAAAAAAATTAATATCTGGGCTGGTTATCTGGCCTATGCTAGACGGGCCACAGCCCGCCCAGTTAATACCTGCAGCGATGTTTTTGTTGTTGTTCGGAGGAGAAAAAATTATATCTGGGCTAAACATCGCTCAAGAAAAACTCTGCAGTGCTCACACCTCAAAAACACAAATACTGCTCGAGCTACTTGGTCCCAGCTGTCGGCCGCTCCTTGTGCAATTCTCTCGTTTATTGACTACATAGGTTGACAATGGTGTGGGACCCTGATGTCAGGAAACCAGAAGGAAGCAAAATTATAGTTTTATTTAATAAGAAGGCACTTGCGTACGTGCGGCTATGGCCTTGGTGGGTCCCCGCTATAATTTTCTCCAAGTAAAGTCATCTCCTCATCCTCATGTTCGTTGACATGTTGACAACGCGAGACAGCGGCGCCACGGCGAGCGCAACAACTCGAAGGACGACGGAGAGGGCCTTGCGGGCCCTACGGATGGTCTGATACAGCGCCCGCTGCTCATTCGGGAAGCCAGGATCATAGGGCCACATGTCCGCGACGGCATTGTCGTTCGCTTGTTCACTGATGCTCGTTGAGAAGACGGAGGTTGGAGCATATGTCCTCCTACGCTGGTAGCTCTTCCGCCATTAGGACGTCGAAGTGCGGCCGCACCTGCTCTATGGCTAACACGGTAAGAACCGACTTGGACAGTGGCGCCGGCTCCTAGTCGAAAGCTACATCCATCGTCTGATTGTCGTTGCTCAGCTCGGCGAACTTGCTAGCGAGCCAGCATGTCCAACTGCTGGACCGACCCGCTGCCAAGCACGAGTCCGACTGCCCTAGCCTACCCAGACCACCTCCCTCGCCCACGCGCGCTTTGCGCCCGAAACGGTCAGCGCCGCCCGCCCCGCTTCCCGGTGCAGGCGATTGCTCCGCCTTTCAAACGACACAAGTGCCGTCCGTCCGTCTGTCGCTCACATTAATGATACGCGGTTGCCGAGGCGGCTACTCCAGAACCACATGTCCGTCCCTCCGCTGCCCACCATTGTTATATAAACTGTTGCACCGGCCATAGCCGTAGTCATCCGCATTCGTTCCCTTTCTCCTGTCCACACCACTACTGCCCACGATGGCTTCCTTGCGCTCCAGTGCTCTTTGGGACGGGCGGATGATGGACCACAAGGAGATGGCAGCCATTGCTGCCGACTGGCTGGCCGACAGGCAGCCGGAGGACGACGACGTCCCAATAGAGAACATGGTAGTCGTCAATCCGGCGCCAACCCCCTCCTCCGTGCCATCCTCGCTGGTGCATTGCACCATGACCATCAGCATGGTCTGTGCCCAATATATGGACACTATGAGGCAGAAGCGTGAGGAGCAGTTCCGTGAGACATAGGTCGATGCCGCCTACAACCACCATCTCCTCCAGGAGCACCTGCAGGCGGAGGAGCAGATTGCCGCGGAGCGGGAGGCGCTGCTCGACTCGTACTACTCCACCCGCGAGGGCCACCTCGAGCGCTGGCGGTACCGCATGCGGGTGGCGGAGGCTGCGACCGCCTACAAAGAGGGCGATGAAGCGGGCGAGGCACTATTTGGCGAGACCGAGGACGAGGTAGAGGACAATGCCGGCTCCGACAAGTCGACGCTAGGCTGGCTTCGACGAGGCCCTACTCCGCCGAGGCCCCGCAGCGCCAACAACGAGGCAGAAGACACCGCCGGCTCCGCCGAGGCCCCGCCCCGCCAACAACGAGGCAGAGGACATTGCCGGCTCAGCCGAGGCCCCACCCTGCCCGCAGCAAGGGGGAGGATTTGTTGGAAATATGCCCTAGAGGCAATAATAAAATGGTTATTACTATATTTCCTTGTTCATGATAATTGTCTATTGTTCATGCTATAATTGTGTTAACCGGAAACCATAATACATGTGTGAATACATAGACCACAACATGTACCTAGTGAGCCTCTAGTTGACTAGCTCGTTGATCAATAGATGGTTATGGTTTCCTGACCATGGACATTGGATGTCATTGATAATGGGATCACATCATTAGGAGAATGATGTGATGGACAAGACCCAATCCTAAGCATAGCACAAGATCGTGCAGTTCGTTTGCTAAAAGCTTTTCTAATGTCAAGTATCATTTCCTTAGACCATGAGATTGCGCAACTCCCGGATACAGTAACTATTCTTTGGGTGTACCAAACTACAAGTATCTCTGAAAGTGTATGTTGGGTTGGCACGAATCGAGACTGGGATTTGTCACTCCGTATGACAAAGAGGTATCTCTGGGCCCACTCGGTGATGAATCATCATAATGAGCTCAATGTGACTAATTAGTTAGTCACGAGATCATGCATTACAGAACGAGTAAAGTGACTTGCCGGTAACGAGATTGAACAAGGTATTGGGATACCGACGATCGAATCTCGGGCAAGTAACATACCGATTGACAAAGGGAATTGTATACGAGATTGATTGAATCCCCGACATCGTGGTTCATCCGATGAGATCATCGTGGAACATGTGGGAGCCAACATGGGTATCCAGATCCCGAACCCGTAGGGTCTACACACTTAAGGTTCGGTGACGCTAGAGCTGTTATGGGAATTAGTGTGCAGTTACCGAATGTTGTTCGAAGTCCCGGATGGATCTCGGACATCACGAGGAGTTCCGGAATGGTCCGGAGGTAAAGATTTATATATGGGAAGTCCTATTTTGGCCACCAGAAAATGTTTGGGATTTTTCGGTATTGTACCAGGAAGGTTCTAGAAGGTTCCGGAGTGGGGCCCACCTGCATGGAGGGACCCACATGAACGTGGGTAGTGGGGGCAAGGCCGCACACCCCTGGTCAAGGTGCACCAAGATCCCCCCTTAGAAGGAATAAGATCATATCCCGAAGGGATAAGATCAAGATCCCTAAAAAGGGGGGATAACAATCGGTGGGGAAGGGAAATGATGGGATTTCTTTCCTCCCACCTTTGCCAACGCCCCAATGGACTTGGAGGGCAAGAAACCAGCCCCTCCACCGCTATATATAGTGGGGAGGCGCATGGTAGCTTTACTGCTTGCCCCTGGCGCAGCATTCCCCCTCTCCAACTCCACCTCCTCCTCAGTAGTGCTTGGCGAAGCCCTGCCGGAAAACTGCAAGCTCCACCACCACGCCGTCGTGCTGCCGGAGCTCTCCCTCAACTTCTCCTCTCCCCTTGCTGGATCAAGAAGGAGGAGATGTCCCTGGGCTGTACGTGTATTGAACGCGGAGGCGCCGTCCGTTAGGTGTTAGATCGGATCTTCCGCGATTTGAATCGCCGCGAGTACGACTCCCTCATCCGCGTTCTAGTGACGCTTCCACTTAGCGATCTTCAAAGGTGTGAAGATGCTCATTGATGCGTCTCCAACGTATCTATAATTTTTGATTGTTCCATGCTATTATATTACCTGTTTTGGATGTCTATGGGCTTTATTTTACACATTTATATCATTTTTGGGACTAACCTACTAACCGGAGGCCAAACCCGTATTGCTGTTTTTTTTTGCTTATTTCAGTATTTCGAAAAAAAGGAATATCAAACGGAGTCCAAACGGAATGAAACCTTCGAGAGCGTGATTTTTGGAACGAACGTGATCCAGAGGACTTGGAGTGCAAGCCAAGAAGCAGCCGAGGCGGCCACGAGATCGGAGGGCGCGCCCACCCCTACAGGGCGCGCCCCCTGTCTCGTGGGCCCCTCGGGCGGCCACCGACGTACTTCTTCCTCCTATATAAGCCTACATACCCCGAAAACATCCAGGGAGCCACCGAAGAAATATTTCCACCACCGTAACCTTCTGTATCCGCGAGATCCCATCTTGGAGCCGTCGCCGGCGTTCTGCCGGAGGGGGAATCCACCATGGAGGGCTTCTACATCAACACCATAGCCCCTCCAATGAGTTGTGAGTAGTTTACCACGGACCTTCGGGTCCATAGTTATTAGCTAGATGGCTTCTTCTCTCTTTTTGGATCTCAATAATCTCCCCCTCTCTTGTGCAGATCTATTTGATGTAATCTCTTTATGCGGTGTGTTTGTCAAGATCCGATGAATTGTGGGTTTATGATCAAGTTTATCTATGAATAATATTTGAATCTTCTCTGAATTCTTTTATGTATGATTGAATTATCTTTGCAAGTCTCTTCGAATTATCGATTTGGTTTGGTCTACTAGATTGATTTTTCTTGCCATGGGAGAAGTGCTTAGCTTTGGGTTCAATCTTGCGGTGTCCTTACCCAGTGACAGAAAGGGTTGCAAGGCACGTATTGTATTGTTCCTATCGAGGATAAAAAGATGGGGTTTATATCATATTGCTTGAGTTTATCCCTCTACATCATGTCATCTTACTTAATGCGTTACTCTGTTCTTATGAACTTAATACTCTAGATGCATGCTGGATAGCGGTCCATGTGTGGAGTAATAGTAGTAGATGCAGGCAGGAGTCGGTCTACTTGTCACGGACGTGATGCCTATATACATGATCATGCCTAGATAATCTCATAATTATTCGCTTTTCTATCAATTGCTCGACAGTAATTTGTTCACCCACCATAATACTTATGTTATCTTGACAGAAGCCTCTAGAGAAACCTATGGCCCCCGGGTCTATCTTTTATCATATAAGTTTCCAATCTACTTTTTTTTGCATCTTTATTTTCTGCATCTATATTATAAAATACCAAAAATATATTTATCTTATCATATTATCTCTATCAGATCTCACTTTACATGAAGTGGCCGTGAAGGGATTGACAACCCCTTTATCGCGTTGGTTGCGAGTTCTTTGTTTGTTTGTGTAGGTTCGTGGGACTTGTGAGGAGCCTCCTACTGGATTTATACCTTGGTTCTCAAGAGCTGAGGGAAATACTTACGCTACTATGCTGCATCACCCTTTCCTCTTCAAGGAAAACCAACGCAAGCTCAAGACGTAGCAAGAAGAATTTCTGGCGTCGTTGCCGGGGAGGTCTTCGCTCAAGTCAAGACATACCAAGTACCCATCACAAACTCATCTCCCTCGCATTTACATTATTTGCCATTTGCCTCTCGTTTTCCTCTCCCCCACTTCACCCTGGCCGTTTTATTCGCCCTTTCTTTCCCAATCTCCTCTCTTTTCCGCTTGCCTTCTTCTTCTGATCTCTTTCACTTGCCTTTTTCTGTTTGCTTGTGTGTTGGATTACTTGTCGCCATGGCGCAAGGTAATACCAAATTGTGTGATTTCTCCAATACCAATAGTAATGATTTCCTTAGTACTTCGATTGCTCCTCTTAATGATGTTGAGTCTTGTGAAATCAATGCTGCTTTACTGAATCTTGTTATGAAAGATCAATTATCCGGCCTTCCTAGTGAAGATGCCGCTACTCATCTAAATAACTTTGTTGATTTGTGTGAGATGCAAAAGAACAAAGATACGGATAATGATATTGTTAAGTTGAAGTTATTTCCATTTTCACTTAGAGATCATGCTAAAGTTTGGTTTTCGTCTTTGCCTAAAAATAGTATTGATTCTTGGAACAAGTGCAAAGATGCTTTTATCTCTAAGTATTTTCCTCCCGCTAAGATCATCTCGCTTAGGAACGACATTATGAATTTTAAACAACTTGATCATGAGCATGTTGCCCAATCTTGGGAAAGAATGAAATTGATGATTCGCAATTGCCCTACTCATGGTTTGAATTTATGGATGATCATACAAAATTTTTATGCCGGATTGAATTTTGCTTCTAGAAATCTTTTAGATTCGGCCGCCGGAGGCACGTTTATGGAAATCACGTTAGGAGATGCTACAAAAATTCTTGATAATATTATGGCTAATTATTCTCAATGGCACACCGAACGATCTACTAGTAAAAAAGTGCATGCTATAGAAGAAATTAATATTTTGAGTGGAAAGATGGATGAGCTTATGAGATTGTTTGTTACTGAGAGTTCTTCTATTGATCCCAATGATATGCCTTTATCTACCTTGATTGAGAATAATAAGGAATCTATGGATGTAAATTTTGTTGGTAGGAATAATTTTGGAAACAATTCTTATAGAGGAAACTTTAATCCTAGACCGTTCCCTAGCAATTCCTCTAATAATTATGGAAATTCCTACAATAATTATTATGGTAATTTTAATAAGATGCCCTCTGATTTTGAAAATAGTGTAAAATAATTTATGATCTCTCAAAAGAATTTTAATGCTTTGCTTGAAGAAAAATTGCTCAAAGTTGATGATTTGGCTAGGAACGTTGATAGACTTTTGCTTGATGTTGATTATATAAAACTTAGATCTTCTTCTCCTAAGCATGATATCAATGAGTCTCTCAAAGCTATGAGAAGTTCCATTGACGAATGCAAAGAAAGAACCGCTAGACTGCGTGCTAAGAAATATTGCTTTATAAAAGCGTGTTCTTCTAGTTTCCATGAAAATAATGATGAAGATCTTAAAGTTATTTATGTGTCCCCTATTAGATCTTTATTTTGCAATATGAATCTTGATAATAATGAGACTGGAGATGAGTCAACTTTATTTATAAGGCGTCCCAAGAATTCGGAGTTTTTAGATCTTGATGCTAAATTTGGTAAAAGTGGGATTGGAGAGGTCATGACTTTAAACAATATTGAACCCACTATCTCGGATTTCAAGGATTTTGATTATGATAATTGTTCTTTAGAAAGTAGTATTTCCTTGTTGCAATCCGTTGTAAATTCTCCTCATGCTTATAGTCAGAATAAAGCCTTTACCAAACATATTGTTGATGCCTTGATGCAATCTTTTGATGAAAAACTTAATTTGGAAGTTTCTGTACCTAGAAAACTTAATGATGAGTGGGAACCTACTATAAAGATTAAAATTAAATATTATGAGTGTTTTGCTTTGTGTGATTTGGGTGCTAGTGTTTCCACGATTCCGAAAACTTTATGTGATATTCTAGGTTTCCATGATCTTGATGATTGCTCTTTAAATTTGCACCTCATGGATTCCACCATTAAAAAGCCAATGGGAAGGATCAATGATGTTCTAATTGTTGCTAATAGAAATTTGGTGCCCGTTGATTTTATCGTTCTTGATATAGATTGCAATCTTTCTTGCCCTATTATTCTTGGTAGGTTGGTGCGATTATTGATATGAAGGAAAGGAATATTAGATTTCAATTTTCATTAAAGAAAGGCATGGAGCACTTTCCAAGAAAGAAAGTCAAATTACCTTATGAATCTATCATGCGAGCTACCTATGAATCAAGTGCCATAGATGGCACTACTTAGATCTATCTTCGCTTTTATGCCTAGCTAGGGGCGTTAAACGATAGCGCTAGTTGGGAGGCAACCCAATTTTCTTTGTGTTTCTTGTTTTTGTTCCTGTTTAGTAATAAATTTTTCATCTACCTTCTGTTTAGATATCTTTTCTTGTTTTATTTAGTGTTTGTGCTAAGTAGAACCTATAGGATAACCTATGATATGAGTTGATTTGATTCTGCTGAAAAACAGAAACTTTGCACTCACGAGAAAAAATTCAATAAATCACATAAACGAGTTTTTGCATTGATTATTTTTGCTGCTGTTCAATAAACAAATTTGTTAGGACTTCCTATTTTGGTAGGATTTTTAAGGTTCCATAAGTTAGCATCAGTTACAGATTGCTACAGACTGTTCTGTTTTTGACAGATTCTGTTTTTCGTGTGTTGTTTGCTTATTTTGATGCATCTGTGGCTAGTATGTAAGGGTATGAACCATAGAGAACTTGGAATACAGTATGTTTAACACCAATATAAATAAAGAATGAGTTCATTACAGTACCTTATGTGGTGGTTTTGTTTTCTTTCACTAACGGAGCTTATGAGATTTCCTGTTGAGTTTTGTGTTGTGAAGTTTTCAAGTTTTGGGTAAAGCTTTGATGGACTATGAAATAAAGGGTGGAAAATCCTAAGCTTGGGGATGCCCAAGGCACCCCAAGATATTCAAGAATAGCCAAAAGCCTAATCTTGGGGATGCCCCCGGAAGGCATCCCCTCTTTCGTCTTCGTTCATTGGTAACTTTACTTGGAGCTATATCTTTATTTGCCACATGATATGTGTTTTGCTTGGAGCGTCGTGTATTATATTAGTATTTGCTTTTTAGTTTACCACAATCATGCTTGCTGTAACACACCTTTTGGGAGAAGCCTACTTGATTGAAATTTATTAGAATACTCTATGTGCTTCACTTATATCTTTTGAGCTAGATAGTTTTTGCTCTAGTGCTTCACTTATATATTTTAGAGCATGGCAGTGGATTAATTTTGAATAAATTTTTGATCTCTCATGCTTCACTTATATTATTTTGAGATTCTTTTAGAACAGCATGGTATTTGCTATGGTTATAAATTGGTCCTAGAATGATGAGCATCCAAGTTGGGTATAATAAAAACTATCATATGAAGTGAATTGGATCCTATGATCAACTTGATACTTGATAATTGTTTTGAGATAGGGAGGTAGTGATATTAAAGTCAAGCTAGTTGGGTGATTATGAATTTAAAGAATGCTTGTGTTGAAGTTAGCAAGTCCCGTAGCATGCACGTATAGTTAAAGTTGTGTAACAAATTTGAAGCATGAAGTGTACCTGGCTTGTGCATCCTTATGAGTGGCGGTCGGGGATGAGCGATGGTCTTTTCCTACCAATCTATCCCCCTAGGAGCATGCGTGTAGTGCTTGTTTTTTGATGACTTCTAAATTTTTGCAATAAGTATATGATTTCTTTTGACTAATGTTGAGTCCATGGATTATACGCACTTTTACCTTTCCATCATTGCTAGCCTCTTCGGTACCATGCATTGCCCTTTCTCACCTTGAGAGTTGGTGCAAACTTAGCGGTGCATCCAAACCCCATGATATGATACGCTCTATCACACATAAACCTCCTTATATCTTCCTCAAAACCGCCACCATACCTACCTATTTATGGCATTTCCATAGCCATTCCGAGATATATTGCCATGCAACTTTCCACCGTTCTGTTCATCATCATCATGACCTACATTACTTTTGTCATATTGCCATTGCATGATCATGTAGTTGACATTGTATTTGTGGCAAAGCCACCATGCATAATTTTTATACATGTCACTCTTGATTCATTGCACCATCCCGGTACACCGCCAGAGGCATTCATATAGAGTCATATCTTGTTCTAGTTTCGAGTTGTAATTCATGTGTTGTAATCAATAAAAGTGTGATGATCATCATTATTAGAGTATTGCCCAAAAAGAAAAAAAGAGAGGCCAAAAGAAAAAAAGGCCAAAGAAAAAAAAGAAAAAGAAAAAAACAAAAAGAAAAAATAAAAAAAATAAAGGGGCAATGCTACTATCTCTTTTTCCACACTTATGCTTCAAAGTAGCACCTTGTTCTTCATGTAGTGAGTCTCATATATTGTGCTTCAAAGTAGCACCATGTTTTCATGTAGAGAGTCTCATAGGTTGTCACTTTCATATACTAGTGGGAATTTTTCGTAATAGAACTTGGCTTGTATATTCCTACGACGGGCTTCCTCAAATGCCTTAGGTCTTCATGAGAAAGCAAGTTGGATGCACACCCACTAGTTTTCTTTGTTGAGCTTTCATTCATTTATAGCTCTAGTGCATCCGTTGCATGGCAATCCCTACTCCTCATGTTGACATCAATTGATGGGCATTCCCATAGCCCGTTGATTATCCTCGTCAATGTGAGACTTTCTCCTTTTTTGTCTTCTCCACACAATCCCCAATCATTATTCTATTCCACCCATAGTGTTATATCCATGGCTCACGCTCATGTATTGCGTGAAGGTTGAAAAAGTTTGAGATTATTTAAGTACGAAACAATTGCTTGGCTTGTCGTCGGGGGTATAGAAGTTGGGAACATCTTTGTGTGACTAAAATGAAGCATAGCCTAACTATATGATTTTGTAGGGATGAACTTTCTTTAGCCTTGTTATTTTGAGAAGACATGATTGCTTTTATTAGTATGCTTGAAGTATTACTATTTCTTTTGTCAATATGAAATTTTATTTTGAATCACTTGGATGTGAACATTCATGCCACAATAAAGAGAAATTACATTGAGAATTATGCTAGGTAGCATTCCACATCAAAAATTCTGTTTTTATCATTTACCTACTCGAGGACGAGAAGGAATTAAGCTTGGGGATGCTTTATACGTCTCCAACGTATCTACAATTGTTGATTGTTCCATGCTATTATATTACCTGTTTTGGATGTCTATGGGCTTTATTTTACATATTTATATCATTTTTGGGACTAACCTACTAACCGGAGGCCCAAATTTCAGACATATCTTTTTGCCTATTTCAGTATTTCAAAGAAAAGGAATATCAAACGGAGTCCAAACGGTATGAAACCTTCGGGAGCGTGATTTTTGGAACGAACGTGGTCCAGAGGACTTGGAGTGCAAGCCAAGAAGCAGTCGAGGCGGCCACGAGATAGGAGGGCGCGCCTACCCCTCCTGGGCGCGCCCCCTGTCTCGTGGGCCCCTCGGGCGGCCACCGACGTACTTCTTCCTCCTATATAAGCCTACATACACCGAAAACATCCAGGGAGCCACCAAAGAAATAATTCCACCAACGTAACCTTTCGTATCCGCGAGATCCCATCTTGGAGCCGTCGCCGGCTTTCTGCCGGAGGGGGAATCCACCACGGAGGGCTTCTACATCAACACCATAGCCCCTCCAATGAGGTGTGAGTAGTTTACCACAGACCTTCGGGTCCATAGTTATTAGCTAGATGGCTTCTTCTCTCTTTTTGGATCTCAATACAATGTTCTCCCCCTCTCTTGTGGATATCTATCTGATGTAATCTCTTTTTGTGGTGTGTTTGTCGAGATCCGATGAATTGTGGGTTTATGATCAAGTTTATCTATGAATAATATTTGAATCTTCTCTGAATTCTTTTATGTATGATTGAGGTATCTTTGCAAGTCTCTTCGAATTATCGATTTGGTTTGTCCTACTAGATTGATTTTTCTTGCCATGGGAGAAGTGCTGAGCTTTGGGTTCAATCTTGCGGTGTCCTTACCCAGTGACAGAAAGGGTTGCAAGTCACGTATTGTATTGTTGACATCGAGGATAAAAAGATGGGGTTTATATCATATTGCTTGAGTTTATCCCTCTACATCATGTCATCTTACTTAATGCGTTACTCTGTTCTTATGAACTTAATACTCTAGATGCATGCTGGATAGCGGTCGATGTGTGGAGTAATATAAGTAGATGCAGGCAGGAGTCGGTCTACTTGTCATGTACGTGATGCCTATATACATGATCATGCCTAGATAATCTCATAATTATTCGCTTTTCTATCGATTGCTCGACAGTAATTTGTTCACCCACCGTAATACTTATGCTATCTCGACAGAAGCCTCTAGTGAAACCTATGGCCCCCAGGTCTATCTTTTATCATATAAGTTTCCAATCTACTTTTATTTGCATCTTTATTTTATGCATCTATATTATAAAATACCAAAAATATATTTATCTTATCATATTATCTCTATTAGATCTCACTTTCTCAAGTGGCTGTGAAGGGATTGACAACCCCTTTATCGCGTTGGTTGCGAGTTCTTTGTTTGTTTGTCTAGGTTCGTGGGACTTGTGAGGAGCCTCCTACTGGATTGATACCTTTGTTCTCAAAAATTGAGGGAAATACTTACGCTACTGTGCTGCATCACCCTTTCTTCTTCAAGGAATACCAACGCAAGCTCAAGATGAAGCACTCATCCTCTCCCTCTCTTGTTGCTAGAATCTTCATAAATTGATCTTGGTGATGCGTAGAAAATTTTGAATTATTGCTACGTTCCCCAACAGTGGCATCATGAGCTAGGTCTATGCGTAGATTCTACGCACGAGTAGAACACAAGTAGTTGTGGGCGATGGTTTGTTCAATTTGCTTACCGTTACTAGTCCTATCTTGGTTCGGCGGCATTGCACCACTAGGGAAAACCTTATACACAGAACTTTAGCAGTAGTGTGGGTCATAAAAGCACGCTGGTGCTAAGTAGCAGCAACGCTCCTGGACAAACCGCTACTGAGATAAAGTTCTAGCGATGGCGCCTTTGTTGTAAACACGTTACTACTAAAATTCCCACGGCTGATCCGATAGGCTACACATAGTAGTAGCGATCCATACTGAATGGCGCTACCGCTACTTCCTTTGTAGCAGCGCGTTTTATTCCAAAACTCGGTACTGCTAAAGGATATAAAAATGAATGGAAAGCAAATAGAAAGGTAATTGAAAATGAAAGAAATAGAATAAGGTGAAAGGAAAAAAATAATATGTTAAGAAAAATAAATGAAAAAGGAGGAAAAGAGAAAGGAGTAGTAGTAGCGTGTATACCAGAACGCGTTGTAGCTAACGTGTGATGGCGCTCGGAACGCAGCCATCGCTACTTTCGACTTAACCACCAAGACGGGCTCAAAATTTTGCTAAGTCCTCCATTCCCCATGTTCTGTGAGCGACGGACCTCGAGACGGTCGATCTACGTGCTCGGTGTCATCCTGGATCAAGAATGTTGACACCACAAGACTTGAAGGATTTATAACAGAGTAGCAATCACACACTTATTACATCGGATGTCTCAAAAGAGAACTTAGCAAAACAAATATGGCTTAAGGCCATCTAATAACGATAACAGCGGAAGACTTGGAAGATAAGCGAGTCCATCAACTCCAACGGCATCACTGAGTATAGAAGCACGACCTAAAAGCACCTTATTCGTCGTCTGAAAAATCTGCAACATGAAACGTTGCAGCCCGAAAACGGGTCATCACATGGAATATGCTCGCAATGTAACACATAGAGAGTAATGAAAGAATAAGCTATACTACATGCATATTTGGCTACTGGAAAGCTCTATGGTTATAGTTTTTGCGAAAAGCCAATTTTTCCCTACTGCAAAGGAATAAATTTATTTAACTATCATGGTGGTTGTTAAACATTGAGAATGGTTGACAGCATCCTCAATCCCAATTAGAGTAATCATCATTAAAACCCAACAGTATTAATTAAAGTAACATGATGAGATTCACTTGATGATCCAAATACTAGATACTCAAGATGTCCATAACCGGGACATGGCTAATCATGATTAGTTTATACACTCTGCAGAGGTTTGTGCACTTTGCCCACAAGACTCGATCTCCTTCGTTTGATTTCTCGCACTACATGGTGTTTGAGAAACGGATGACCGAGACATAGTCTTTCAGAAGCACTAGCACCTTACGAATGGGTAGACCGTACCAACCTACAACCCCTACATCAGCTAGTCTACGCTGTAAGAGTTCATACGACTTAATCAACTATGCTAGAGCCCATAGTAGCATATGGCTGCACACGGAAGTTTCTAGCATGAATAATCTTATGATCCCTTTGAGCCCGGGTGGCGGTCCATAAAAAACAGTGCAAATCCCGTCTACCTGTGTGCCTAGATAGGCAAATCCTAGAATAGCGGTACCTCAATCCACCCGGATGTGTGTTTAAGTTGCCACCTTAGTTAAACCATTAATTAACAATCTCACATCTGTCATGGATATTCACTCAAACCCAATCCACGTCTACGAGCATAGCATGTCATAATAAGCAAACGTAGAAGTAACTCCCAAGGGTTTGATAATAAATCAGGTAATAGGTACTACCTCAAACTACTTCCCAAAACCCACAATTTAATTAGATCCTAATCATGCAATGTTTGAGGATTGAGCTAATGCACAAAAACTGGGTATGAAAAAAGTATGATCAAAGTGTTACTTGCCTTGCCGATGATCCGCGAAACCTGGAGACTCGAAGTAACAGGCGGCGCACTCCGGGTATTCTATCGTAGACAAACAAACAAGCATACAATAAGTACTCATCTAGTGCACGGGTAAAACTCAAATAGGAGATCTAACCAGAAGGTTCAACTTAAGAACTCCGGTTTGCAAAAAGAACCAAATCAAACGAAGCAACGAAAGTCAAACGGCGAAAGAAAACAGCTTCATTTTACTAATCTGGACCTAAGTCAAATTTTACAGAAATAAAAACTTGTTTAAGTTGGTTATTCGGAAAGAGGGTTTCGAGACGAAACTCTAGGCGCTTGAATCGCCTGATTCCGATAAACGAGCGAAAAGTTGTACTAATACGAAAATCGGATCAGAAATCGCGATCAGAAATAATCGCGGAAAATCCGAAAAAAAGAAAAACGACGAACAGCTTAACAAACGAACGTTCGTTAACTGATTCTAAACGATGAACACGTTTGTTAAAACGAACGAACGAGCGAACGCTCGCTATTTAACCGAACCAAAAATAAATAAACCGATCTAATAAAAAACGGAAACTAAAAAAACCGGCGAAAAACCGACGGAAAAACCGAACGGTTTTTCAAGAAAAAAAACCGGCGGCGCGGACTTCGAGGCAACCTCGGGCGGTCGGCGAGGCAGCGGTGACGGCGGCGTGAGCACGGGCTAGGGTTTGGTAGCGGGGGCTGGCGGGCTGGGCAGGCTCCCCCCAGCTTATAAAGCCTAGGCGGGCCGGAGTCCCGGTCGGACACGGCCCGTAGGTCGGTTCTTTTTTTTTAATAATTCCGTGCAGAAAATCAAACGAAAGAAATACTAAACGGACTCCAAAAATCCCGAAATAAATTTTCCCCGACTTCTAAAATCAAGCCGGACAAGATGAACATTTATTTGGGGCCTAAATGCAATTTTGAAAAACACACATTTTTCCTAAATTCAAATAAAATGGCGAAAAAATCCAAAATAAAATCTTATTTGATTTTATTATTAAATCCTCAATATTTCTTTATTTTGGGAAAGTCATTTTATTCCCTCTCTCATATTTTTGTAATAGAAATAATTGATGATAAAATAATTAAAATCAAATGATCCTATTCTCAAAATTTGAGAAAACTCAATTATGAAAATAACGAAATCCCCAACTCTCTCCGTGGGTCCTTGAGTTGCGTAGAATTTCTAGGATCCAAAACCCAAAGCAAATAAAATATGATATGCATTGATGATCTAATGTATAACATTCCAAATTGAAAATTTGGGATGTTCTGATTCTACTCCTCTGTCACGCCCGAGCACGCCCTCACCGCCGCCCGAGGCCGCCCTCAACCTCACCGCCGCCACCCGCCGCCGCTCTCGACCTCACCGTCGCCACCCTCGACCTCACCGCCACCGCCCGAGCCCGCCCAACACCGCCGCCTCTGTTGGGGAACATAGTAATTTCAAAAAAATTCCTTCTAGCACACATTCAGCTTGATGACGTCCCTCGAACTCCGATCCAGCCGAGTGTCGAGAGAGAGTTCCGTCAGCATGACGGTGTGGTGACGATCTTGATGTTCTACCGTCACAGGGCTTCGCCTAAGAACCGCTACAATATTATCGAGGAGGACTATGATGGAGGGGGCACCGCACACAGCTAAAAGATCAAGAGATCAATTGTTGTGTCTATGGGGAGCCCCCTTCCTCCGTATATAAAGGAGGAGAGGAGGGGGAGAGGGCCGGCCCCTATGGCGCGCCCTGGAGGAGTCCTACTCCCACCGGGAGTAGGATTCCTCCCCTTCCAAGTAGTAGGAGTAGGAGACAAGGAAGGGGAAGAGGGAAGAGAAGGAGGGGGCGCCGCCCCTCCCCCTAGTCCAATTCGGACTAGTCATTGGGGGGGGGCGGCCTGCCTCTCTCTCTCCCCTAAAGCCCAATAAGGCCCATATACTTCTTCCCCCGTATTCCCGTAACTCCCTAGTAGTCCAAAAAATACCCGAATCACTCGGAACCTTTCCGAAGTCTGAATATAGTCGTCCAATATATCGATCTTTACGTCTCGACCATTTCGAGACTCCTCGTCATGTCCCCAATATCATCCGGGACTCCGAACTCCTTCAGTACATCAAAACCCAGAAACTCATAATATAACTGTCATCGAAACCTTAAGCGTACGGACCCTACGGGTTCGAGAACAATGTAGACATGACCGAGACACGTCTCCGGTCAATAACCAATAGCGGAACCTGGATGCTCATATTGGCTCCAACATATTCTACGAAGATCTTTATCGGTCAAACCGCATAACAACATACGTTGTTCCCTTTGTCATCGGTATGTTACTTGCCCGAGAGTTGATCGTCGATATCTCAATACCTAGTTCAATCTCGTTACCGGCAAGTCTCTTTACTCGTTCCGTAATACATCATCCTGCAACTAACTCATTAGTTACAATCCTTGCAAGGCTTATAGTGATGTGCATTACCGAGAGGGCCGGAGATACCTCTCCGATAATCGGAGTGACAAATCCTAATCTCGAAATACGCCAACTCAACATGTACCTTCGGAGACACACAGAGAGCACATTTATAATCACCCAGTTATGTTGTGATGTTTGGTAGCACACAAAGTGTTCCTCCGTAAACGGAGTTGCATAATCTTATAGTGATAGGAACATGTATAAGTCATGAAGAAAGCAATAGCAACATACTAAACGATCAAGTGCTAAGCTAACGGAATGGGTCAAGTCAATCACATCATTCTCCTAATGATGTGATCCCGTTATCAAATGACAACTCATGTCTATGGTTAGGAAACTTAACCATCTTTGATTAACGAGCTAGTCAAGTAGAGGCATACTAGTGACACTATGTTTGTCTATGTATTCACGGATGTATTATGTTTCCGTTAATACAATTCTAGCATGAATAATAAACATTTATCATGAAATAAGAAAATAAATAATAACTTTATTATTTCCTCTAGGGCATATTTCCTTCAGTCTCCCACTTGCACTAGAATCAATAATCTAGTTCACATCACCATATGATTTAACACAAATATTCACATCTGTATGTGATTAACACCCATAGCTCACATTGTTATGTGACCAACACCCGAAGGGTTTACTAGAGTCAATAATCTAGTTCACATCGCTATGTGATTAGCACCCAAAGAGTACTAAGGTATGATCATGTTTTGCTCGTGAGAGAAGTTTAGTCAATGGGTCTGTCACATACAGAGCTGTATGTATTTTGCAAATATTCTATGTTACAATGCTCTGCACGGAGCTACTCTAGCTAATTGCTCCCACTTTCAATATGTATCCATATTGAGACTTAGAGTCATCTGGATCAGTCTAAAAGTTTGCACCGATGTAACTTTTACGAGGAACTCTTTTATCACCTCCATAATCGAGAAACATCTCCTTAGTCCTTACTAAGGATATTCTTGACCGCTGTCCAGTGATCAATTATTAGATCAAAATTGTATTCCTTTGCCAAACTCAGAGCAAGGTATACAATAGGTCTGGTACACAGCATAGCATACTTTATAGAACCTATGGTGAGGCATAGGGAATGACTTTTCATTCTCTTTCTATTTTCTGCCATGGTCGGGTTTTTGAGTCTTACTCAACTTCACACCTTGCAACACAGGCAAGAACTCCTTCTTTGACCGTTCCATTTTGAACTACTTCAAAATCTTGTCAAGGTATGTACTCATTGAAAATCTTATCAAGCGTCTTGATCTATCTCAATAGATCTTGATGCTCAATACGTAAGTAGCTTAACTGAGGTCTTTATTTTAAAGAACTCCTTTCAAACACTCCTTTTTATGCTTTCCAGAAAATTCTACATCATTTCCGATCAGTAATATGTCATTCACATATACTTATCAGAAAGGCGGTAGTGCTCCCACTCACTTTCTTGTAAATACAGGCCTTTCCAAAAGTCTGTATAAAACCATATGCTTTGTTCAACTCATCAAAGCGTATATTCCAACTCCGAGATGCTTGCACCAGTCCATTGATGGATCGCTGGAGCTTGCACATTTTGTTAGCACCTTTAGGACTTACAAAACCTTCTGGTTGCATCATATACAACTCTTCTTTAATAAATCCATTAAGGAATGAAGTTTTGACATCCATTTCCCAAATTTCATAAAATGCGGCAATTGCTAACATGATTCAGACAGACTTTTAGGCATCGTTACAAGTGAGAAAATCTCATCGTATTCAACACCTTGAACTTGTCGAAAACCTTTCGCAACAAGTCGAGCTTAGTATATAGTAACACTACTATCGGTGTCTGTCTTCGTCTTGAAGATCCATTTATTTAACATGGCTTGCTGATCATCGAGCTAGTCAACCAAAGTCCATACTTTGTTCTCATACATGGATCCTATCACAGATTTTATGGCCTCAAGCCATTTCGTGGAATCTGGGCTCATCATCGCTTCCTCATAGTTCGTAGGTTCATCATGGTCTAGTAACATGACTTCCAGAACTGGATTACCATATCACTCTGGTGCAGATCTTATTCTGGAAGACCTACGAGGTTTGGTAGTAACTTGATCTGAAGTTTCATGATCATCATCATTAGCTTCCTCACTAATTGGTGTAGGAATCACTGGAACTGATTTCAGTGATAAACTATTTTCCAATTCAGGAGAAGGTACTATTACCTTATCAAGTTCTACTTTTCTCCCACTCACTTCTTTCGAGAGGAACTCCTTCTCTAGAAAGGATCCATCTTAGCAACAAATATCTTGCCTTAGGATCTGTGATAGAAGGTGTACCCAACAGTTTCCTTTGGGTATTCTATGAAGACGCACTTCTCCGATTTAGGTTCGAGCTTATCAGGTTGAAACTTTTTCACATAAGCATCGCAGCCCCAAACTTTAAGAAACGACAACTTTGGTTTCTTGCCAAACCACAGTTCATAAGCCGTCGTCTCAACGGATTTTGATGGTGGCCTATATAAAGTGAATGCAACTGTCTCTAATGCATAACCCCAAAACGATAGTGGTAAACCAATAAGAGACATCATAGGTCGCACAATATCCAATAAAGTGCGGTTACGACGTTCGGACACACGATAACATTGTGGTGTTCCAGGTGGTGTGAACTGTGAAACTATTCCACATTGTTTTATATGAAGGCCAAACTCGTAACTCAAATATTCTCCTCCACGATCAGATCGTAGAAACTTTATTTTCTTGTTACGATGATTCTCCACTTCACTCTGAAATTCTTTGAACTTTTCAAATGTTTCAGACTTGTGTTTTATTAAGTAGATATACTCATATCTGCTCAAATCATCTTGTAAAGGTCTGAAAATAACGATACCCACCACGAGCATCAATACTCATTGGACCGCATACATCAGTATGTATTATTTCCAATAAGTCACTGGCTCGTTCCATTGTTCCAGAGAACGGAGTTTTAGTCATCTTGCCCAAAAGGCACGGTTCACAAGCATCAAATGATTCATAACCAAGTGATTCCAAAAATCCATCTTTATGGAGTTTCTTCATGCGCTTTACACCGATATGACCCAAATGGCAGTGCCACAAATAAGTTGCACTATCATTGTAAACTTTGCATATTTTTGGCATCAATATAATGAATATGTGTATCACTATCATCGAGATCCAATAAACTATTTTCATTGGGTGTATGACCATCGAAGGTTTTATTCATGTAAACAGAACAACAATTATTCTCCGACTTTAAATGAATAACCGTATTGCAATAAACATGATCAAATCATATTTATGCTCAACGCAAATGCCAAATAACATTTATTTATGTTTAACACTAATCCCGAAAGTATAGGGAGTGTGCGATGATGATCATATCAATCTTGGAACTACTTCCAACACTCATCATTACTTCACCCTCAACTAGTCTCTGTTTATTCTGTAACTCCTGTCTCGAGTTACTAATTTTTAGCAACCGAACAAGTATCAAATACTCAGGGGTTACTATAAACATTAGTAAGGTACACATCAATAACATGTATATCAAATATACCCTTGTTCACTTTGCCATCCTTCTTATCCACATAATATTCAGGGCATTTCCGCTTCCAGTGACCATTTCCTTTGCGATTATAAGCTTTTCGGTTTGAGCTTTGGTCCAGCTTTGGGCTTCTTCATGGAGTGACAACTTTCTTGTCATTCTACTTGAAGTTCCCTTTCTTTCCCTTTGCCCTTTTCTTGAAACTAGTGGTCTTTTCAATCATCAACACTTGATGCTATTTCTTGATTGCTACCTTCGTCGATTTCAGCATCACCAAGAGCTCGGGAATCGTTTTCGTCATCCCTTGCATTATAGTTCATCACGAAGTTCCAGTAACTTGGTGATGGTGACTAGAGAACTCTGCCAATCACTATATTATCTAGAAGATTAACTCCCACTTGATTCAAGCGATTGTAGTACTCAGACAATCTAAGTACTTGCTCACTAGTTGAGCAATTCTCCTCCATCTTTTAGGCAAAGTATTTGTCAAAGGTCTCATACCTCTTGACACGGGCATGAGTCTGAAATACCAATTTCATCTCTTGAAACATCTTATATGTTCCATGATGTTTCAAAAACGTTTTTGTAGTCCCGGTTCTAAGCCATAAAGCAGGGTGCACAAAACTATCAAGTAGTCTTCATATTGAGCTAGCCAAACGTTCATAACGTCTGCATCTGCTCCTGCAATAAGTCTGTCACCTACCGGTGCATAAAGGACATAATTCTTCTGTGCAGCAATGAGGATAAACCTCAGATCACGGACCAAGTCCACATCATTGCTACTAACATCTTTCAACTTAGTTTTCTCTAGGAACACATATAAAACATAGGGAAGCAACAACGCGAGCTATTGATCTACAACATAATTTGCAAAATACTACCAGGACTAAGTTCATGATAAATTAAAGTTCAATTAATTATATTACTTAAGAACTCCCACTTAGACAGACATCTCTCTAGTCATCTAAGTGATCACGTGATCCAAATCAACTAAATCATGTCCGATCATCACGTGAGATGGAGTATTTTTCAATGGTGAACATCACTATGTTTATCATATCTACTATATGATTCACGTTCGACCTTTCGGTCTCCGTCTTCCGAGGCCATATCCGTATATGCTAGGCTCACAAGTTTAACCTGAGTATTCGCGTGTGCAACTGTTTTTGCACCCGTTGTATTTGAACGTAGAGCCTATCACACCCGATCATCACATGGTGTCTCAAAGACGAAGAACTTTCGCAACGGTGCATACTCAGGGAGAACACTTCTTGATAATTAGTGAGAGATCATCTTAAAATGCTACCGTCAATCAAAGCAAGATAAGATGCATAAATGATAAACATCACATGCAATCAATATAAGTGATATGATATGGCCATCATCATCTTGTGCTTGTGATCTCCATCTCCGAAGCATCGTCGTGATCACCATCGTCACCGGCGCGACACCTTGATCTCCATCGTAGCATCGTTGTCGTTTTGCCATCTATTGCTTCTACGACTATCGCTACCGCTTAGTGATAAAGTAAGGCAATTACAGGACGTTTGCATTTCATACAATAAAGCGACAACCATATGGCTCCTGCCAGTTGCCGATAACTCGGTTACAAAACATGGTCATCTCATACAATAAAATATAGCATCGCGTCTTGACCATATCACATCACAACATGCCCTGCAAAAACAAGTTAGACGTCCTCTACTTTGTTGTTGCAAATTTTGCGTGGCTGCTACGGGCTGAGCAAGAACCGTTCTTACCTACGCATCAAAACCACAACGATAGTTCGTCAAGTTACTGCTATTTTAACCTTCTCAAGGACCGGGCTAGCCACACTCGGTTCAACAAAAGTTGGAGAAACTGACACCCGCCAGCCACCTATGTGCAAAGCACGTCGGTAGAACCAGTCTCGCGTAAGAGTACGCGTAATGTCGGTCCTGGCCGCTTCATCCAACAATACCGCTGAACCAAAGTATGAAATTTTGATAAGCAGTATGACTTGTATCATCCACAACTCACTTGTGTTCTACTCGTGCATATAACATCAACTCATAAAACCTACGCTCTGATACCACTATTGGGGAACGTAGTAATTTCAAAAAAAATACTACGCACACGCAAGATCATGGTGATGCATAGCAACGAGAGGGGAGAGTGTCGTCTACATACCCTCATAGACCAAAAGCAGAAGTGTTAGAACAACGCGGTTGATGTAGTCGTACGTCTTCACGGCCCGACCAATCAAGCACCGAAACTATGGAACCTCCAAGTTCTAGCACACGTTCAGCTCGATGACGTCCCTCGAACTCCGATCCAGCTGAGTGTCGCGGGAGAGTTACGTCAGCATGACGGCGTGGTGACGATCTTGATGTTCTACCGTCGCAGGGCTTCGCCTAAGCACCGCTACAATACTATCGAGGAGGACTATGGTGGAGGGGGGCAGCGCACACGGCTAAGGGATCAAGAGATCAATTGTTGTGTCCATGGGGTGCCCCCTTCCTCCGTATATAAAGGAGGAGAGGAGGGGGAGAGGGCCGGCCCCTATGGCGCGCCCTGTAGGAGTCCTACTCCCGGTGGGAGTAGGACTCCTCCTGTTCCAAGTAGTAGGAGTGGGAGACAAGGAAGGGGGAGAGGGAAGAGAAGGAAGGAGGGGGCGCCGCCCCTCCCCCTAGTCCAATTTGGACTAGTCATTGGGGGGGCGCGCGGCCTGCCTCTCTCTCGCCCCTAAAGCCCAATAAGGCCCATATACTTCTTCCTCCATCTTCCCGTAGCTCCCCGGTACTCCGCAAAATAACCGAATTACTCGGAACCTTTCCGAAGTCCAAATATAGTCGTCCAATATATCAATCTTTACGTCTCGACCATTTCAAGACTCCTCGTCTTGTCCCCAATCTGATCCGGGACTCCGAACTCCTTCGGTACATCAAAACCCATAAACTCATAATATAACTGTCATCGAAACCTTAAGCGTGCGGACCCTACGGGTTCGAGAACAATGTAGACATGACCGAGACACGTCTCCGGTCAATAACCAATAGCGGAACCTGGATGCTCATATTGGCTCCCATATATTCTACGAAGATCTTTATCGGTCAAACCGCATAAGAACATACGTTGTTCCCTTTGTCATCGGTATGTTACTTGCCCGAGATTTGATCGTCGGTATCTCAATACCTAGTTCAATCTCGTTACCGGCAAGTCTCTTTACTCGTTCCATAATATATCATCCTGCAACTAACTCATTAGTTCAATGCTTTCAAGGCTTACAGTGATGTGCATTACCGAGAGGGCCTAGAGATACCTCTCCGACAATCGGGGTGACAAATCCTAATCTCGAAATACGCCAACTCAACATGTACCTTCGGAGACACCTGTAGAGCACCTTTATAATCACCCGATTACGTTGTGACGCTTTGGTAGCACACAAAGTGTTCCTCCGGTAAACGGGAGTTGCATAATCTCATAGTCATAGGAACATGTATAAGTCATGAAGAAAGCAATAGCAACATACTAAACGATCAAGTGCTTAGCTAACGGAATGGGTCAAGTCAATCACATCATTCTCCTAATGATGTGATCCCGTTAATCAAATGACAACTCATGTCTATGGTTAGGAAACTTAACCATCTTTGATTAACGAGCTAGTCAAGTGGAGGCATATTAGTGACACTATGTTTGTCTATGTATTCACACATGTATTATGTTTCTGTTTAATACAATTCTAGCATGAATAATAAACATTTATCATGAAATAAGGAAATAAATAATAACTTTATTATTGCCTCTAGGGCATATTTCCTTGAGCCTCCGATCGCGAGCCCACCCTCGCCGCCCCTACCTCTCCGTCGCCGAGCACCTCCCCGCCACCGTCTCTCCCCTCTCTGTAAGCCCCCCACCCCTCCCCACCCCCTTTCTCTCTGCTTAGTTAGTACTAGATGTTGTTTAGTTGTAGTAGATGTTAATTTAGGGTTCATAGATAATTATTTTTAGTAGTAGTAGATGTTAATTAGTAGTAGTGATGGTACTAGTTAACTAGGGCGTATGGTTAATAGTAGATGTTTTTACTATTGTATAATGTAGTTTATTTTACTGTTTTTAGTAAGTGTTTAAAATAATTAGTAAGTAAATTAATAAACTAGTTGAACTAGTTTAGTTTTAGTTGAACTAGTTTAGTAAGTAAATTAATAAACTAGTTGAATTAATAGAACTAATGTATATTTAGTAAGATAATTAATATAACTAGTTGAACTACTTTATTTTTAGAAAGAACTAGTTTTTTTCTATTTATAGTAAGTTTATATTTAGTAAGAACTAGTTGAATTAATAAAACTAGTTGAACATGTCATATTTGTTGTTATTTTTTTAGTTTAAGCAATTATTCGGGATGTATTAGTGATAACTTATAGGGTTTTTGCTTTTGCGTAAATCAAGGAGCCCCTCCATCATCCCCCGTCAGTCCCGGCCACCGACCCTCCGACCTCGAGGTGAGACCAGCCAAATCTCTATGTATATCTTGTGTTGCTCAAATAGGATATGTGGTTGCCCAAGTGGCCGTTCATGTTCAGGTTACACCTTCGAGTGGCCTATGTTTTGCCGGAGTGTTGATTAATTTCTGTTCCGGCAAATTTCAGGCGCTCGATATGTCCTTTTTTAGCAAAGGTCATGCTGGATTTTTCCATGAATTCTGCCATGACTTGTGCTAGAATATGTAGGAAATATCGAGTGGCCTGGATTTTCTTGAAAAATAATGATCTAATTTAGGTTTTTTAGTACATATATTTAATTGTACAAGTTTAATCTTTGAATTATGAACGTAGGAAATGTCGTACTCAGACGACAACAGCCTCATGGAGTGCAGCTGGTGCCACGACGATCGAGGTCATGCGGCGAGTTCCTTGAGCTGGACGAAGATCGGCGCTTCAGCATTAAGCTTGAGGATACCTTCGATGTTGAAATGGTACCAACAATGACAAGTGTTTTTTCGTAATTAAGCATGAGTTCAACTATTTCAACGTCTAATGTTCATCTTTTACAATTTGACTAGCTTATCCCATGCCATGCAAGACGCTATGTCTTGGAGAGGATGGGTTTCGAAGACCATGAAAATTTTGAAACAAAGAAAATACACCTAAGGACCCATCATGATATGGATTTTTAAGTAAATCTGTACAATTCTCAGAGCGTAACCCATTTTGGTTGCCAAAATTGGGAAGCACTTTGCAAAATGTATGGTTTTTATGAGGGTATGATTGTCACCATGGATCTTGGTGATCCCGACATCGAGCAAGACAATATGGACATTTGGGTCCTTATTGATACGCTTCCGATTCTACCGCAATGTGAGTTTCTCAAACATAGTTATTAACTAATTTATATTGTTTATTTCAAAATAGTTGACAGCTTATTTCCATTGACAGCTTATTTTGATTCTTCAAAGAATGTGCGGATGATGGTAGACAAAACCCACTACAATCGATGGCTCGAATTAACTTATAAGGAGAAAAGTCATCGATCGCATTTTGTACTTATCTTGAGAATTACAATACCTATTATCGAACTCCTCCAAATTATGGTGAATACGTGCCACTAGTGCACGTGTTGAACCACGGTAACTTCTATGGAGATACCCTGGTAAGACGTTTTACTATTACTACATCCGTGCATCTTTTGCATACTTCTAAAACTAGTACATCATTGCTAACTACGAAGTTATTACTATGTTTTTCAACAGAAACTCCCGATGGATTGTGTGCCTCATCTGATGTATCGAGAATGGTCGCCTTTACAGTTTTGAACATACTTGCCGCTGGTAAATCTAGGGAGCTCACTGTGCATATCGGATTTCTAAAACCGGTGAACACATGCTCATAAAAGAATGGAAAAATGTTTGGACATTCGCAAGGAGGTTCTTGGAAGTAACATTCAAATAAAGGCAAGAATTGGAGGCAAGGGATAATCTCCCTTCTCCATAATGGAGAGTCAGGGGCTATCTTGTTTTTTGCTATTTTACCTTAGAGAATGTAGTAGGTCCTAAGAGAATGTAGTAGGTCCTATGAGGTACAATATGTTTATTATGTGGTACAATGTGTTAGAGTTGATGATGAGGAGTACTTGTGATTACGACTAGTGACCAATTTGCTATGTGATGTCATTGATGAAAACGATGATCTTGAGGAGGTGTTATATGACAATGATGTATTATGATGATATGTTGTTAATGATATGATGATGATGATATTTATTATATCATTGGGTGAAAGAACCGCGGATTAGTTTCAAGTGGATGGACATCCACTTGAAACTAGTCCATGGTTCTTTCACCCCGTGATGTAATAACTCATTATGATGTAAAAATAATCTCTAAATTCTTGTTGTATGAAAACTTGTGTAAAGGTGTATGAATACAACATGAAATAAAAAAGAAAATAAAATACAAAATAATAGTAGTAGTGCAGGCAGGGAGAAGCGCTACTACTAGTTACCAGTAGCGCTTCCCTGGGAAAGCGCTACTACTAAGTCGATTTAGCAGCAGCGTGGGTTGAGGACACTACTGCTAACCTTTAGCTGTAGCATCGTACCAGTAGCGCTCCAGTCCGCGCTACCGATAGGCCTAAAACCCGCGCTGCTGGTAGGCTTTTCCCTAGTAGTGTTGTGGGATGAAGCGGCCCGGACCGACCTTACACGTACGCTTACGTGAGACAGGTTCCACCGACTGACATGCACTTGTTGCATAAGGTGGCTAGCGGGTGACAGTCTCTCCCACTTTAGTCAGATTGGATTCGATGAAAAGGGTCCTTATGAAGGGTAAATAGCAATTGGCATATCACCGTTGTGGCTTTTGCGTAGGTAAGAAACGTTCTTGCTAGAAACCCACATCAGCCACGTAAAACATGCAACAACAATTAGAGGACGTCTAACTTGTTTTTGCAGGGTATGCTATGTGACATGATATGGCCAAAAGAATGTGATGAATGATATATGTGATGTATGAGATTGATCATGTTCTTGTAATAGGAATCACGACTTGCATGTTGATGAGTATGACAACCGGCAGGAGCCATAGGAGTTGTCTTAATTTATTGTATGACCTACGTGTCATTGAAAACGCCATGTAATTACTTTACTTTATTGCTACCGTTAGCCATAGTAGTAGAAGTAATAGTTGGCGAGGCAACTTCATGAAGACACGATGATGGGGATCATCATCATGGAGATCATGGTGTCATGCCGGTGACGAAGGTGATCATGTCGCGCCTCGAAGATGGAGATCAAAGGCGCAAGATGATATTGGCCATATCATGTAACTTTATGATTTGCATGTAATGTTTGTCATGTTTACATCTTATTTTCTTAGAACGACGGTAGCATAAATAAGATGATCCCTCACTAAAATTTCAAGAAAGTGTTCCCCCTAACCGTGCATCGTTGCGAAGGTTCGTTGTTTCAAAGCACCACGTGATGATCGGGTGTGATAGATTCTAACGTTCGCATACAACGGGTGTAAGCCATATTTACACACGCGAAACACTTAGGTTGACTTGACGAGCCTAGCATGTACAGACATGGCCTCGGAACACGAGAGACCGAAAGGTCGAACATGAGTCGTATAGTAGATACAATCAACATGGAGATGTTCACCGATGATGACTAGTCCGTCTCATGTGATGATCGGACACGGCCTAGTTGACTCAGATCATGTATCACTTAGATGACTAGAGGGATGTCTATCTGAGTGGGAGTTCATTAAATAATTTGATTCGATGAACTTAATTATCATGAACATAGTCAAAAGGTCTTTGCAAATTATGTCGTAGCTTGCACTTTAGTTCTGCTATTTTAGATATGTTCATAGAGAAAATTTAGTTGAAAGTTGACAGTAGCAATTATGCGGACTGGGTCCATAAACTGAGGATTGTCCTCATTGCTGCACATAAGACTTATGTCCTCAATGCACCGCTCGGTGTGTTGAACCTCAAACGTCGTATGTGGATGTTGCGAACATTTGACATACACGTTTTGATGACTACGTGATAGTTCAGTAATGTTAAACGGTTTCGAATTGAGGCGCCGAAGACGATTTTTGAAACGTCGTGGAACATATGAGATGTTCCAAGGGCTGGAATTGGGATTTTAGGCTCGTGCCCACGTCAAAAGGTATGAGACCTCCGACGAGTTTCTTAGACTACAAACTAAGGGAGAAAATCTCAAACGTTGAGCATGTGCTCAGATTGTTTGAGTACTATAATCACTTGAATTGAGTGGGAGTTAATCTTCCAGATGAGATAGTGATGTTTCTCCAAAGTCACTGCGACCAAGCTACTAGAGCTTCGTGATGAACTATAACATATCAAGGATAGATATGATGATCCTCGAGCTATTTGTGATGTTTGACACCGCGAAAGTAGAAATCAAGAAGGACCATCAATTGTTGATGGTTAGTGAAACCACTAGTTTCAAGAGGGGCAAGGGAAAGAAGGGATACTTCATGAAATGACAAATCAGTTACTGCTCTAGTGAAGAAAGCCAAGGTTGAACCCAAACCCGAGACTAAGTGCTTCTGTAATGAGGGGAATGGTCACTAAAGCAGAACTACCCTAGATACTTGGTAGATGAGAAGGCTGGCAAGGTCGATAGAAGTATATTGGATATACATTATATTAATGTGTACTTTACTAGTACTCCTAGTAGCACCAGGGTAGTAGATACCTGTTCGGTTGCTAAGTGTTAGTAACTCGAAATAAAAGGCTACGGAATAAATGGAGACTAGCCAAGGCGAGGTGGCAATATGTGTTGGAAGTATTTCCAAGGTTGATGTTATCAAACATCGCATGCTCCCTCTACCATCGGGATTGGCACTAAACCTAAATAATTGTTATTTGATGTTTGCGTTGAGCATAGACATGATTGGATTATGTTTATCGCAATACGCTTATTCATTTAAGGAGAATAATGGTTACTCTGTTTATTTGAATAATACATTCAATGGTCTTGCACCTAAAATGAATGGTTTATTGAATCTTGATCGTAGTGATACACATGTTCATGCCAAAAGATATAAGATAGTAATGATAGTACCACCTACTTGTGGCACTGCCATTTCAGTCATATTGGTATAAAACGCATGAAGCAGCTCCATGTTGATGGATCTTTTTACTCACTCGTTTTTTGAAAAGTTTGAGACATGTGAACCATGTCTATTGGTATGCACGCATGAAGAAACTCCATGCAGATGGATCGTTTGGACTCACTTGATTTTGAATCACTTGATACATGCAAATCATACCACATGGGCAAGCTGATTGAAAAGCCTCGTTTTTAGTAAGATGGAACAAGAAAGCAACTTGTTGGAAGTAATACATTTTGATGTATGCAATCCAATGAGTGCTGAGGCACGCAGTGGATATCGTTATGTTCTTACTTCACAGATGATTTGAGTAGATGCCAAGTATATTTACTTGATGAAACACAAGTCTGTGTTGAAAGGTTCAAGTAATTTCAGAGTGTAGTTGAAGATCGCTGTGACAAGAGGATAAAATGTCTATGATATGATCATAGAGATGAATATCTGAGTTACGAGTTTGGTATAGAATTAAGACATTGTGGAAATTTTTTCGCAACTAATACCGCCTGGAACACCATAGTGTGATGGTGTGTCCGAACATCATAGTTGCACCCTATTGGATATGGTGCATACCATGATGTCTCTTATTGAATTACCACTATCGTTTATGGGTTAGGCATTAGAGACAACCGCATTCACTTTAAATAGGGAACCACGTAATTCCGTTGAGATGACACCGTATGAACTATGGTTTAGAGAAACCTAAGCTGTCATTTCTTAAAAGTTTGGGGCTGCGACGCTTATGTCAAAAAGCTTTAGCCTGATAAGCTCAAACCCAAAGCGGATAAATACATCTTCATAGGACACCCAAAAATAGTTGGGTATACCTCCTATTTCAGATCCGGAAGCAAAAGTGATTGTTTCTAGAAACGGGTCCTTTCTCGAGGAAAAGTTTCTCTCAAAAGAAATGAGTGGGAGGATGGTGGAGACTTGATGAGGTTAATGAACCATCACTTCAACCAGTGTGTAGTAGGGCACATGAAGTTGTTCCTGTAGCGCCTACACCAGTTGAAGTGGAAGCTGATGATAGAGATCATGAAACTTCGGATCAAGTCACTACCAAACCTCGTAGGTCGACAAGGACGTGTACTGCTTCAGAGTGGTATGGTAATCCTGTCTTGGAGGTCATGTTGATAGACAACAATAAACCTACGAGCTATGGAGAAGCGATGGTGGGCCCGAATTCCAACAAATGGCTCGAGGCCATAAAACCCGAGAGAGATCCATGTATGAAAACAAAGTGTAGACTTTGGAAGAACTACCTGATGGTCGTAAGGCTGTAGGGTACATATGGATTTTAAAAGGAAGACGGACAATGATGGTAAGTGTCACCATTAAGAAAGCTCGACTTGCCGCTAAGATGTTTTCCGACAAGTTCAAAGAGTTGACTACGATGAGACTTTCTCACTCGTAGCGATGCTAAGAGTCTGTTGGAATTATATTAGCAGTTACTGTATTATTTATGAAATCTTGCAGATAGGATGTAGAAACATCATTTCCTCGATGATTTTCTTGAGGAAAGGTTGTATGTGATACAACCAGAAGGTTTTGTCAATCCTAAAAGATGCTAACAAGTATGCAAAGCTCCAGCAATCCTTCTAAGGACTGGAGTAAGCATCTCGGAGTTGGAATATACGCTTTCATGAGATGATCAAAGATTTTGGGTTTATACAAAGTTTATGAGAAACTTGTATTTCCAAAGAAGTGAGTGGGAGCACTATGTTGTTGACATATTGTTGATTGGAAATTATGTAGAATTTCTGGAAAGCATATAGGGTTGTTTGAAAAGTGTTTTTCAATGGAAACCCTGGATTAAGCTACTTGAACATTGAGCATCAAGATCTATAAGGATAGATCAAAATGCTTAATAGTACTTTCAGATGAACACATACCCTGACAAGATTTTGAAGGAGTTCAAAATAGATCGTCAAAGAAGGAGTTCTTGGTTGTGTCATAAGGTGTGAGTATTGAGTAAGACTCAAGACCTGACCACGGCAGAAGAGAGAGAAAGGACGAAGGTCGTCCCCTATGCTTTAGACGTAGGCTCTACAGTATGCTATGATGTGTACCGCACCTTAAGTGTGCCTTGCCATGAGTCGGTCAAGGGGTACAAGAGTGATCCAGGAATGGATTACAGGACAGCGGTCAAAGTTATCAGTAGTAACTAGTGGACTAAGGAATTTTCTCAATTATGGAGGTGGTAAAAGAGTTCGTCGTAAAGGCTTACATCAATGCAAACTTTGACACTAATCCTGATGATTCTGAGTAGTAAACCGTATTCGTATAGTAGAACAGTTATTTGGAATAGCTCCAAATAGAGCATGGTAGCTGCATCTATAAGACGACATAGAGATTTTTAAATCACACACGAATCTGAAAGGTTCAGACCCGTTGACTAATGATGACCCACAAGTGTAGGGGATCGCAACAGCTTTAGAGTATTCGACCCAAATTTGTTGATTCGACACAAGGGGAGCCAAAGAATATTCTCGAGTATTAGCAGTTGAGTTGTCAACTCAACCACACCTGGATAACTTAGTATCTGCAGCAAAGTATTTAGTAGCAAAGTAATATGATAATAAAGGTAACGGTAGCAAAAGTAATGTTTTTGGGTTTTGTAGTGATTGTAACAAAGATGTAACGGAAAAGTAAATAAGCGAAACACAAGATGTGAAAAGCTCGTAGGCAATGGATCAGTGATGGATAATTATGACGGATGCGATTCCTCATGTAATAGCTATAACATAGGGTGACATAGAACTATAGCTCCAATTCATCAATGTAATGTAGGCATGTATTCCGAATATAGTCATACATGCTTATGGAAAAGAACTTGCATGACATCTTTTGTCCTACCCTCCCGTGGCAGCGGGGTCCTAGTGGAAACTAAGGGATATTAAGGCCTCCTTTTAATAGAGAACCGGACCAAAGCATTAACACATGGTGAATACATGAACTCCTCAAACTACGGTAATCATCGAGAAGTATCCCTATTATTGTCACTTCGGGGTTGTCGGATCATAACACATAATAGGTGACTATAGACTTGCAAGATAGGATCAAGAACACACATATATTCATGAAAACATAATAGGTTCAGATCTGAAATCATGGCACTCGGGCTCAAATGACAAGCATTAAGCATAGCAAAGTCATAGCAACATCAATATCAGAACATAGTGGATACTAGGGATCAAACCCTAACAAAACTAACTTGATTACATGGTAAATCTCATCCAACCCATCACCATCCAGCAAGCCTATGATGGAATTACTCACGCACGGCGGTGAGCATCATGAAATTGGTGATGGAGGATGGTTGATGACGACGGCGACGAATCCCCCTCTACGGAGCCCCGAACGGACTCCAGATCACCCCTCCCAAGAGAGATTAGGACTTGGCGGCGGCTCAGTATTGTAAAACGCGATGAAACTTTCTCTCTGATTTTTTTCTCCGCGAGACGGAATATATGGAGTTGGAGTTGAGGTCGGCGGAGCCTCAGGGGGCCCACGAGACAGGGGCACGCCCAAGGAGGCGCGCCCCACCCTCGTGGACCGGGTGTGGGCCCCCTGGTCTTGATTCTTTCTCCAGTATTTTTTATATTTTCCAAAAAGTGTCTCCAAGGATTTTCAGGACATTCCGAGAAATTTTGTTTTCTACAGATGAAACAACATCATGGCAATTCTGCTGAAAACAGCGTCAGTCCGGGTTAGTTTCATTCAAATCATGCAAGTTAGAGTCCAAAACAAGGGAAAGAGTGTTTGGAAAAGTAGATACGTTGTAGACGTATCAACTCCCCCAAGCTTAAACCTTTGCTTGTCCTCAAGCAATTCAGTTGATAAACTGAAAGTGATAAAGAAAAACTTTTACAAACTCTATTTGCTCTTGTTGTTGTAAACATGCAAAGCCATCATTCAGGTTTCAACAATATTATGAACTAACCATACTCACAATAACACTTAGGTCTCACGAATACTCATATCAATGGCATAATCAGCTAGCGAGCGATAATAATAAAACTCGGATGACAACACTTTCTCAAAACAATCATAACATGATATAACAAAATGGTATCTCGCTAGCCCTTTCTGAGACCGCAAAACATAAATGTAGAGCACCTTTAAAGATCAAGGACTGACTAAACATTGTAATTCATGTAAAAGAGATCCAGTCAATTCATACCCAATATAAACCAATAATGATGAATGCAAATGACAGTGTGCTCTCCAGCGGGTGCTTTTTTATAAGAAGGGTGATGACTCAACATAAAAGTAAATAGATAGGCCCTTCGCAAAGGGAAGCAGGGATTTGTTGAGGTGCCAGAGCTCGATTTTAAAATAGAGATTGAATAACATTTTGGGGGCATACTTTCACTGTCAATGCAAAAACTATGAGATGGTTGTATCTTCCATACTAGATGCATTATAGGCAGTTCCCAAACAGAATGGTAAAGGTTTATACTCCCCCAACCACCAACAAGCATCAATCCATGGCTTGCTTGAAACAACGAGTGCCTCCAACTAACAACAGCCCTGGGGGAGTTTTGTTTAATTATTTTGATTTGCTTTGATCTTTTTGGATCATGGGACTGGGCATCCCGGTTACCAGCCCTTTCTCGTGAATGAGGAGCAGAGTCCACTCCTCTTGAGAATAACCCACCTAGCATGGAAGATATAGGCAGCCTAGTGGAAACATGAGCTGCTCGAGCATACAAAACAGAATTTCATTTGAAGGCTTAGAGTTTGGCACATACAAATTTACTTGGAACGGCAGGTAGATACCGCATATAGGAAGCTATGGTGGACTCATATGGAATAACTTTGGGGTTTAAGGAGTTTGGATGCACAAGCAGTATTCCTGCTTAGAAATGCAGTGAAGGCTAGCAAAAAGGCTGGAAGCGACCAACTGAGAGAGCGACAACAGTCATGAACATGCATTAAAATTAATTCATACTGAGTACAAACATGAGTAGGATATAATCCACCATGAACATAAATATCATGAAGGCTATGTTGATTTGTTTCAACTACATGCGTGAACATGTGCCAAGTCGAGTCACTCAATTCATTCAAAGGAGGATACCATCCCATCATACCACATAATAATCATTCTAATAGCATGTTGGCACGCAAGGTAAACCATTATAACTCATAGCTAATCAAGCATGGCACAAGCAACTATAATCTCTAAATGTCATTGCAAATATGTTTACTTCATAATAAACTGAATCAGAAATGATGAACTCATCATATTTACAAAAACAAGAGAGGTCGAGTTCATACCAGCTTCTCTCATCACGATCAGTCCATCATATATCGTCATTATTGCCTTTCACTTGCAGCGACTGAACAATGTCTATAATAATAAGAGTGTATGTGCATTGGACTAAGCTAGAATCTGCAAGCATTCAACTCAAGAGAGAAGACAAAGTACTATGGGCTCTAAGTTAAATAAACAATCATGCATAAGAGAGGCACTAAACATTTTCAATATGGTCTTCTCGACCCCCAAAGAAAAGAAAAGAAAAGAAAACTATTTACACGGGAAAGCTCCCAACAAGTAAAAAGAAGAACGAGAAATCTTTTTGGGTTTTCATTTTAATCCTACTACAAGCATGGAAAATAAATGTAACGCCCTCGATGCGGCTATATCTCCCACGTGTCGAAGCACGACTTAGAGGCATAACCGCATTGAAAGCAATGTCGCAAGTGAGGTAATCTTCACACAACCCATGTAATACATAAGGGAAAGAGATACATAGTTGGCTTACAATCGCCACTTCACACAATACATGAGTAAAGCATTACATCATACAGATACAATCAAGGTCCAACTACGGAACCAAAATAAAAGAAGACTACCCCAAATGCTACACAGATCCCCGATCGTCCCAACTGGGCTCCACTACTGATCAACTGAAACAAAACAACACAAAGAACAAGATCTTCATCGAGCTACAACTTGAGCTCGGGTGCGTCACCTGCACGGTTTCATCGGCACCTACAAACTGGTTTTGGAAGTATCTGTGAGTCACGGGGACTCAGCAATCTCACACCCGCGAGATCAAGACTATTTAAGATTATGGATAGGAGAAGGTAGTGAGGTGGAGCTGCAGAAAGCGACTAGCATATCTGGTGTCTAATATATGCAAATGAGAGCGAGAAGAGAAAGCAAAAGCACAGTCGAACAACTATGATCAAGAAGTGATCCTAGAACAACCTACGTCAAGCATAAATCCAACACCGTGTTCACTTCCCGGACTCCGCCGAGAAGAGACCATCACGGTTACACACGCGATTGGTGTATTTTAATTAAGATCAACTTCGGTTTTCTACAACCGGACATTAAAAATTCCCATCTGCCTCATAACCGTGGGCACGGCTTTGAAAGATAATACCTGCGGTGGTGTCCCAACTTAGCCCATGATAAGCTCTCGCGATCAACGAAGGATATTCCTTCTCCCCGGATGTCCCGATCTGTCTCGGAATCCCGGCTACAAGACATTTCGGCAGTAATAAAACAAGACCAGCAAAGCCGCCCGATGTGCCGACAAATCCCGATAGGAGTCGCACGTACCTCGTTCTCAGGGCACACCGGATAAGTCAAGCTACGAGTAAAACCAAGCCTCGAGTTTCCCCGTGGTGGCCCCGCAGGCTGCTCGGTTCGGACCAACACTCGGAGGAGCACTGGCCCGGGGGGGCTAAAATAAAGATGACCCTTGAGTCTGCAGAACCCAAGGGAAGGGGTATATGTGGTAGGTAGTCAAATGGTAAAACCAAGGTTGGGCCTTCTTTGGAGGAGTCTTATTCAAAGTGAACTGTCAAGGGGTCCCATAAATCACCCAACCGCGTTAGGGACGCAAAATCCGGGAACATAATACCGATATGACGGAAACTAGGGCGGCAAGAGTGGAACAAAGCACCTGGCATAAGGCCGAGCCTTCCACCCTTTACCAAGTATATAGATGCATTAATTAAAGAAGATATATTGTGATATCCCAACAAGTAAACATGTTCCAACAAGGAACAACATCTCCATGTTCCAACAAGGAACAAACTTCATCTTCACCTGCAACTAACAAAGCTATAAGAGGGGCTGAGCAAAGCGGTAACATAGCCAAACAACAGTTTGCTAGGAAAGGATGGTTAGAGGCTTGACATGGCAACATGGGAGGCATGATATAGCAAGTGGTAGGCATCGTAGCATAGGCATAGCAAAAGAGCGAGCATCTAGCAAGCAAAGATAAAAGTGATTTCGAGAGTATGGTCATCTTGCCTGAAATCCCGCAAGGAAGAAGAACGAGTCCATGAAGAAGACAAACAGACGTAGTCGAACGAATCCTCACAACTCCGGAACGAAACCGAAGCTAACGAGAGAAGCAACCTAGAAAGAAGCAAACAACATGGTAAACACACAAGCATAATCGTGGCATGATGCACAATCAAGTATGATGCATGTCCGATTTAATGAGGCATGGCATGGCAAAATGCAACAAACAATGCTACAAGTTAAGTGGAGCTCAATATGCAACGAGTTGCATATTGACAAAACACCACATTGACATATTTAGTTTAATCTCGTTTAAGCTACCAAACAATGTTAAATGTTGTTAAACATGGCAAGAGGTGAAGCATAATTAAACTACCTATCTAGGCAAGTTTAAATGAGGCCGAACAACAAACAACAATTCGGAAAATCCCCATGCGTATTTCGGATTTGGTACTGTTCTGCCCTAAAACATATTTTAATGTTGTTAAACAGGAAAATAAAGTCCACCATGTTAAACTAGGCATTTTTCCACCCCATTTACATATAAAGTTTATTAAATTCAAAGCTACGATTAATTAGTTATGAAATAAATCATTTTAACATGGCATTTGAGCAAATTTAAACAAACTTCATTTTAAGCATTTTAAACATGGATGAAAGTGGCATATTATGAAACTAGATAAAATTCTAATCATTTTACCTATATAAAACATTTTAATATGATGCACGGTTATTTACTTGTGAGCAAATTAAAATAATGGCATCCTCCTGTAATTATGCATGCACTGGATAAATGGAAAAAAATACATGCAATTTGGGAAAAAACGCTACGGGCTGAATCTGGATCTGGCAAGGGTTGCTCACATTGGGCCAACCCACCTGAGCTCGGAGGCATGGCGTGAGGAGGCGCTGCCGTCTTGCGCGCAAGCCAGGCCCAAGAGCAGTGGAAGGCTGGCGGGCGACCTTGATCCAACGCATGAGCGGGCCAGCGCTCGCTTCTCTAACAGCAGTAGGGAAGAAGAGGATGCGGCGGTGGACTTGGCGCGATCAGTGGCTCCGTGGCGGGCGGGAGCGGACGGGCAGATCCGGCGGGCGACGCCGCGGGGAGGTGGCCGGAGGAGGCGGACCGGGGACCTTGGGCAGGGACGCGGGGAGGTCGTCCATGGCGTCTGTCTCCTGTGAAGGTGAGAGAGAGATAGTGAGACAAGAGGGAGAAGGAGAGGAAAAAGGGAAGGGCGGAGGGGAGCAGAGGGGCGGCCTGGTAGTGGTGCTGCTTCCGGCCGGCTCGAGGAGAGGGCAGAGGAGGCCGCGAGACGAGGTGGAGCAACGCTGGTTTCCGGCGACGAGGCGGCTCCTCGGCGGCACGGGGTCGAGGGCGACGAGGTAGAGGTCCGGAGCAGGGCGCCGGGGTGCGCTGCTGATGGCCAGCGCGACGGGGCTGCTGGCTGGTGGGGATCGAGCAAAGGAGGCATGGCCTCGGGCTCGAGGAGGAGCACTTGGCGCGAATCCATGGCGTTCGACGGCTGCGTCCAGTTCCTGCGATAAGAAGCAGAGGAGGAGCATGGCACGAGGGCTCGGGTCTTTGTTGCACGAAGGCTTAGCGAGGTGTATTGGGTGCTCGGGGTCGGAGAGAAGGAGCTCGGGCTCCTGTTGGTGGGTGGAGGAAAACGAGGAGAAGGGGATCCCGAGGTGGATCGAGACCGGGTGGCGGCGGCGGGATTGGACTGATGGGAGAAGCCTCCCGAAGATTAGGGTTGGTCTACTTCATATATCAAGTGGATTTTTGGATAGGGGCTATCTCGTCCCTCCGATCATAATCGGACGGTCGAGAAATAAATAGGTAGGGCGTCTAAATAAGGAAACGGGGATGTTTTGTAGATGATTGGGGATGATCCGGACTCATCGGTAATGATAGCCCGGTTCGGGTTCGGAGCAGTTTTGGACACACACACGAGGGGTCAAGAGAGGTCAACGAGGACAAGGGCCTGACAAAATGACAACGGAGGCAAAGAGAGAAAGGGCAACTGCGAACGGCTACGAGTTTTATGAAAACATGCGGATGCAATGCGAATGATTTGATGAAATGAAATGCCTGACATGAACAAAATGCAAAACAAAAGACAAAAACCCAACCACGAAGGAAATAACATATCGCATCTCCGGAAAAGGCAAGAGTTGGAGTTACTAATATGGAAAGTTGTATCCGGGGCGTTACAATAAACTAACTAAATTTTTTTGGTTTTTTCTTAAGGTTTATCAAACACACAAGAAGAAAACTAGAAAAAGAAAATTAAACTAGCATGGATGATATAATGAAAGAGTATGAGCACCGACGACTAATGTGTGAACATGAATGTAAAGTCGGTGAGAAATAAGTACTCCCCCAAGCTTAGGCTTTTGGCCTAAGTTGGTCTAATGCCAAGGGTAGCCTGGCTGATATCCGTAGTTGTAACTGGGGCCGTACTAAGATGCAGCAGCAAATGCCTCCTGAGCGGCGGCATGTTGGCGAACCGCCTCTGCTCTCCCCTCGTGCTCAGCTGCTTCCTCCCTGGTAACAACATATCTTCCTTTTGCCTGATAATCAAAAAGGAGAGAAGCAGGAAGAGTAATATGGATGACGTTGCGTCTGTTATAGATTAGTCGACAATGGAGGAATTGTTCATTCCTCCTAAGAAAATGATGATTGACCATAGCGTCATAACCTAAATAAGCAGGAGGTATCATCATATCCCCCTCTTGTGGGGCTATACCAAGATAGTTAGCCACACGGGTTGCATAAATTCCTCCAAATAAATCTCCAGCTCTACCATTATTCTGCAACCTACGTGCAACTATTGCCCCCAAGTTATAACCTTTATAACCTAACACAGCACTCTTGAAGACACAGAGATAAGGGACACACATATGACATGCTTCATCTTTACCGTTAATGCATCTACCAATGAAGAGAGCGAAATAATGTATAGCAGGAAAATGAATGCTCCCTATGGTAGCTTGTGTTATGTCCCTAGATTCTCCCACAGTAATAATAGCAAGGAAATCTCTAAATTCAGATTTGTGAGGATCATTAATATTACCCCACTGCGGGAGTTTGCAAGCAGTTGTAAAATCCTCTAAGTCCATGGTGTAAGATGTATCATAAATATCAAATAGGACACTAGGAGAATTACGCGTACAATTATATTTAAACCTCCGCACAAAGGAATCAGTCAATTGATAGTACTGGGGGCACTTATCTTGTAAGAAGTCCTCCAGCTCAGCATTACGCACATACGCGTCAAATTCCTCCTTAAAGCCTGCCTCGACCATAAAATCATCAGATGGCCACTCACAAGCCCGTACATTCGCATCCCTCGGTAATTCAACATCTTGCTCATGCATAGCAATCCTGGGACCTTTCTTTACCGAGGAACCACCCTGATACATTCTCCTAGACATAATTCTTTTTCTGAAAAATTTCTGAAATTTTAGTAACTTCAAAATAAAAGTGAATAAAACTTAACAAGAATGGTAGCAACTACTCCTACAAGTGCCTAGAGCCTATATCATACATTAGAATTGCTTGAGCTCAAGAACATGGTCACCTATGTAGCAAAAATTTGCAATGAATAAAGCACTAGAACAAAAACTAATTAGACCAATGGAGGATTCACATACCAAGCAACAATCTCCAAAAGCAGTTTTGTGAATGGAGCTTTGAGAAAGGAGATCGAATATCGCAGCAAAATGAGCTAGAACTCGTGCTTGAGCTGGATGAGGATTTTTTTGGGTAGAAGATGAAGTGTGTGGGTGCTGGCATAAGTGGAGGGGGCCACCAGGGGCCCACGAGACAAGCGGGCACGCCCAGGTGGGGTGGGCGCGCCCTCCACTCTCGTGGCCTGGTGCTTGCCCCTCCTGCAGTGATTTCAGTGCCTAAAATCCTCAAATATTCCATAAAAAAAGTATACTAAATTTGCAGGGCATTTGGAGCACTTTTATTCTCGGGATATTTTTTATTGCACGGATAATTCAGAAAAACAGATAGATAATACTATTTTTGCTTTATTTATTCTAAAATAACAGAAAGTAGAAAGAAAGTACAGAAGGTTGTGCCTTCTAGTTTCATCCATCTCATGATCATCAAAATGAATCCACTAACAAGGTTGATCAAGTCTTGTTAACAAACTCATTCCGAATAACACGGAATCGGAGAAATTTCGAATAACACTAAGTTACCTCAATGGGGATATGAAAATCCCCAACAATAAGAGTATCATACTTCTTCTTGACAGTAGGGAGAGGAAATTCAAAACCTCCAATAATGATAGTTGGAACTTTTCCAATAGAATTGATACTATGAACTTGAGATTGTTTCCTCGGAAAGTGTACTGTATGCTCATTACCATTAACATGAAAAGTGGCATTGCCTTTGTTGCAATCAATAACAGCCCCTGTAGTGTTCAAAAAGGGTCTACCAAGGATAATCGACATATTATCGTCCTCGGGAATATCAAGAATAACAAAGTCCATTAAGATGGTGACTTTTGCAACTACAACAGGCACATCCTCACAAATACCGACATGTATGGCAGTTGATTTATCAACCATTTGCAAAGATATTTCAGTAGGTGTCAACTTATTCAATTCAAGTCTACGATATAAAGAGAGAGGCATAACACTAACACCGGCTCCAAGATCACATAAAGCAGTTCTAACATAATTTCTTTTAATGGAGCATGGTATAGTTGGTACCCCCGGATCTCCAAGTTCCTTTGGTATTCCACCCTTAAAAGTGTAATTAGCAAGCATGGTGGAAATTTTAGCTTCCGGTATATTTCTTTTGTTTGTAATGATATCTTTCATATATTTAGCATAAGGGTTTACTTTAAGCATATCAGTTAAGCGCATACGTAAGAAGATAGGTCTAATCATTTCAACAAAGCGCTCAAAATCCTCATCATCCTTTGTCTTGGATGGTTTAGGAGGAAAGGGCATGGGTTTCTCAACCCAGGGTTCTCTGTCTCTACCATGCCTCCTAGCAACAAAATCTCTCTTATCGTAATGTTGATTCTTTGATTGTGGGTTATCAAGACCAACAACAGGTTCAATTTCTATATCATTGTTATTACTAGGTTGAGCATCTACATGAACATCATTATTAGCATTATCATCAGGTTCATGTTCATCTCCAGATTGTGTTTCAGCATCAGAGATAGAAGTATTATTAGGATTCTCAGGTGTTTCTACATTAGGTTCACTAGAAGCATGCAAAGTCCTATCGTTTTTCTTTTTCTTCTTTTTGGAAGAACTAGGAGCATCTAGATTATTATTCTGAGAATCTTGCTCGATTCTCTTAGGGTGGCCTTCAGGATACAAAGGTTCGTGAGTCATTCTACCAGTTCTAGTAGCCACTCTAACAGCAAAGTCATTTTTATTATCTAATTCATCTAGCAAATCATTTTGAGATTTAAGTACTTGCTCAGCTTGAGTAGCAACCATAGACGCATATTTGCTAATGAATTTAAGTTCACCTTTAACTCTAGCCATATTATCACTCACGCGTCCTATCTCGAAAGCATTATTCTTTAACTCTCTACCAACATAAGCATTAAAACTTTCTTGCCTAGCCATAAAGTCATCAAATTCATCTAAGCATGGGCTATGGAATTTAGTAGAGGGGATTTCAACTTTATTATATCTATAGAGAGAATTTACCTTTACTACCTGTGTCGGGTTATCAAGACAATGTGGTTCTTCAACAGGCGGTATATCAAGACCATGTATTTCTTCAATAGGTGGTAAATTCTTAACATCTTCAGCTTTAATACCTTTTTCTTTCATTGATTTCTTTGCCTCTTGCATATCTTTAGGACTGAGGAATAAAACACCTCTCTTCTTCGGAGAGGGTTTAGGAATAGGCTCAGGAGTTGGCTCAATTGGTTCGGGAATTGCCTCAGGAATTGGCTCAGGAAGAGTCCAGTTATTTTCGTTAGTCAACATATTATTCAATAGTAATTCAGCTTCATCATTTGTTCTTTCCACGAAAACACAACTAGCACAACTATCCAAGTAGTCCTTGGAAGCATCGGTTAGTCCATTATAAAAGATATCAAGTATTTCATTTTTCTTGAGAGGATGATCGAGCAAAGCATTTAATAATCGGAGAAGCCTCCCCTAGCTTGTGGGAGACTCTCTTATTTGATTTGCACAAAATTATATATTTCCATAAGGCAGCTTGTTTCTTATGGGCAGGGAAATATTTAGCAGAGAAGTAATAAATCATATCACAGGGACTACGCACACAACCAGGAGCAAGAGAATTATACCAAGTCTTAGCATCACCCTTTAATGAGAACGGAAATATCTTAAGGATATAAAAGTAGCGAGATTTATCATCATGAGTAAACAGGGTAGCTATATCATTCAACTTGGTAAGATGTGCCACAACAGTTTTAGATTCAAGGCCATAAAAAGGATCAGATTCTACCAAAGTAATAATTTCGGGATTAACAGAGAATTCATAATCCTTATTAGTAACATAGATAGGTGAAGTAGAAAAAGCAGGGTCAGGTTTCATTCTAGCATTAAGAGACTGTTGCTTCCATTTAGCTAATAATTTCTTAAGATCATATCTATCATTGCAAGCAAAGATAGCTCTAGCAGCTTCTTCATTCATAACATAACCCTCAGGAACAACGGGCAATTCATAATCATTCGGAGAACCTTCATCATCACTATCATCAATAATAGCATCTTCAATAATTTCGTTCTCTCTAGCCCTAGCAAGTTGTTCATCAAGAAATTCACCTAATGGCAAGGTAGTATCACGCACAGAAGTAGTTTCATCATAAGTATCATGCAAAGTAGAAGTGGCATCATCGATAACATGCGACATATCAGAATTCATAGCAGTAGCAGGTTTAGGTGTCGCAAACTTACTCATAACAGAACGAGAATCTAGTGCAGAGCTAGATGGTAGTTCCTTACCTCCCCTCGTAGTTGAGGGATAGATCTTGGTTTTAGCGTCTTTCAAGTTCTTCATAGTGATCAACAGATATAAATCCCAAGTGACTCAGAGAATAGAGCTATGCTCCCCGGCAACGGTGCCAGAAATTAGTCTTGATGACCCACAAGTGTAGGGGATCGCAACATCTTTCGAGGGTAGAGTATTCAACCCAAATTTATTGATTCGACACAAGGGGAGCCAAAGAATATTCTCGAGTATTAGCAGTTGAGTTGTCAATTCAACCACACCTGGATAACTTAGTATCTGCAGCAAAGTATTTAGTAGCAAAGTAATATGATAATAAAGGTAACGGTAGCAAAAGTAATGTTTTTGGGTTTTGTAGTGATTGTAACAGTAGCAACGGAAAAGTAAATAAGCGAAACACAAGATGTGAAAAGCTCGTAGGCAATGGATCAGCGATGGATAATTATGTCGGATGCGATTCCTCGTGTAATAGCTATAACATATGGTGACACAGAAGTAGCTCCAATTCATTAATGTAATGTAGGCATGTATTCCGAATATAGTCATACGTGCTTATGGAAAAGAACTTGCATGACATCTTTTTTCCTACCCTCCCGTGGCAGCGGGGTCCTAGTGGAAACTAAGGGATATTAAGGCCTCCTTTTAATAGAGAACCGAACCAAAGCATTAACACATGGTGAATACATGAACTCCTCAAACTACGGTCATCATCGAGAAGTATCCCTATTATTGTCACTTCGGGGTTGTCGGACCATAACACATAATAGGTGACTATAGACTTGCAAGATAGGATCAAGAACACACATATATTCATGAAAACATAATAGGTTCAGATCTGAAATCATGGCACTCGGGCTCTAGTGACAAGCATTAAGCATAGCAAAGTCATAGCAACATCAATCTCAGAACATAGTGGATACTAGGGATCAAACCCTAACAAAACTAACTTGATTACATGGTAAATCTCATCCAACCCATCACCGTCCAGCAAGCCTACGATGGAATTACTCACGCACGGCGGTGAGCATCATGAAATTGGTGATGGAGGATGGTTGATGATGACGACGGCGACAAATCCCCCTCTCCGGAGCCCTGAACGGACTCCAGATCAGCCCTCCCAAGAGAGATTAGGGCTTGGCGGTGGCTCTGTATCGTAAAACGCGATGAAACTTTCTCTCTGATTTTTTTCTCCGCGAGACGGAATATATGGAGTTGGAGTTGAGGTCGGTGGAGCCTCAGGGGGCCCACGAGACAGGGGGCCGCACATAGGGGGAGGGCGCGCCCCCACCCTCGTGGAACGGGTGTGGGCCCCCAGGTCTTGATTCTTTCTCCAGTATTTTTTTATTTTCCAAAAAGTGTCTCCGAGGATTTTCAGGACATTCGGAGAACTTTTGTTTCTACACATGAAACAACATCATGGCAATTCTGCTGAAAATAGCGTCAGTCCGGGTTAGTTTCATTCAAATCATGCAAGTTAGAGTCCAAAACAAGGGCAAAAGTGTTTGGAAAAGTAGATACGTTGGAGACGTATCAACTAATAACCTGTCACGAGCGAGATATGATCAAACCCCATGGGTGTTGAATTCATTACAATCACATAGTGATGTGAACTAGATTATTGACTCTAGTGCAAGTGGAAGACTATTGGAAATTTGCCCTAGAGGCAATAATAAAATGGCTATTATTATATTTCCTTGTTCATGATAATTGTCTATTGTTCATGCTATAATTGTGTTCACCGGAAACCGTAATACATGTGTGAATCCATAGACCACAACATGTCCCTAGTGAGCCTCTAGTTGACTAGCTCGTTGATCAATAGATGGTTATTGTTTCCTAACCATGGACATTGGATGTCATTGATAATGGGATCACATCATTAGGAGAATGATGTGATGGACAAGACCCAATCCTAAGCATAGCACAAGATCGTGTAGTTCATTTGCTAAAAGCTTTTCTAATGTCAAGTATCATTTCCTTAGACCATGAGATTGTGCAACTCCCGGATACCGCAGGAATGCTTTGGGTGTACCAAACATCACAATGTAACTGGGTGGCTATAAAGGTACACTACGGGTATCTCCGAAAGTGTGCATTGGGTTGTACGAATCGAGACTGGGATTTGTCACTCCGTATGACGGAGAGGTATCTCTGGGCCCACTCGGTGATGCATCATCATGATGAGCTCAATGTGACTAAGTAGTTAGTCACAGGATCATGCATTACGGAACGAGTAAAGTGACTTGTCGGTAACGAGATTGAATGAGGTATTGGGATACCGACGATCGAATCTCGGGCAAGTAACATACTGATTGACAAAGGGAATTGTATACGGGATTGATTGAATCCCCGACATCGTGGTTCATCCAATGAGATCATTGTGGAACATGTGGGAGCCAACATGGGTATCCAGATCCCACTGTTGGTTATTGGCCAGAGAGCTGTCTCGGTCATGTCTGCATGATTCCTGAACCCATAGGGTCTACACACTTAAGGTTCGGTGACGCTAGAGTTGTTATGGGAATTAGAGTGCAGTTAGAGAATGTTGTTCAGAGTCCCGGATGAGACCTCGGACATCACGAGGAGTTCTGGAATGGTTCGGAGGTAAAGATTTATATATGGGAAGTCCTATTTTGGCCACCGGAAAATGTTCGGGATTTTTCGGTATTGTACCGGGAAGGTTCTAGAAGGTTCCGGAGTGGGGCCCACCTGCATGGAGGGACCCACGTGAACGTGGGTAGTGGGGGAAAGGCCCCACACCCCTGGTCAAGGCGCACCATGATCCCCCCTTAGAAGGAATAAGATCATATCCCGAAGGGATAAGATCAAGATCCCTAAAGGGGGGGGGATAACAATCGTTGGGGAAGGGACATGATGGGATTTCTTTCCTCCCACCTTTGCCAACGCCCCAATGGACTTGGAGGGCAAGAAACCAGCCCCTCCACCCCTATATATAGTGGGGAGGCGCATCGGAGCTTTACCGCTTGCCCCTGGCGCAGCCCTCCCCCTCTCCAACTCCACCTCCTCCTCAGTAGTGCTTGGCAAAGCCCTGCCGGAGAACTACAAGCTCCACCACCACGACGTCGTGCTGCCGGAGCTCTCCCTCAACTTCTCCTCTCCCCTTGCTGGATCAAGAAGGAGGAGAAGTCCCCGGGCCGTACGTGTGTTGAATGCAGAGGCGTCGTCCGTTCGGTGTTAGATCGGATCTTCTGCGATTTGAATCGCCGCGAGTACGACTCCCTCATCTGCGTTCTAGTGACGCTTCCGCTTAGCGATCTTCAAAGGTACGAAGATGCTCATCCTCTCCCTCTCTTGTTGCTAGAATCTCCATAGATTGATCATGGTGATGCATAGAAAATTTTGAATTATTGCTACGTTCCCCAATAGGATTTCCCCCCGCTCCGCTGAGGCGCCGCCCGCCGGCAATGAGACAGAGGACATCGCCGGCTCCGCCCCGCCGGCACCGAGGTAGAGGCCCTACTCCGTCGAGGCCATGCCCCACTGCCAACGAGGCCGCGCCACACAAAAAACAAGGAAGAGTAGAATACGGTAGGTCACCGCCGCTCGGGTCCAAGTAAGGCCACCGCTGCTAGCCTACTACCCTCCGGTTGAAGCCAAGCTAGGCGGGTTGACCATTGACGGCCGATTAGCTTCTTGGCGGCGACGTGGAGTCGGAGAGCTATGTTGGAGAAGGACGATGCTTCTACTTAACTGCTGGTGCAGTTGGCTGACTGACACGTGGGCCCAACAGGCATCTGGATCACATGTCGATTCATAGCTGCACTGCGATTAAGTCATCAAGCTTCTGTTCGGATCAACCGGACACAGGTGGGTAGCTTCGATTAATTAATTATACCTCCAGCGCACCCCTTTTTAGTTGAAGAATGTATGAAATGTAATGAAATCCGGCATGTTTATATGAAATCCTACCATGTATGAATGAATTTATTTCGATTAGTTTGAATTCTTGTATCACTGGCATTGGATGAACATGCAAAACAATACGTAGTAGCATTATTCCCAGGGTGATCACCTCGTTTGCAGCAGTTTCACATGTACTCCCTCCGATCATTTCTAGTCTGCATACAAGTTTTGTCTGCAGTCAAAGTATCTCTACTTTGACCAATCTTATAGAAAAAAGTATGCATTTTCACAATATGCAAAGTAAAAAGGAACAGAAGGAGTACAAAGAGTTTGAGCAGCTTTTAGCGTTCACATACATTGCAATCAAACACACAGGCCTGACAATTCATAGAGAACATTCAAAAAAATCGATGATTATGCATCTCAGCGATTCACATGTCAAAGCCAATATTTACTTCACAACTAAAGAATAAAGAAAAAATTGATCGACGCTGCTGACAGCAAAGGGCGTCCCATTCGAAAATATCAAACGCATGTCTTGCTAAAATAAATGAGCAACATTTGACAAGGTTGTCCCATTAAAAATATCAAATGCCTACGATTGTGGAATGGGCAGGGTTTGCCATCAGTTCGGACATTGGCATGGCACCTCGTGCTAAATAAACCAGTTGTTCTTTTTGTGCAGTTTCACCAAAATCAACCAAATTCGCGCGTAGCTTGTACGATTTCGCCCTTATATGTTGCAATGCCTTGAACTTATCGACACCTCCTTTCTTGTGGTGGAAATGAATGATTCGATGTATTCATGAACATTTTGTGCAGTTATGATTCAAATCAAGCTAAGCACCCCTGTTTGCACAAATACAAAAAAGTGATTAGTATAAAGCAAACTGTACTATGAATCGACAGTTTAAACAGGCACCTACATGGTCCATGTAGAGCACACTTTTAGAAAAATGGAACTCACCAAAAAGAATACTAGAACAACATTGTACTCGCGCATCATAGCAAGAAAATGGAGATTTGTCAGTCCTTCTGAGCTGAAGTTAGTTTGGTCTTGTGGGGAGTAATGTAACCATCCTTCAACTGCTCCTTCTGATGAGAAGATGGACAGGGCTTCTTCATCCTGGCATAATCGGAACTAGTCACTTCACGTACTCCATATTCTTCTTCAGAGGAGGATGATCCTGTTGTGCAAAGACAAGAGGACAACTAAATGCTAGCATCCCTATTTGCTTGAAAAAACGGAAAGGAAATATTTAAAACAGCATAGACGAAGCAGTTCCCAATGACAATACCACTTTTTCATGACAGTATCTAAACAGTAGCACAACACCAATAGAGATGACAAAGCTCAATCATATGGATGAAATCAGTGGGCGAGTACCAACCTTTGTCAGGAGGCTTATATTGTAGAGCATACAGATGAAGCACTTCTCGGAACCATCTGTTGCTATCTACTGTGGTGGCCATGCTTACTATATACTCCTCGATTAGTTTAATGTTTCCAACATCTTCTGTGCAGTTCCACTAAAATATATGGTATCTTCAAAGAAGATCCCTGTTTGCACAAGTAGAGATAATTATGTATTACATTAAGAGTGGCATCAAATCAGTGGCAAAACAATTGCTCGTTCCAGCCATAGCAATAAATTAAGATGCAAAACTGTATCATTACTTGTCCCATCACAGTTCCAGTGCTTCATTACAACACCTGGAGTTGATTTTTGTTTTTCTTCCACTTGTTCTTCCCCTTCATCACTTGGTTCAATAACAGACAAGCTTCGCCTTCAATGTAAGATGTGGCATGTCAATTAGGGAGCACAAGTATAGCACTAAACAATGACATTAATTTTCTGATGAAAGTAGCAAAATACAGGCCAACAGTTGTGAAATATCCTTATCTTACCTCAATGGGATATTACGGTGCACATACAGATTGGAAGTCTTGTCTCCATTTGTGCAGTTCACTAAAATCAAGCAACATTACCGTACCAGTAGCACAACATATGAAAGCACACTGCAGAATCATGTGAAAGAAGGCTAGTACTGACCTCCCATGATGCGGAATTCAAACAACTCACAAGAAGAAGATCTAAAACAAATTTGCCAACACGGATAGGAAGTAAGATCTCCTCTTGTGCAGTTCCACTAAGATCAAGCAATCAAGCAACATTGTCGGTGTGACATTTTGGTTGAACTGCACAAAACACTCTTAAAACAAAAGTGTTTTGTGCAGTGCAACAAAAGGTCACAATGGCAACGAGGTGAAGTAGATAACCCTGTTTACACAGAGGCGCAAAGGAAACAACTAGTGGTCAACAACGATGGATGACACAGAAGCCAACAAAAAGAAGCATCTACCTTATCTAAATGGGAAAGAAAGCAAGAAAGTAGCATTTCTCAAACGGTGGCATTGATTAATATTAACAGAGAGATTATATTAACAATAAAATTTGTTAAACATGTAATTTGCTTTTAACTGTGGCATTGCATCAATTTTCCAGCGGCGTTATTAGAGGTTATTTGTTTACAGGGATATTTTGGTGTAGGGACTAAAAAAACTCCATGTCAGTCCCATCTAAACCAAACAGGAGGGACTTTTAGGGACTAAAAGTGGGCATTTGGGACTAAAGAAAGAAGACCCAGAGGGATAGTCTTTTTGGGACTTTTTCCAACAGTTGCCCCTGCCACGCATGGCACCTTGTCTCTATTAGGTCATTACTAGGGGTAACATGGTCTTTTAGCATGTTATTTAATAAACACTAGTCCATGTTTAGTCCCAGGAACCAAGCAAGTAGGGACTAGGGAGTTTATAACCAAATAGGGCCTTAGATTAACAATAGCTAAAGAATTGCACGGGACTGTGGACGCACCAGCACCATGTGCATCTATCGATGTACTCGGGTGATGCATAGTCTGCTGCAACAAAGAACAAACAACCAAGGAGCATATTTGTGTTGGTTCCAGTTTTGTTATCTTTAGATACCTTTTCCTATGTGAGCGCAACAAATCTAGTCCTGCTCAAACTCTGCAGCCTTGTCCCCCAAAACAAAAGATCAGTTTGTTACAGATGTGCGTACTGCGTTTGTCATGTTTTCCCTTTTCGACCAACGTAGGTTCCCCCTTCCTTTCCTCTTTGAACCACGTCTTAGATTTATGCTATACAACTTTCGCCACTACTTTCCCCCATTCCTTTCCTCTTTGAACCACGTCTTAGATTCATGCGATACAACTTTCCCCACTACTTTCCCCCTTCCTTTCATTTTTGAACCACGACCTAGATTCATGCTATACAACTTTTCCCACTACTTTCCCCCATTCCTTTCCTCTTTGAACCACGTCCTAGATTCATGGTATACAACTTTCCCCACTACTTTCCTGTTTGATCCAACACCTAGAAGAAGCGGAAAAAGCCCACATGCAGCTAGAGCAATGCATGTGGAATAAGTAAATTATACCTTAAGGTTCTTGGGGTGTGGTTCGGTGGGCGACCGGAGGCCGTTCGGCCCACACTATGTATGACAGCAAAGAAGAAGGGGTCGGCGGCCCTCCCACGCCGCCGCTGGGTGAAAGTGAATAGCTACACCGGTAGTGGATTCCCTCCCTCGCCAACGACGACAACGTTAAGCCTCCTTGCCTTCCCAGCGGACGGATCATGTCGGCTCTTTGACCAGCAGTGAGGGGAGAGAGAGATGCCAACGAAGTCTTGTTTAGATCTGGAGAGGATGAGAGAGTGTGAAGAGAGCAACTACAAGCGCTGAGGCTCCAGCGTGTATATATACTGGAGAGAGAGCGAGATCGTATAGCTCCGTATCCATCCATTTTGGCCAGTCAAAGAATCCTCCTGGCATGAATTATGCTCAAGTGTAGTTATTGAACCCGAGACCTCAAGTTTGATGAGCAAACAGGCTAACCAGCTACCCAACCCTCCCGTTATGTTCAACGAGAGGAAAATGACCTTTTATACATTCCTGCATTCGTGTGACAAGCATGCCGTGTTTTTTTGTGTGTGGGAGTCATTGGGATTTAAATCATAATCGTGTCATGTGGCTTTGGTGGTAAGACTATCCACAGTGGTGCAGAAATAATGCAGCCTTAGTCACCTTACCACTATCCACGTAGTACGTTGGGTCCCACCAGTCAGAGGGTGAAACAAACAAATTAATAAGAAAAAATAAAAACGCCAGCGGTATATCTTACCTCACACATCTCGCCATCGCCGAACACTATCCAATTGATCCCTCTATTCGCTCACGTACTATTTTAAGTGAATCCTTATTATAACATGCACACAATTTTGGGCACTTGTATTCAACCTAAGTCAGTGTCGGGGATATACCCCGCGGCGTAAACCGGCCGGAAGTATAACCCGGCCGGACTTGGCGGTTTATTTGAGACCCCGCTGACACTTGGCGGTTCACCGGCGACCCGTTTGGACCTGGCGGTTCACGACTCATTGGTAATCCGATAGGCAGGTGCGAGGAGCGACAAGACCCGGTGGCCCAACGGGCGGTTCATGAAGGCCGGTTCATACTATGGTGGGCCGGTTTAAGAGGAAAGGCATAAGGAATATTTGTCTTACAAGTAGTTAAGACCTGGACTTGTATCCGGTTAATATTAGAGATAGACTAGTCCTAATCCTAATAGGACTCCACATGTAACCCGCCCCTTCAACATATATAAGGAGGGGCAGGGCTCCCCAAAAGGGGGACAAGCAAGAAGAATAATCTCTAGGGCTAGACACAACTAGAGGAGAGCCGGTTTACCGGCGACTCTCTCATGAGCATAATGAGACCTAGCCACAAACAACATGTAGGGATATTACCGGATGATGTTTCCCGGGGCCCGAAGCTGTCTAAATCCTTGTCTTGTGTGTTGCGTCTCTCGTCCCGATCAACCCCTCTCAAGCTACCGCATAGATGCGCTGGCCTCGCGACTAAGTCCTGACACTAAGGGCATTTGTCGTGACAAATCCACGACAGTTGGCGCCCACCGTGGGGCCTGCGCACGGTGGTGATGAGTTCTTGGAGGGATCTCTACTAGGGCTCGAGAAGTTCGAAATTTTCGGGATGGAGAAAGACTCAAAAGAATCAACATCGGTGTAATCGGTCTGTGTTTTACAATCAGGTATGACCTACCGGATCAATTAAGATTCGGTGCGGAAGAATCTACGACAACCTTAAGTCCCTTCAAAGAAGATCGAAGAAAAAGTTTGTTTGTGCCACCACGGATGATCTCAGCAGTTTTGGTTCAATCTGGGTTGACCATCAAAGGCGTGTTAGCAATCTACAGGTGATTCTACCCACATGTATTTACCAGAGAAAATAGCCAACGGGGAGACAAACATGCGACCTGGAGCTGCTGACCTCGTCACGCAAGCCAAGAAGTAGGTGTTTTGATCGGTTGTTACGATTTCTGTCGTGGAATTAACACGTCAGATGTCCTTAGTGCCAGGACTTAGTCGCGAGGCCAACGCATCTATGTGGTAGCTTGAAGGGGTTGAGCGAGATAGAGAGATGCAACACACAAGACAAGGATTTAGACAGCTTCGGGCCCCGGGAAACATCATCCGGTAATAACCCTACATGCTGTTTGTGGCTAGGTCTCATTATGATCATGAGGGAGTCGCCGTAAGCCGGCTCTCCTCTAGTTGTGTCTAGCCCTAGATATTGTTTCTTGTTGCTTGTCCCTCTTTGGGGAGTCATGCCCCTCCTTATATAAGTTAGAGGGGCGGGTTACATGTGGAGTCCAAATAGGATTAGGACTAGCCTATCTTCTACTACAAGCCGGATACAAGTCCTGGTCTTGATTCCTCGTAAGGGAGATATTCCTCACGCCTTTCCTCTTAAGCTGGCCTATCATAACGTAAGCCGTCCTTCTGGGCCTTGAACATCCTGGGACCCCGGGTCTTGTCGCTCGTTTGACCCGCCCGCCGGGTCTCCAGTGAGTCACAATGTCCAGGCGGGTTATATGTAAACCGCCATGTCCAGGCAGATCGCCAGTGAATCGCCTAGCTCCAGCCGGGTCTTCTGGTGAATCGTCAAGTCCGACCGGGTCATAACTCCGGCCGGGTCATACCGCGGGGTATATCCCCGACATTAGCCCCCAGTTTAATTTGGATTTATCCATGTTAAACTGATCCTGAAAAATAAACACCAGAACAACTTTGACAGGTTGTGCTCCGGGTTAAAAATTCTTGTAAGCCGCACTTTGATCATCCTTAAGTCCTTGCGCTCCCGGTTAAATATTCTCCTGAGTCAGGACCTGATTATCCTTAAGTCCAATTATCATTTCCTTCATCTAGAAAATCCGGGTCAAATAAGCTAGCTTCATACTCAATTTACTGATGTTGGTTTCTCACAGAAAAAATATTGTGAAGAATAATCCACTTGAGTCGGCTTCCAAGGCGCCGGGTTAAATAATTTTGGTCTTCAAATACTCATCTGATATTCAGCCGGCTTGAAGAAGTAAAACTTGCCGGTTTATCATTACCAAAAACTGCCCGATTATAAAGCAGACGATGCGGTCATAATTGTTGTTGACACAGGTTTATGTAATTTATATTCCTTATTTGCTCAAATCTGTTTATTTGAAGATTTTTCTCCCTTATATCCATATTACCTGTAGCCCCCAAGTCTTGAGCAGAACAAAGTGATGGTTTAAGACTTGCTCCAATAAACGTTGCAACCTTGAAGAAATCCGGTTTTTTCATCTCAATCATATAAACTGAATATTCCACACATGTAGCCCCCAAGTGTCGGGTTTGTCATGCTTGCAGCAACCTGGGACTTGTAATTGTTTTATGCTCATGAAAACTTCAACCAGTGTAGCCCCCAAGGGCCGGGTCATTATGCAAATAATGAGCAGGGACTTTGTAGATATAACCATGTAATTTTGAACAGCAATGTGTAGCCCCCAAGGGCCGGCTTAGTAAGATAATATCGAGCCGGGACTTTGTATATAATTGATAATAACATCATATAATATAGTCTCCACCATGGGGCTTGAACCCACGTCCACAAGGTTAAGAGCTTTGTACTCCACCAACTAAATAGTGGACCGTTCAATATAATGGATTAATGCTTGTGTACCTTGAATTTTTGACAGGAGCAATTGGTAGCCCCCAAGGGCCGGCTCATTACAATCGGATGAGTCGGGTCTTCAATAAGTTGATAAAAAAAATGAGTTTACATTATCCCCCAAGTGCCATGGTGCATGCTGGCAGTGACATGGGACTTGCATATTTGATATAATCCCCGTCTGAATAATATAGCCCCCAAGTGCCGGGTCGTAAGCCTGCAGCGACTCAGGACTATTCTTTCCATTGTAGAATAAATCATATCCATTGATAAAAATAATATCCATTGCGCTAAAGCGACTTTGAAAACCTCAATCATAGCACTGGTTATTGATAATCACAATAGAAATCCAGCCATGTTGGTGATTCGAGATTTGAATAATATAATCCGGTATGAAAATCTCAATCATTCAATATCATCATGAAAATCCAGCCAGTTTTGGCTATTAAAGATTTGAATACCTCATCGGTTGACAAGTAAATCCAAAGTTTAAATACTCGACGGCTCTTGGCCGATGGCGATTTAATACGCCTCCATTGAAAGCCAGAATTTTTATAACCCGGCGGCTTATAGCCTTTGAGAAAAATCCAAAATGGATCATCATTTTGAAGCATCAACTTTGGTAATGAGCTTGGACTTAATCATTTATATGTCATATTTCTGCAAATCCTGCAAAGAGTTTAAACAACATATGCCTGGCGACTTATTGTCAAAAACCGTATGGTAACCACCCAAATGTAGTCTTATCCTCGCACACAAGTAGATCACAAGTACCCTTGGTGGTTTACCGCAGTATGGTCATAATACCTCACATATAACCACTGTGATATTGAATTTGTACTGCCGGTTTACATGACCTGTGCAGTAAGGGTGATAACCCAATCCTTAGAAGCCAATGCTTCCACATAAATGATGATTGTCATAAGCTGGCGACTTATAGTCAATAGTCAAGCCGGGTTAAGCACAAACACTTATATAGATTTGAGATATAATCCCCAAAAGGTCTCAAGTTAAGTAATTGTGGCTACAATAAACTTTACCAGAGATAGAATAAAACTTTTTGAGGCTTCTGATTCGGATACGATCAGTAAACCGTTCCAAAGGGGTTAAGCTAAGATTCGAATACGATCATATAGCCCCGGTGGCTTTGGCGATGCCGATCAAGTGGGTATCGACAGCTATGTTCTCTTTGGTTGAATACGACCTATGTTTGAACATGAAGCCCCCAAGTGACCATAAGAGTTGTTTAATGACGCTGGTTGAATCGACCCACGTCGGACCCAAAGGGATTAAGCTATGATTCAGATATGATCAATTAGCCCCTAGTGGGTTTGGCTGTATGCCGATCAAGAGGGTATCGACAGCTATGTTCTCTTTGGTTCGAATACGACCTATGTTTGAACAGGAAGCCCCCAAGTGATCATATAAGTTTTGGCATTGCGCCGATCAAGAGGGTACTGATAGCTATGCTCGATGAGCAAGAAGCCCCCAAGTGATCATAATAAGATAAGCCGTAAGGCAGGATACTCAAGTTTGAACCGCGCAACATGGCAACAAGTTCTTTTGGCAACCTTTAATTTTTCTGAGAACTCAAACATGCGAGAGATTAATGCTTTTTGAACCGGAACTTTAAACCGGATTTGAAAGCTTTAAAAATTTGTGAAGGACAAATTTACCTTGAGCCGGATTTTGAACCGGATTTGAGAGCTTCAAAAATTTGTGAGGGACAAATTTACCATGGGCCGGCTTTTGAACCGGATTTGAGAGCTTCAAAAATTTGTGAGGGACAAATTTACCCTGGGCTGGCTTTTGAACCGGATTTAAGAGCTTTAGTGCTTTGTGGGAGAAAGATGTCTCTTGAACCGGATTTTAAACAAGAGTCCTTATTTTGAGCCGGAAATCTTCTGACAGCTTTTAAATTTTCATCGATCTAGCAGTAATCTCCGGGGCCCGGGTTATTTTTCCCTTTAATGACCTGGAGTTCTTGAATTCATTAAAACCGGCTAATTTTGCCGAGTCATATCATTGTAGCCCCCGAGTCTCAAGACGACTTGAGGAGTTGGCTTGAGATTCTCCATAATTAACCGTGATATAGACCGGTTTGAATCGTGCATGGGACAATCTTGCAAACCAAAGTAATTGCTCTTTTGAAGAAAATAATATGTAATATAAAATATATTGGATGGATTTCACCTGATATGTTAGGCTAGTGATTATCCGCCATGAAGTTGATGATCACTAGGTTAAGTTGAAATCACTCGCGGGTGAGTCGGCCGCGGGAACATAAGATGAACCGGTCACGGTGTTGTAAGCCGGTGTGGATGAGCAAGTTGCCCTTCGTGTTGTAATCCGGTGTGGATGCATGAACCGGTCTCGCAGGTGGACGGGCAAGTTAAGACGGCGCGGACGGGCACGGCAGCGGTGGGTTGGAGAGGGGCGGCCATGGCCGGTTCAGCGTTTTTGTCAATGTGGCGCGGATGCAGACATGGCGTCCAACACCGACGTGCAAGGACCGGATCGTACCATGGCCACGAGTTAATTGTCCTGTGTACATAACAACATACCTTGGAGAAAATCATTCAATGATATTTAATTACACCAAAGAAGAGTTGAAAAAATAGCACCTGATTGTTTTTATTCGGCAAGTCTTCAGAGCTTTTCTTTGTCTCTGCTCTTGGTGCAAACGCGCTGACGTGCAATATTATATGCATATTTGCCCCGTCCATTATTTGGTATCTACCTTGCTAGTATTTTACATTGGTTTGGGTTTCCACAATTGGGAACGATGACAAGCAGAGGCAATTGCAGCGGCTGACGGCGCGCTGGCAGAGTGGTACTAACACCCAGTAGCTGCTTAATAGTCAATGAGTCAAACCTGCTGTCGTGGAGGAATTTTCACACCTGATCCTGCGAACAATGCCCTTTGCCATATCTCTTGTACGAATAGCAATAGTAACCATAGTCACATAATTGACCAGCAGTTTGCTTTCTTGAACCACGATTTGTTGATGCCATATACACCGTTTGCAACAAATGTGCCAAATCTGCAGCCGCAGGCATCTGCAGATTTATCACTTCGTACTTGTAGTAGAGGACAGAGAACAAAAAGGCATATTAGAGCAGTACCGCAGCATCTGCGGCCTTGAAAGGAGCGGTGGCTCATGGTGACAGGGTCGGCCAAATCCGGCAGTGGGAGCAGCTGAGCGAGGCCGCAGTCGACTCATGACTCAGTCAAGGTGGAAACGTGGTCACAGCGGCCTGGCGGGTCCGCCTGGCGAATCCAAGGCACGGGGTGGCGTAGGAGTCCAGCACGTCGGGTCAAAGCGCTGGCATGGCGGTGACCAATTTGAGACAGTAACAAGGGCGGCACGACGCCCGCAGGCGGAGTGATGAGCTGGCGACTCGACAGCGGAGGCAAGCCAGTGACGGTGATTTGGAGCCACTCGGAGCGAGGCCTTCCCGGCTGGCTCAAACAGCTCGATCCAGACGTGCAGACGTCTCGGCGATGCCATGACCGTGGAGGCTGGTTATTAGGCGCAAGGGCGGCTCAGCAGTGCCAGCGGGTCGGAAGCGAGACGTGGGGAGGACGTGTGGCCAGAGCGACTACTGCTGTGGGGGCCCTCCGGCAACTCGGAGCAAGGCGGCGGCTCGAGGCCCGGTCGATCTACAAGGGGAAGGCAGGCAAAGGCGTGCTAAGGTGGCAGAAACCGAGCGCGTGTTCCAAACCGGTTCTGGTCGGGTCACAGCGGCGACTTGGCGCGTCGGTGACGGCGGCTTGAGGCGTGGCACCCCGACGGGCCTACAACCACGCGGTTGCGGCACAGCCGGCGGGTCGAGGGGGGCTCGGCGACTTGACCGGCACCCGCGGCGGCCTGCAGCGGAGGCAGAGGCAATCTATTGTTGAAGAGGAGGCCTGGTGTGAGGCTGCTCTGCCGGCTGAAGCAGAAGAGCAGAGGACCTGGCTCCAGCAGCGAAGCGGCTCCAGGGGGAACGCGAGGCTGTTCGGTGGTGGCTCAGGCACGGCCAAGGCGCCAGCCAGCTTGGAGACGACGGCGACTCAATCTGAAGCAGAGCAAGGCTGCGGCGGCAAATTAGAAACGGAGGCGGAAACTGATTCCTTGGCCTCATCCACTTCCAAAACTGCAGGCAAAAAAAATTTAGGATGACTCGGTAGTGTCCCTTGATGTGACAATTAATCCCAATCCTTAAAAAGCGCCTGATTTCCTCGGGGCTTGAGCCTGTAATCCGGCAGCCGACGCTTGCGGAACTCGGCCGATCTGACCACAGATTTCTTTTGTAGGTTTCGATCGAAACTACGATTTGACAGCTTGTAGGACTCGGTGTAGAAACAAAAATCAATCTCCTGTCAACGAATCGTGTCATGCTGCCGGCGGCTCACAAAACATCAAACCCTAAGTATTTTCATCTCAATCAATCTGGTAAACTGGCACTTGATGCAGATGTGTCAGATCCAAAGTTAATCACCACTCTGATCATAACAAACGATGAACTTTCCGACTCAGTGCAAGGTTGCTCCAACGCGATTGCTCATACCGGCTTTTCTTCAATCGCGAGCTTCTCGACCCCTAAAAAATTCCCTTCAAGAACTCAACACCAATGTGCGCAGGCCCCACGGTGGGCGCCAACTGTCGTGGAATTAACACGTCAGATGTCCTTAGTGCCAGGACTTAGTCGCGAGGCCAACGCATCTATGTGGTAGCTTGAAGGGGTTGAGCGGAATCGAGAGACGCAACACACAAGACGAGGATTTAGACAGCTTCGGACCCCGGGAAAAATCATCCGGTAATAACCCTACATGCTGTTTGTGGCTAGGTCTCATTATGATCATGAGGGAGTCGCCATAAGCCGGCTCTCCTCTAGTTGTTTCTAGCCCTAGATATTGTTTCTTGTTGCTTGTCCCTCTTTGGGGAGTCCTGCCCCTCCTTATATAAGTTAGAGGGGCGGGTTACATGTGGAGTCCAAATAGGATTAGGACTAGCCTATCTTCTACTACAAGCCGGATACAAGTCCGAGTCTTGATTCCTCGTAAGGGAGATATTCCTCACGCCTTTCCTCTTAAGCCGCCTATCATAACGTAAGCCGCCTTACGGCCTTGAACATCCTCGGGACCCCGGTCTTGTCGCTCGTTTGACCCGCCCGCCGGGTCTCCAGTGAGTCACAATGTCCAGGCGGGTTATATGTAAACCGCCATGTCCAGGCAGATCGCCAGTGAATCGCCTAGCTCCAGCCGGGTCTTCTGGTGAATCGCCATGTCCGCCCGGGTCATACCGCGGGGTATATCCCCGACAATTTCGACCTGATCTAATTTGCGCAAGTCAAAGGGAGGGGAAACGTGTATTGGTCAAACTGACCACAACCCGGAGGATGTCTTGGTTGCACGGCGTCGGATTCGGTCGGGCCGTGCTAAACCGCCCGCCTTCAAACCTACACCTGGGTAGGTGTAGGACCTTGAAGTATGTCTAGAGGGGGGGTGATTAGACTACTTGACCAATAAAAACTTAACCTTTTCCCAATTTTATAGTTTGGCAGATTTTAACTATTTTAGGACAAGTCAAGCAATAATCACACAATTCAAGCAAGCATGCAAAGAGTATATTGGCAGCGGAAATTAAAGCATGCAACTTGCAAGAAAGTAAGGGGAAGGGTTTAGAGGATTCAAACGCAATTGGAGACACGGATGTTTTTCTCCTGGTTCCGATAGGTGGTGCTATCGTACTCCCATGTTGGTGGAGACTTCAACCCACGAAGGGTAACGGTTGCGCGAGTCCACGGAGGGCTCCACCCACGAAGGGTCCATGAAGTAGCAACCTTGTCTATCCCACCATGGCCGTCGCCCACGAAAGGACTTGCCTCACTAGCGGTAGATCTTCATGAAGTAGGTGATCTCCTTGCCCTTACAAACTCCTTGGTTCAACTTGACAATCTTGTCGGAGGCTCCCAAGTGACACCTAGCCAATCTAGGAGACACCACTCTCCAAGAAGTAACAAACGGTGTGTTGATGATGAACTCCTTGCTCTTGTGCTTCAAATGATAGTCTCCCCAACACTCAACTCTCTCTCATAGGATTTGGATCTGGTGGAAAGAAGGTTTGAGTGGAAAGCAACTTGGGAAGGCTAGAGATCAAGATTCATATGATAGGAATGGAATATCTTGGCCTCAACACATGAGTAGGTGGCTCTCTCTCAGAAATGGTAAGTTGGAAGTGTAGGTTTAAAAACTCTAGTAGAAGATCACTCCAGCAAAGAATCTCTACTGTTTGAAGCCTTTAAAAACCGTATGGGCAAACAGAGCAAACCTCAAATGAGATTCAATCTTTCCCAAATGCATTGTCTGAATGTTGATTTTGACAGTTTGACGGCTCCCTTCACACATAAAGAGATCGATGACGTGGTCGCTCAAATGCCTCCCGACCATGCTCCGGGCCCCGATGGATTCAATGGCGCGTTCCTGAAAGCTTGTTGGCCAATTATCAAGAATGATTTTTATCTCCTTTGTGAAGAATTCCACAGTGGAAACTTAAATCTTGAAAGCCTAAACTACGGGTACATTATGCTCATACCTAAAACCAGGGCCCCTGAAACTGTCAATGACTTCAGGCCGATCACGCTGCTTAATTGTTGCCTTAAACTATAACCAAAATCCTAGCAAACCGACTGCAAAAGGTGATTTTAAACATTGTGCACAAAAATCAGTATGGTTTCTTGAAGGGGAGATCCATCCATGACTGCCTTGGCTGGGCCTTTGAGTATATACACCAATGTCAAGCATCGAAACGTGAGATTATCCTCCTCAAATTAGACTTTGCCAAGGCATTTGACACTGTGGAGCATGATGCCATCATTCAAATTATGAAGAGCATGGGATTCACTGATAAGTGGATATCTTGGATAATGAGCCTTTCATCTTCAGGAAAATCTTCGGTGTTGTTAAACGGGGTACCATGTAAACAGTTTTGGTGTAAGTGCGGAGTACGTCAAGGAGACCCCCTTTCTCCCCTCATCTTTGTACTTGCTGCGGAGCTGCTGCAGTCAGCTATAAATGAAGCCCTAAAAGCCAACCGATTTGTAACATCCCAAATTTTCAATTTGGAATGTTATACATTAGGTCATCATGCATATCATATTTTTCTCGCATTTTCCGATCCTAGAAAATTTCATGCAACTCAAGGACCCTCGGAGAGAGTTGGAAGTTTCATTATTTTCATATTTGGGATTTCTCAAATCTTGAAAATAGGATCATTGGATTTATTTAATTATCTTCATAAAGTTTTTCCTATAAAAATCTCAAGAGAGGGAATAATATGACTTTCCCAATATTTAGGAAAAATGAAGATATTATAAATAAATCAAATTTGGTTTTGAAAGATTTATTTTGCTTAGGCAAAAATGAGCATTTTAAAATTTTATGCATGTTTGCCGCTTTTTAAAGTTCATTTTGTTCGACTCATTTTTAGGAGTCGGGAAAATTTGTTTTATTTAATTTGGAGTTCATTTGGTATTTTTTTAATTCTTTTGATTTAATTTTATTTAAAAAAAGCGCCCCCACAGGCCAAGGCCAGCCGGCCCAGCCAGGCCGACCCGGCCCGGCCCACCTCCCTCTCCTCCCTCGCTCGCCCGCCTCGTGAACCCGCCGCCTGCGCCTCCCGCCGCCGAGTCCGCCTCGCCCGGCTCCGTGCCCCCTCTCCCAAGCCGACTCGCCCCCCCCTCCTTAAATACCCGGCCGCCTTCTCTCCTCACCCGCCACCGCGCCCGCCCGAGCCCCTTGGCGCCGAGGACGCCGCCGATCCCATCGCCGCCCCTCGTCGCGGAGCACCCACCGCCACCGCCGACCCGCCGCCCTCCCGACCCGCCGGAACCTCGCCGGAGAGCCACGGAGGTAGCCGCCCGCCCAGCGCCGATCCGGTTTTCCCTAGAAAACCCGGTCCGGTTTTTTTGAGATGTTCGGTTTTTGAAACCTAGATTGGTTTTATTTTTTCGGTTTTCTTATTTAGTGAACGTTCACCGAATTCGTTCGTTTCAATGAACGCGTTCGTTGGATTAGTTCTGTTAATCTAACGTCCGTTATTTAATCCGTTCGTCGCTTTTTCTTTAAATCGGATTTAATCCGTTATTTTTCGATTCGATTTACGATCCGATTTTCAAATCTGTTTTATTTCTTGCTCGTTTATCGGAATCAGGTGATTCAAGCGCCGGAGTTTCAGAATGAAACCGCCGTTCGACTAACCTACTTACACAGAGTTTTGCTACTGTAAAATTTTGACTTAGTTTCAGATTTGCTAAACCGAGTCGTTCTCTCGAGTTCCGACTTTCGATGCTTTATTCGATTCGATTCTTTTGCAACCAGGGTTCTTAAGTTGGACTATCTGGTTAGATCTTTTATTCGAGATTTCCTGTGCATTAGATGAGTACTTATTGTATGCTTGTTGTTTGTCTGCGTTAGATCACCCGGAGTGCGCCGCTTGTTACTTGAATCTCTAGGACTCGCGGATCATCGGCAAGGCAAGTAACACTTTGATCATACCTTTTCTACTACCCAGCTTTTATTGCATTAGATCAAACCCTCAAACACTTGCATGAGTAGGATCTAAATAAATTGTGGGATGGGAAGTAGATTGAGGTAGTACCTATTACTGCTTTTACTTATGAAACCTTGGGAGTTACTTCTACGTTTGCTTGATTATGCCATGCTATGCTAGTAGACGTGGATTGGGTGAGTGAATATCCATGACGGATGTGAGATTGTTAATTAATGGTTTATCTAAGGTGGCAACTTAAACACACATCCGGGTGGATTGAGGCACCTGGTTTCTATCAGGACTTGCCTGTATTTCTTGGACCGCCACCCGTGCTCTAAGGGATCATAAGATTTTTCAAACTAGAAACTTCCGTGTGCAGCCACAAGCCAATTATGGGCTCTGGCGTAGTTGACTAAGTTGTGCGAACTCTTACGGGTAGGCTAGCTGATGTAGGGGATGTAGGTTGGTACGGTCTACCCACATGTAAGGTGCTAGCGCTTCTGAAAGACTATGTCTCGGTCATCCATCTCTCAAACACCATGTAGTGCGAGAACCAAACGGAGGCGATCGAGTCTTGTGGGGAAAAGTGCGCAAACCTCTGCAGAGTGTAAAAAACTAATCATGATTAGCCGTGTCCCCGGTTATGGACAAATCTTGAGTATCTAGTACTTGAATATCATGTGAATCTCAACATGTTACTTCTAATAATAAAGTTATTGGGTTTTAATGAGTACTTTTTAATTGGGATTGAGGATGCGTCAACCATTCTCAATGTTTAACAACCACCATGATAGTTAAATAAAATTATTCCTTTGATGTAGGGAAAAATCAGCTTTATGCAAAAATGTAATCAGAGAGCCTTACCACCAGCCAAATATGCATGTAGTATAGGCTTGTTGCTTCATTGCTCTCTATGTGTTACATTGCCAAAGATATTCCATGTCTTGACCGTTTTCGGGCTGCAACTTTTCATGTTGCAGACTTTTCGCATTTACGGCAGTAAGGTGTTAGGTCGTGGTTCTATACTCGGTGATGCCGTTGGAGTTGATGGACTCACTCGTTTTCCAAGCCTTCGCTGTTATTATTAGATGGCCTTAAGCCATATTATTGTATTAAGTTCCCTTGTGGACAACGATGTAATAAGTGTGTGATTGCTACTCTGCTATAAATCCTTGAAGTATTGTGTGGTGTCGGCATTCTTGATCCGTGGATGACACCGAGCACGAGCACTAGATCCATTCGTCCGGTCATGACGAAGAATGGTATCGAGCACACGACCGTAGAGACACGACTACTAAGATAAAGCCATAGATCACTATTCTCTTCCCATTTTCTAACTCCTCATCTTTTCTACTCTCTTTAGGATGAAGGACGCGAAGATCAAGTACACCCAACCGGATGAAGGCACACCTTTTGGATTTCACTTGAAGGAAGTTACCAAATACCTGAATATTGGACTACCAAGCTTCACCGGAACTTTCAACGCCACTCTTCCTGAAGAGGAGCGCTGGAAGATTCACGCTCACGTTCCAGAAGGACATTCGCCCCAATCACCAAGCCTATAGATAGTGTTTTGGTGCACCAACTTGGAGTCTGGGAAAGAGCATGGCAGCTCACATCACCATTGGACGCATTGGAGAAGTTTATCAAGAAGACCTCAAGGACACAATCTACCAGATTTGCGGACGCCGAGATGACAAATGGGACGTCGTCAGCACCAAGAAGGATAGATCCATTGCAGCATTCATCCAGGAGTTAAACCAGCACATTCGACGTCAGGAGAACCAGATGTGCAATGATATGTTGGAGTTGCAGAATGCAAAGGGAAGGATCATCGAGCTTGAAGAAGAACTAAAGACAACTCGCAAGGACTATATGGACGAGATCGTAGCTCTAGCAAGACACAATAACGATCTTAAGTACTAGATTGAAGAACTAAATATGTAGTTGGTGCTATTTAATGAAGACCAGTTTGTCATTTGCCCTATCGACTACATCATAATCGACGACACCGATTCGGATCCAAGTGAACCCGACTTTGAAGACGAAGTCGAGCAGACATTATGGAGTCTTCCACCGGTTCAAATTAGTAGAAGTCCCCCACATATTAGTAGTATTCCCTCCATGTAAACATTATAGTACATGCACTTTTGCGATAGCTAGATCGTTGTAAGCCTTTGTTTGATTGAATGAAGTGATTTTGTGTGTATTTGCTCATGTGCATTTGGGTAGTGATTCCCCTTAGACCTCATTCTATTCTAAATTCTCGTCTTTTCTAAACCCATCAGATGCCTCCGAGACGCGACCCCGGATTTGTTGTCCCGCCAGAGATCACCCAACTGATCCAGCAGCAGAATACCCTGATTCAAACATTGGTGCGTAACTGTGGCAACAACAACAACAACAACCACAACAACCCACCACCACCACCACTGCGGATCATCGACTCGTTTCCTTAGACTGAATCCGCGGTGTATTCCAAAGAGCACCGAGCCAATTGTAGCAGATGACCGGCTCCGCAAGATAGGAAGGAGCTGACCACTGCAGGATGCACGGATGGAGAAAGAGTGAAGTTTGCAGCCCATCAGCTTGAAGGACCCAGAAAGCATGGTGGGAGAATTTCACAGCCACTTACCTCAGAGACACTGTCACATGGGAGCAATTTCAGCAAGCTTTTCGCACTGCCCATGTTTCAGCAGGAGCTATGGCCATGAAGAAGCGTGAGTTTCGCAACTTACGCCAAGGAGGAAGGACTGTTGGCCAGTACGTGGATGACTTTAGCAAACTAGCACGTTATGCCCCAGATAGCGTTACTCGATGCAGCTAAGCAGAGAAGTTTCTAGAAGGACTGAATGATGAGTTCAGCATGCCGTTGATGGTAGCCGGTTTCAATAACTACCAGGAGTTAGTAGACCGAGCTCTCATGATTGAAGGAAAGCAAAGACAGAAATTGAGAACCGTAAGCGGAAGTATGGGCAAGGGAAGTATAACTGGAGCTCAGCGAAACCTCGTTATACCCCTAAGTCGAATTCAGTTTCAGCATACCCATGGAGGAGGTAATTCGCATAACCATAACAGCACCAAGAATGGGAACGGGAATGGAGGAAGCAATGGACAGAATCGCACCAACCCGTCAACACCATCCAAAGTAGACCTGAGTCATATTACTTGTTTTAAGTGCCGCAAGACTGGGCATTATGCCAATGACTGTCCAGAAGGCCAGAATGGAAATGGCAATGGAAGCTCGAAAGAAGCCCAACCCTTTCAATAGAGGACAGGTGAACCACATTGAAGTGGAGGAGGTTGAAGATCAGCCAGATGCGAATCGGTAAGTTTTGGTTAAGTCATTTATCGCAGTTGTTCTTTTCGACATCGGTGCATCGCATTCATACATATCAAGGGGATTTGTGGATAAGTACAAGTTACCAACCCAAGCCCTTAGGTCACCCATGCTAGTAACCTCACCCGAGCGAGTACATGGCTAGTAAATGGTGTGATCGATCGCCATTAAGGATTGGACACTATGTTTTCCCCTCGGACCTAATAGTTACGAGTCCCAAGGATTGGATGTGATATTAGGAATGGATTGGTTATCAAAGTATGGAGGAAACATTGATTGCTCCACTAGATCAATTTTGCTCACCACACCTGAAGGAAGAAGGATTAAGTATGTATCACGGCACGAGCCGAGGAGAGCACAAGTTAATTGCTTATCAGGAGTGGTGCAGGAAGAAGTACCAGTGGTAAAGGATTTTCCTAATGTATTTCCGGAAGAGTTGCCAGGAATGCCACCGGATAGAGACATTGAGTTTTTGATAGAACTTTTGCCAGGAACAGGCCCGATATCGAAGCGACCATATAGGATGCCAGCACAGGATTTGGCGAAAATCAAGAAGCAGATTAAGGAGCTTTTGGATAAAGGTTTTATACGCCCAAGTTCTTCACCTTGGGGATCACCCATTTTGCTAGTGGAGAAGAAGGACGGATCGTTAAGAATGGTTGTTGATTATCGTGGATTGAATGAAGTAACAATCAAGAACAAGTACCCACTACCTATGATAAATGATCTGTTTGATCGCTTGCAAGGAGCCAAGGTGTTTTCCAAGATCGACTTGCGATCGTGGTACCATCGATTGAAGATTCGGGAGCAGGACATACCCAAGACAGCATTTACCACGAGATATGGACTATCTGAGTATACCGTTATGTCATTTGGGTGACTAACGCCGACCTATTTCATGAACACGATGAACAAAGTGTTTATGGAGTTTTTGGATAAGTTCGTCGTGGTGTTCATTGATGACATTTTGATTTTCTCGAAGAATGAAGAGGAACACAAGGAACATTTGCGATTGGTTTTGGAGAAACCGAGGGAACACCGGTTGTATGCCAAGTTCAGCAAATGTGAGTTTTGGCTAAAGGAAGTTGGATTTCTCGGACATGTTATATCCGGAGAAGGGATAGCAGTTGACCCCACAAAAGTTGAGACCGTAACCAAATGGGAAGCACCAACGGCAGTTGGAGAGATTCGAGTTTCCTTGGACTCGCAGGATACTACGAAGGTTCATTGAGAATTTCTCAAGGATTGCTAAGCCTATGACAGAATTGTTGAAGAAGGAAAATAAATTCATATGGACCGAGGACTGTGAGGCAAGTTTTCAGGAGTTGAAGAAAAGATTAGTTACCTCACCAGTTTGATATTGCGAGATCGGACTAAGGATTATGAGGTGTATTGCGACGCTTCACGCCGAGGACTTGGAGCGATGCTTATGCAGGAAGGAAGAGTTGTTTCGTATGCTTCACGACAACTTAAGCCCCATGAGTTGAATTATGCCACTCATGATTTGGAGTTAGCAACCGTTGTGCATGCCACGAAGACGTGGAGACATTTTCTCATTGGAAATCATTGTGAAGTATATACGGATCACAAGAGTTTGAAGTACATCTTCACACGTATGAATTGAATCTCGAGACAAAGGAGATGGTTAGAGCTTATCAAGGATTATGACATGAGATTGCATTATCACCCTGGGAAGGCTAATGTCGTAGCAGACGCATTGAGCCGTAAGAGCCACGTCAATACCCTAATGATGGGAGGTATACCCAATGAGTTAGCCAAGGACCTTCGAGAGCTATGTTTGGAAATAGTTCCGAGAGGCTATGTAGCAGCATTGGAGATTGATCGACAGCGATGGACAAAATCAGAGAAGCCCAAAAGGCAGATAAGGAAGTTGCCTCTATAAAGGAGAAAATGAACAAAGGAAAAGCTAAAGGATTTCGTGAGGATGAGCATGATACCCTATGGTTTGAGGACCGTGTTTATGTGCCCAATGACCCAGAGATCAGGAAGCTGATTTTACAAGAAGCCCATGATTCACCCTATTCGATTCACCGTGAAATACCAAGATGTACTTGGATTTGAAGAATACTTTACGGTGGACCGGAATGAAGAAGGATATTGCGGAGTATGTAGCAGTTTGCGATGTATGTCGAAAGTAAAGGCGTAACATCGAAGCCGCGGATTGTTACAACCATTGCCGATACCCGAATGGAAGTGGGATAAACTAGGCATGGATTTTATCACAGGATTGCCAAAGACTCGTTCAGGATATGACTCGATTTGGGTTATAGTCGACCGTTTAACAAAGGTAGCCCATTTTATTCCAGTCAAGACCACCTATAGCAGTGCTAAGTTGGCAAAGATATACATGACCAGAATTGTGTGCTTACACGGAGTTCCGAGGAGCATCGTATCAGATAGAGGAACCCAGTTTACCTCGAAATTTTGGAACGGTTACACGAAACATTGGGAACCCGATTGGAATTCAAGACAGCTTTCCACCCACAGACCGATGGATGACCGAGAGAGTCAATCAGATTTTGGAGGACATCTTGAGAGCTTGTGCCCTAGATTATGGATCTAGCTGGGATGACAATTTGCCGTATGCAGAATTTTCCTACAACAACGATTACCAAACCAGTTTGAAGATGGCACCTTTCGAGGCTTTGTATGGAAGAAGGTGCAGGACACCGTTGTTATGGGACGAAACCGGAGATCGTCGATTGTTTGGACCAGATTTGATTAAGGAGTCTGAACAGAAAGTTAAGTTGATTCGAGACAGGCTCAAGGTAGCCCAGTCCAGACAAAAGAGCTATGCCGATTCAAAGCGCAAAGTGATTGAGTATGAAGTTGGAGACAGAGTATATCTCAGAGTATCCCCGCTTCGAGGAGTTAAGCGTTTTGGAGTTAAAGGAAAGTTAGCACCACGTTTCGTTGGACCGTATAAGATTTTGCAACGCATGGGAGAAGTTGCTTATAAGTTGGAATTACGGAAGGACTGTCGGGAGTTCATGGCGTATTCCATGTTTCTCGATTGAAGAAATGTCACCCGAGATAGCAGAGGTACCGTTAAGAGACACAGTACCACTTGGAAGCAATTCGATTGAAGGATGATTTGACATATGAGGAAAAACCGGTTAAGATTCTCGATTATGCCGTGAGTTACCCGCAGCAAGGTTATCAAGTTTTGCAAAGTTCGGTGGAGCCACCACACCGAGGATGAAGCCACACAGGAAAGAGAGGAAGTTTTGCTCAAGGACCACCCTCACCTATTTTCTAGCCAACCCGAATCTCGAGGAGATTCATCTTAAGGGGGTAGGTTTGTAACATCCCAAATTTTCAATTTGGAATGTTATACATTAGGTCATCATGCATATCATATTTTTCTCGCATTTTCCGATCCTAGAAAATTTCATGCAACTCAAGGACCCTCGGAGAGAGTTGGAAGTTTCATTATTTTCATATTTGGGATTTCTCAAATCTTGAAAATAGGATCATTGGATTTATTTAATTATCTTCATAAAGTTTTTCCTATAAAAATCTCAAGAGAGGGAATAATATGACTTTCCCAATATTTAGGAAAAATGAAGATATTATAAATAAATCAAATTTGGTTTTGAAAGATTTATTTTGCTTAGGCAAAATGAGCATTTTAAAAAATTTATGCATGTTTGCCGTTTTAAAGTTCATTTTGTTCGACTCATTTTTAGGAGTCGGGAAAATTTGTTTTATTTAATTTGGAGTTCATTTGGTATTTTTTAATTCTTTTGATTTAATTTTATTTAAAAAACGCGCGCCCCACAGGCCAAGGCCAGCCGGCCCGGCCAGCCAGGCCGACCCAGCGCCCGGCCCACCTCCTCTCCTCCTCCCTGGCGCTCGCCCTTGAGCCCGCCACACGCCTCCCGCCCGCCCGAGTCCGCCTCGCCCGGCTCCCGTGCCCCCTCCCCAAGCCGACTCCCCCTCCTTAAATACCCGGCCGCCCCTTCTCTCCTCACCCCGCCGCCACCGCCCGCCGACCCTTGGCCATGCCGAGGACGCCGCCGATCCCGTCGCCGCCCTCGCCGGAGCACCCACCGCCCACCGCCGACCCGCCGCCCCTCCCGGCCGGAGCCTCAGGAGAGCTACTGGAGGTAGCCACCGCCCAGCGCCGACCGATCCGGTTTTCCCTAGAAAACCCGGTCCGGTTTTTTGAGATGTTCGGTTTTTTTTTAAAAAAACCTAGATTGGTTTTATTTTTTTTCGGTTTTCTTATTTAGTGAACGTTCACCGACCCGTTCGTTTCAATGAACGCGTTCGTTGGATTAGTTCTGTTAACGAACGTCCGTTATTTAATCCGTTCGTCGTTTTTCTTTTAAATCGGATTTAATCCGTTATTTTTCAGATTCGATTTCTGATCCGATTTTCAAATCTGTTTTATTTCTTGCTCGTTTATCGGAATCAGGTGATTCAAGCGCCTGGAGTTTCGTAACGAAACCGCCGTTCCGACTAACCTACTTACACAGAGTTTTGCTACTGTAAAATTTTGACTTAGTTTCAGATTTGCTAAACCGAGTCGTTCTCTCTCGAGTTCCGACTTTCGATGCTTTATTCGATTCGATTCTTTTGCAACCAGGGTTCTTAAGTTGGACTATCTGGTTAGATCTTTTATTCGAGATTTCCCTGTGCATTAGATGAGTACTTATTGTATGCTTGTTGTTTGTCTGCGTTAGATCACCGAGTGCGCCGCTTGTTACTTCGAATCTCTAGGACTCGCGGATCATCAGCAAGGCAAGTAACACTTTGATCATACCTTTTCTACTACCCAGTTTTATTGCATTAGATCAAACCCTCAAACACTTGCATGAGTAGGATCTAAATAAATTGTGGGATGGGAAGTAGATTGAGGTAGTACCTATTACCTGTTTTACTTATGAAACCTTGGGAGTTACTTCTACGTTTGCTTGATTATGCCATGCTATGCTAGTAGACGTGGATTGGGTGAGTGAATATCCATGACAGATGTGAGATTGTTAATTAATGGTTTATCTAAGGTGGCAACAAACACACACATCTGGGTGGATTGAGGCACCTGGTTTCTATCAGGACTTGCTGTATTTCTTGGACCGCCACCCGTGCTCTAAGGGATCATAAGATTTTTCAAACTAGAAACTTCCGTGTGCAGCCACAAGCCAATTATGGGCTCTGGCGTAGTTGACTAAGTTGTGCGAACTCTTACGGTTAGGCTAGCTGATGTAGGGGATGTAGGTTGGTACGGTCTACCCACATGTAAGGTGCTAGAGCTTACGAAAGACTATGTCTCGGTCATCCGTCTCTCAAACACCATGTAGTCACGAGAACCAAGCGGAGGCGATCGAGTCTTGTGGGGAAAAGTGCGCAAACCTCTGCAGAGTGTAAAAAACTAATCATGATTAGCCGTGTCCCGGTTATGGACAAATCTTGAGTATCTAGTACTTGAATATCATGTGAATCTCAACATGTTACTTCTAATAATAAAGTTATTGGGTTTTAATGAGTACCTTTTTAATTGGGATTGAGGATGCTTGTCAACCATTCTCAATGTTTAACAACCACCATGATAGTTAAATAAAATTATTCCTTTGATGTAGGGAAAAATCAGCTTTATGCAAAAATGTAAATCAGAGAGCCTTACCACCAGCCAAATATGCATGTAGTATAGGCTTGTTGCTTCATTGCTCTCTATGTGTTACATTGCCGCATATTCCATGTCTTGACCGTTTTGGCTGCAACTTTTCATGTTGCAGACTTTTCGAATGACAGTAAGGTGTTAGGTCGTGGTTCTATACTCAGTGATGCCGTTGGAGTTGATGGACTCACTCGTTTTCCAAGCCTTCCGCTGTTATTATTAGATGGTCTTAAGCCATATTATTGTATTAAGTTCCCTTGTGGACAACGATGTAATAAGTGTGTGATTGCTACTCTGCTATAAATCCTTCGAAGTACTGTGTGGTGTCAGCATTACTGATCCAGGGATGACACTGAGCACAGAGCACTAGATCCATTCGGGTCTGGTCGCGACACGATTGCAGTTACCTATTGATTCCTCCAACACATCCGAATTCCCTGTGATCCAATACGCGGATGACACGATCATCATCATGCCTGCTTGTGCTGTTCAAGCGGCGACCATGAAGACTATTCTTACAGATTATGCTGCCTCGGTGGGATTACACATTAACTTCCACAAATCTATGCTGATACCCATTAACACACCTGTTGAAAAATGTGAGGAGCTGGCTGCCATTTTTGGGTGCGTCACGGCTGTCATGCCCTTCACGTACCTTGGTCTCCCCGTCGGAACCACCAAGCCATCGGTGTTGGACATGACTCCCTGGGTATGCAAACCTGAAGGCAGGATAACGGCGGCTATGTCTCTCATGTCGTATGCAGGGAAACTGGCTCTCATGAACTCTTTGGTCACCTCCCTAGCCATTTACCCCATGGGAGTTCTGCGGCTTCCTCCAAAAATAATTGAACAGCTTGATAAAATCCGAAGACATGGCCTCTGGAAGAAGAAAACTGAGACAGGTGACAAATCCAACTCATTGGCTGCTTGGGACATGGTCTGCCGACCGAAAAAGAATGGAGGTTTGGGTGTGCTCAATCTCAAAGTGCAGAATGATGCGATGTTGCTCAAAATGCTTCACAAATTCTATAACCGAATGGACACGCCCTGGGTGAATCTTATCTGGGACACTTACTATTCGGATGTGATAACCCATGCGACTACCCCATGTGGATCTTTTTGGTGGCGCGAACTGGTGAAGCTCATGCCAACTTATCGAGGGGTCACGGAAGTTTTGATTCAAGATGGTCGGTCGACCTTATTCTGGAAGGATGATTGGCATCAGCGTGTTCTCCAGGATGATTTTCCGCGTGCGTTCTCTTACACCACCCTTGAGGATGCATCGGTCCACACGATGCTCACAATTCAACATGTCCGAGAGGCGTTCTACCTTCCCCTTTCTGTCCAGGCCCATGCAGAATTGCGAGACCTCCAGAGTAGTACCAGCTCCATCACCCTTTCAGAGGGCAATGATAGATGGGTCTGCGCTTGGGGGGCTCAGGCTTTCAAAACCACTGATTACTACAAGTTTTTCTTTCGCGAGGTCGTTGCCCATGCCGCCTTTAGATGGTTGTGGAAAGCCAAAAGCATACCCAAGATCAAAGTGTTTGGGTGGTTTCTACTGGTGGATCGCCTCAATACACGTAACATGTTGAAGAGGAGGAATTACAACATAGGGACTAACCTGGACTGTCTTCTTTGCAGTGAACATGTGGAGGAAACTGTCGACCACCTCTTCTTCCACTGCACATTCAGTGCGCGCTGCTGGAATGATCTCAAGATCACTTGGCCGGCTGATGGTACCCGTTTGGATATGATGACACACTTAAAATCAAGGCATCCACACAAGCTCATCATGGATGTCTTCCTTGTGAGTGCTTGGAGCCTCTGGAAAGAAAGAAACAACAATTACTTTCGACAAGTGACTCCCTCCTTCTCATCTTGGAAGGCCAGATTCAGGGGTGATCTATCAAACATTATCCACAGACTTCCTGAGCATAAGAAGCATCTGGTCCCTGACTTTCTAAACTCTATAGTGGACTACTCTAGCTAAAGTCTCCTCCCTGGAGACATGCTTTGTATTTACTTAACTCATGTATAGTTTATTTTTCTCGTTTCACAAACCCCCACCCTCACTCCTTGTAACAAGACTGTTTGACCCTTAATATTATTTTGCAGTAGGAGCCTTTCCTACTGTTTAACCTTCGAAAAAAAGTGTAGGTTTAGTCTGATGACTCTCTCCACGAATGAAGAGGAGGTGGAGGGGTATATATAGCCTTCACACAAATTCTAACCGTTACACACAATTTACCAAACTCGGTGGGACCGAATAGTTAAACTCGGTCGGACCGATTTAGTAAACCTAGCGACCGTTAGTGATTTTCGGTGGGACTGACACGCATCTCGGTGAGACCGACCTGGTTAGGGTTAGGGCATAACGTAATCTCGGTGGGACTGATTACACAAACTCGGTGAGACCGATTTTGGTAATTAGCTAACCAGAGACTTGTTCAGGTAAACTCGGTGGGATCGATTTGCTCTTTTCGGTGAGACCGAAATGTTACAAAAAGGAAACAGAGAGTTTACGTTGCAATCTTGGTGGGACCGATCGCTCACTTCGGTTGGACCGAAACGTTACAAAGGGAAACAAAGAGATTGCAACCCCATCTCGGTGAGACCGAGATCCCTATCGATAAGACCGATTTGCTTAGGGTTAGTGGCAGTGGCTATGACTTTTGGAATCGGTGGCACCGGATAGAAAGAATCAGTGTGACCGATTTTGGCTTTAGGTTTAGGTCATTTGTGGATGTGGGAAAGTAGTTGAGGGTTTTGGAGCATATCACTAAGCACATGAAGCAAAAGGCTCATTAAGCAACACCTCATCCCTTCTTGATAGTATTGGCTTTTCCTATAGACTCAATGTGATCTTGGATCACTAAAATGTAAAATGAAGAGTCTTGAGCTTTTGAGCTTGAGCCAATCCTTTGTCCTTAGTATTTTGAGGGATCCACTTTCATCATCCATGCCATGCCATTCATTGAGCTTTCCTGAAATAATAGTCTTGGAATAGCATTAGCTCAATGAGCTATATGTTGTTATGAATTACCAAAACCACCTAGGGATAGTTGCACTTTCAGTCTCCCCCTTTGTGGTAATTGATGACAACATATAGATCAAAGCTTCGACAAATGATAATAAGATTTAAATAACATCGACGCTTTGAGAAGTATGTGATAAGCAAGAGCTCCCCCTAAATTTGTGCATAGTTTTAGATTTGCTTTGGACTGCAAATGCACAATGAATTAGGCTCATGGGTTACTCTTCCATGTCACATACATCTTGGTGGAGCACTCAAAATAATAAACAATGAATACATGCACTCATCACCAAGCATAGTGAGTGATCACATAAGATAGATAGGATAATATCAAGCATGCATAAGTGTAGCTTATGATCAAACACATCATCATTAATGTCTCACAAACATAGTATCTCAACCAAAAGCAAACAAAGTTTGAAAAACCACCAAATAAAGCAAGAGAGAACAAAAGCAACACTCTCTCTCTCTCGAAGCCTATGATCTATACATTTTTCTCCCCCTTTGGCAACAAGTTACCAAAAGTTCATAGAAAATGCATAGTGCTAGATTGACTCTCAGGCTTGATCTTACGGTGGTGGTGTAGAGATGGCTCCTTGGACGAAGACTTGAGTTGATGTAGATGGAGCTGGAGCTGATGTAGGTGCTGGAGCTGGTGGCCTTGAGGCTGTGGTCTTGCAGAAGTTGCTCTTGTGTCGGCACACTGGTGATGACCTCTGGGCTCTAGGCACTCTGGCAAACACATTTGTTGTTGTCTTGCCCTTCCTCTCCTGCATGTCCTCTTGTAGCTCCTCCACTGCAGTCTGAATCTCAGTTGCTTTCACATCTAAGTTATAGAACTTTTGTTCTATGATTCTCTCCAGGCTCTCCTGGTTTTGAGTTAGGGTGGCCAATCCCTTCTCAATCCTCAAGGTTGATGCCATCAAGTAACCAAGCTGCTCGTGCTTGTTCTTCAAGAAGTATTCAGATGCCTCCTCTTGAGTTGGCATCTTGGCAGCTTTCTCCCTCTTTGCCTTCTCCTTCTTCTCCTGAGCTTGAACTGATTGTGGATCATCTTCATTCATGACAACCTCATTGTCCTCAAAGTCTGGATAAAGTGGAAAGAGTTCCTTATCCAACTGATATTTTCCTGTGCCCATCTTTGAGTTTATCAGTTCTTGAATCTGAGGTGCATATCCACAATTCCTCTTCCGATCTGCTGCAGTCCTCTTGATAGTTTCAATGATCAGGCTCATGACTTTAAACTTATGTGGCACATCGAACACATGCAACATGTTGATGGCATGCCCTCTGATCATGTTATGGTCACCAGACTTGGGCAACAAAGTGTGCCTCAGAATCCAATTATTGGTTGGCAACCCTGACAGCAGATAGTGAACTGATCCAAACTTGTGAGTTGCTAAAGCCTTGTTTGGAATTTCCTTGTACATGTGAGCCATTGAATTGTGATCCTTTTTCTTCTTTGCATAGATGTCTAGGTCATCCTCATTCTCCTCTGGGGCATTTATCAGACTTGCCCATTCTTCAACTGTTGACTGGTACCTTGTACCTTCAGACATCCAAACAATTCTCCCATCTGAGTAAAATGTGATGTGGAGTAAAACTGCATGATAAGCTCATCATTCCAATTCGTGAGCTTCTGCCCAACAAAATCTGCAACTCCACAACTCACAAAGCTGTCCTGCACTCCAGGATAGTGCTCTTCATTCTCCTTGATGAAGTTCCAGTCAACCCACCTCATGTCACAGACAATGGGCTTCTTGTCCAACAGAATGGTCTCATAAAAGTTCTATTGTTCCTTTGTATGGAACCTGTAATCAACAACAATTCTTCTCCTTGAAGCATATGGATCTTCCAACCTCCATTTCCTCAGACCTGAATCCTTCCTGATTCTCATGTTCTCAGCCACAGGATGGGCATCATTGTGGTCTGGTATCTTTGGCTTGAGCTTCCTCAGAACTTGTCCTTCTTCATCTTCTTCATCAACCTCAAGCACTGGGGCCTTGTTCTTCTCAAATTTGGAATACTCCTAGTATTCCTCTTTGGTGCAGACTTGGCCTTGGGGCAGCTTTGGGTGCTTCCTTGGGCTTAGATGTGGCAGCCCCGATCTAATTGCATCACCCATAAGCTTTGGTGCCTTTGGTCTTTGGTCGTGAGGCTCTACCTCTTCCATCATGGAAGGCTTCCCAATAACTTTGGCCATGGTCATCTTGACCCTTTCCTTCCTCTTCTTGCTTTCAGCAACTGGCTCTTTGGGATCAGGATTTTCAGGTAGTTGAGTTGATGTTCTGGCCTTAGACATTGGTTGTCTTCCTGCAGTCCTTTTGATCTTCATGACCCTTTCCTTCTTGAGCACAACTTTCTTGGAAGTAGCCTCATCTTCCTCAGCTTTATAATCTTCATCCTCTGAATCTGAAGTTCTTTTCCTCCTTTGCCTAGTAGCAGCCTTAGGCAAATTGCTAGGAGTACTTCTGCTCCCTTCATCTGAAGTTGAGGGACTAGTGCCCTCACTCAAGTCTATCTGCTCTTGACACATTACATTTGTCACTTTGATCAGACATCTTGCAAAAGCTGACTACTGACCCTGTGAAGAGTTTATAGATGAGATAGAAAAGATGAGCATCACAAAATGCAGAGGTTTTTGCAAAAGAATGACTCAAAAGTTTAGTTTTAGTTTTCCACAAAAAGCATTTCGGATCCACCGATTTTCAAACTCGGTGATACCGAAGCAGTTTTGGAACCTAAACTGATGATCTCGGTTGGACCGAGTTTCAGTTCGGTGGCACCGAGACTGCTAGGGTTTCACAGAATTCTCAAATCGGTTGCACCGATTAGTAAATCTCGGTCAGACCGAGAGTCACTTGTGCAATGGCATATGCCAAATCGGTGAGACCGAGTTTTTCAACTCGGTGGGTCCGAGATGGTTTCAAGGAAACCTAAACCTAAAAATTTGAATCTCAACTAATCTATGAACTACTTTGGCTGGATAGATGAGTTGCAATCGTGGCAAGATTCAATATGAAAACAATGTGCTAGGAAACAGACATGGATAGCACAAAGATCAAGTCCATACCCTAACTTGGCGGTGGACTTGCTACAGCGGCAACGGCGGAGATGAAATCCGTTGACGGCGGCGAAGACCAGCTGTGAGGTCTTGGCGGCGAGGAGATGATCCGGAGACCACGATGGCGGAAGCGAGCTGATGCTTGTGGTGAAGGGTTTCGGAGAAATTTCCAAAATTTTGCCCGTGACTATATATAGCCCGACCACTGCCGGTGTGACCGAGTGGAACAACTTCGGTGGCACCGAGATGCATAATCGTGTTCGATTCTGACAACTCGGTGAGACCGAAAAGTTCAAATCGGTTGCACCGAGATTGAAAACTCAGATCAACTTGATGATCTCGGTAGGACCGAAATGGTAGGATCGGTCAGACCGAGAATCATTAAGAGGTTTTGGAAGTTAAGTCTATGACGAATCGGGGACTCAGTGCTCCTCACACAGTAGTTCGAATCTGACTTGATCAAATTTTGTGATGTAGCATGAATAGAGTTTGAGATGAGAAAAGCATAGATAGCTAAAGAAGGTTCTTAGGCATTCTTGTCCATCCACTTGGCCAAAAGAAGAAAGAACCAAACAAACAAAACAACAAGTGGATGTCCTTGAATGAGTAAAATATGCACCAACATGCTCACACAATAAGATGGCAATTGAAATATGTGACAAAGCATGCACAGCCAATTCTAGCATCTATCAAACAATTGGCGATGACTAGGTCATCTATATATGAGTATATTGACTTAGGAGTCAAATGAGAACATTTGATCATAGGTCATACTCATCGTTTAAGCTCAAGTGGGGTTACCATTTTACATAATGCATTAATGTGTTCACACCATTAGAGTTGCTTTGACTCAATTCTTAGAGTTAAGCTCCCCCTAGATGTGAGATCCCCCTTTAGAGGGTTGAACTAACCTTGGGTTTTGTCGATGATGACTTCATGTAGGTGTTGAAGATGTAGATGCTCAATGCTGATGTAGATCATTTGGAGCAATCCTTTGGAGTGAGTTGCTCTTTCAACTTGCCTACATGGGTTAGTCCCACAAGGAAAAAACAAGAATATCCATAGACATAGAGTGATGCACACACAAGATGATGTCCATGAAAACATTTGGTTACCTTATCCCTTGCCTTACCAACATGAGGGTTTGTGACTCCTTAAACTAGTGCAAGATGTGAAAGTTGATTGCACTTGTTCTTGCCAAAATGATATGAGTGAAGAATGTTGGCGGAGTCACCCTCAAGAACTCTCTAGTTCTTATTCGGGATCCACATCATCTTGATGGAAATCCTTGGAGTTGTAGTTGTACTTGATGAAGTAGAACTTGACGTAGTCTTGGGAACCCACTCGAAGGAGGCTTTAGGTGCTTCTTCAAATGCATCAATCTCTTCTTGAAGCTTGTCCTTGCCCTTGTTCTTGTGGTCTTGTGGTGGAAGATCATCTTGAGCTTGTGTCCCCTTGAAGGAAGTAGGATCATACTTCTCTTGTTGAGGAACAAACTTTGTCTTGGGGTATTGATCTTCTTCCCACTCAACTCCATTGGCGTTGAACTTTCGTTCAAAACCAACACCTTGATTCTTCCGGTGCCTTCCTTGCTTGCGTACAATTTCCTCGAATTGCTTACTACCGCAAGGCTCTTGTAAACACCTTTCTCTATAATTCCCTTCAATAAACTATTTTCTTGCTCAAGTGTAACTTGGCTAAGAGAATCATTAGTGGAATCAAGAGAACTACTAGAAGCAACAACATTGGATTTGACATTATTATTGTTACTACTAGAGGAAGTATCTTTCTTGTACTTGTTACTAGACTTGACTTGAGGCATGTAAGTAGATAAGAGTAAACACTTGGCAATGTAAGAAGAACTTTTCTTGCGCAGATCATCATTGATTGCCTTTAAGAACTCATGCTCTTGCTCAAGATTGAGCTTTTCAAAGCGTAACTTCTCATGAGCCCTTAAAAGTTCTCGATGATCTTCGAAGATAGTTTCATGAGCCAACTTAAGAGTGTTTAGTTCTTTAGTTAGAAGCTCAATTTTCTCCTTATCATTGTCATTCGTGTGATTAGCATGATTAATTGACGTTTCATCATAGTATTCATCACTAGAGTTGTCAACAAGTAAATCATCATCACCTAGCAAGTCATCTTCATCACTATTAAAATCAACATACTCGGGATGTGTTACCTTAGGACCTTTGGCCATGAAGCATCTTCCAATTCCTTCATTTGGTGAATCAAATATGTCGTAGGAGTTGGTTGACACAAGTGCTAGACCGGCAACACCTTCATCTTGAGTATATTCGGAGTCGGAGTGATAGATTCTCTCGGAGTGATGGTCGAAGTCGGAGCCGGAAACCCATTCACCAACATGAGCTTGATGTCTTCGTTTTGTGTAGCTCCTTGATGACTTGTCCTTCCTTTCCGAATCCTTGCTTCTCCGTGAGGGTCTTCGTTCATAACGATCATCTCTACTCCTCCTCTCTCTTGGTGGTGATTCTTCTCTTTTGCTTCTTCTTTTTGGAGAATCTTCTCTTCTTTTGTAGGGTGTCGTACACTCATTGGAGTAGTGTCCGGGTCTCCCACAATTGTAGCAATTGCGCTCTTGACTAGAAGATCTTTTGTCATTGTAAGACCTTGACTTGGAGCTTCTTTCTTTGCTTCTACTTTTGTAGAACTTGTTGAAGTTCTTCACCATTAAGCTCAATTCTTCATTGAAGGTTGGTTTCTCACTTGATGATGTGGGGGCTTCACTTGAGGCTTTGTAAGCACCACTTGACTTGTTGTGAAGTTCCTCCTTATCCTTGAGTGACATCTCATGAGCAATAATCCTTCCAATGACTTCCGTTGGCTTGAGATCTTTGTAGTTTGGCATCATTTGGATCAATGTGCACACGGTATCATACTTTCCATCCAATGCTCTTAGGCTCTTCTTGATGATGAATTTGTCGGTCATCTCTTCACTCCCTAAGCCGGCAATCTCATTTGTGATAAGAGCAAGCCTAGAGTACATTTCAGCGACACCTTCACCATCCTTCATTTTGAACTTGTCAAGCTGACTTTGGAGCACATCCAACTTGGATTCCTTGACATACTCGGTACCTTCGTGCATATCAATCAAAGTATCCCAAATTTCCTTTGCATTCTCAAGACGGCTGATTTTGTTGAATTCTTGAGGCACAATCCGTTGAAGATGATGTCACATGCTTGAGCGTTGTATTGCAACATCTTCAATTCTTCCGCATTAGCTTCACGGTTCGGTTCTCTCCCATCGAAAAATTCACCTTGCAAGCCAATAAAAATAATTGCCCAAACGGCGGGGTTATGTCCAAGAATATGCATTTTCATCTTATGCTTCCAACTAGCAAAATTAGTACCATCAAAGTAAGGACCTCTACGGTGATAATTTCCCTCGCTAGACGCCATACTCTCCTAGGTTGTGAAACCAAGGCTATGACCACCAAAAGCTATGGAAATCAAAGCAAATGGAGACCAAAGCTCTGATATCACTTGTGGGACCTTGAAGTATGTCTAGAGGGGGGGTGATTAGACTACTTGACTAATAAAAACTTAACCTTTTCCCAATTTTATAGTTTGGTAGATTTTAGCTATTTTAGGACAAGTCAAGCAATAATCACACAATTCAAGCAAGCATGCAAAGAGTATATTGGCAGCGGAAATTAAAGCATACAACTTGCAAGAAAGTAAGGGGAAGGGTTTAGAGGATTCAAACGCAATTGGAGACACGGATGTTTTTCTCGTGGTTCCGGTAGGTGGTGCTATCGTACTTCCACGTTGGTGGAGACTTCAACCCACGAAGGGTAGCAGTTGCGCGAGTCCACGGAGGGCTCCACCCACGAAGGGTCCACGAAGTAGCAACCTTGTCTATCCCACCATGGCCGTCGCCCACGAAGGACTTTCCTCACTAGCGGTAGATCTTCACGAAGTAGGCGATCTCCTTGCCCTTACAAACTACTTGGTTCAACTTGACAATCTTGTCGGAGGCTCCCAAGTGACACCTAGCCAATCTAGGAGACACCACTCTCCAAGAAGTAACAAACGGTGTGTTGATGATGAACTCCTTGCTCTTGTGCTTCAAATGATAGTCTCCCCAACACTCAACTCTCTCTCATAGGATTTGGATCTGGTGGAAAGAAGGTTTGAGTGGAAAGCAACTTGGGAGGGCTAGAGATCAAGATTCATATGATAGGAATGGAATATCTTGGCCTCAACACATGAGTAGGTGGTTCTCTCTCAGAAATGGTAAGTTGGAAGTGTAGGTTTAGTCTGATGGCTCTCTCCACGAATGAAGAGGAGGTGGAGGGGTATATATAGCCTCCACACAAAATCTAACCGTTACACACAATTTACCAAACTTCGGTGGGACCGAATAGTTAAACTTCGGTCGGACCGATTTAGTAAACCTAGCGACCGTTAGTGATTTTCGGTGGGACTGACACGCATCTCGGTGAGACCGACCTGGTTAGGGTTAGGGCATAACGTAATCTCGGTGGGACTGATTACACAAACTCGGTGAGACCGATTTTGGTAATTAGCTAACCAGAGACTTGGTCAGGTAAACTCGGTGGGATCGATTTGCTCTTTTCGGTGAGACCGAAATGTTACAAAAAGGAAACAGAGAGTTTACGTTGCAATCTCGGTGGGACCGATCGCTCACTTCGGTTGGACCGAAACGTTACGAAGGGAAACAAAGAGATTGCAACCCCATCTCGGTGAGACCGAGATCCCTATCGATAAGACCGATTTGCTTAGGGTTAGTGGCAGTGGCTATGACTTTTGGAATCGGTGGCACGGATAGAAAGAATCGGTGTGACCGATTTTGGCTTTAGGTTTAGGTCATTTGTGGATGTGGGAAAGTAGTTGAGGGTTTTGGAGCATATCACTAAGCACATGAAGCAAAAGGCTCATTAAGCAACACCTCATCCCTTCTTGATAGTATTGGCTTTTCCTATAGACTCAATGTGATCTTGGATCACTAAAATGTAAAATGAAGAGTCTTGAGCTTTTGAGCTTGAGCCAATCCTTTGTCCTTAGTATTTTGAGGGATCCACTTTCATCATCCATGCCATGCCATTCATTGAGCTTTCCTGAAATAATAGTCTTGGAATAGCATTAGCTCAATGAGCTATATGTTGTTATGAATTACCAAAACCACCTAGGGATAGTTGCACTTTCAGCAGGCCTCGTTCCACGCGCTCTCACAGGTCGCCATCATCTCTGTGTTGAAATCGTCACGACAAGTCGCCTTTTGACCAAGTGCGATTTACTCCCAAGGATAATTTATGGCAGCGCATGCCAATCCATCAAGTTGCCACTGCTACTACATCTTAAGCATGAGTACAAAGGAATAAAGAAACAAGCATCACTGCATGTCACGAGTCCCAAGGTTTAATGGAAAACTACTCTGGATGGAAGACAAAGAATACTGATACTAGCGCACCAATTGCTAGTAGTAATACCACCAAAATTGTCAGGCACAGGTGGAGGACGCGTTCACAGTTGCACACATACAGGCTGCATAGCTAGCGACGCGCTGCGCATAACCGCACTTGAAGGGTCTCCACTCGTTCGTCCAAACTGACAGGACACGTCAGACACAATTCTGTGTTCACCACTTCCTCTGCTCTACGACGAGTCGAAACTCTGAGCAGCTGCTTCCAAACCGGCCCGCCTCCATTAAGGACCACCGCGCCGAGTCCTCTGACTGCTGCTGTCTGTGCACGCTGAGTCGCCCGCTTGCGTTGCGCTCGCGGCCCTGCCGTCTCCCGCGTCGTTGCGCCTGTGTCCTCACCTCGAGGCACCCTTGCTACAACACTGAGCCGCCCACTTCCCCAGCTACTGTGGGTTTGGGCCGCCACTGCGGTGTCGCTTTCAAGTTGCCCCTCCGACCATTGTTATATCTGCTGCTTTGTTGGTCCTGTCTACATATTAAAGGCTCCACGAGAATACGTCCAACATTATCCAGTACTGGTATCCGCGTTCATCCGGACAAATCAGGTGATATCCATCTGAGTCTATTTTTAACACAATTATTTTTTTGTCAAAGAGCAATTTATCTTGGCCGTGGTCTGCAATGTTTTTTATGCAGGATAATTATTTATGACAAAGGTATTGTTATACCACGGACATGGAGCGCGTGCCAGCATAATTTTGCACTGGCGTTCCTCCGAGCCATGCTGCTCGACGGATACACGTGCAAATCGCCACCCCCACTGTTCGGTTTACATCCGTCCACGCATGCAGCCGATTCGTTGTCCGCGTCGGCTTACAAACGTCACGGCCGACTCACCCGACCGCACCGGCTTACCGCACTGCGGCCGGTTCACCCGTGATTGTTTTCGGTTTCATCCGGCGATCATCAAGTTCGTGACGGATAATTTCCAGCCTAACATATCAGGTGAAATCCATCTAAATCTAGTTTGGACAATAATGTTTTTGTCAAAGAACAATTACGCTGGTTTGTATTTTCTTTATATACAGGACAATTATTCATTATAAGCGTGGTTTATACCATGGAGTACGAACCTTGCTGGCAACGCCCTGCACGGTGTTAAATGCGTGCCCACGATACCACGGTGAATGGACGCGTGCAAGACGCCGCCCTTACGACCCGGTTTACATCAGCTTGCCGGGACCGCGCCTGCGTTTGACTCGCCCGTCCGAACCGGTTTACAACGCCGCGGCCGACTCATCTGTCTGTGCCGCCTCTGATGCTGCGGTCGTATTTTTCGTCCATCTCTCACGGCCTGGTCTACATCAATACGCCAGGCCGCACCTGTCTGCATGAGCTGTTTATTGAACTAGGAGCAAGTCACAGCTTGGGTAGCCCGGTTTTTCTTTCAAAAAATTTGAGGCGAATTATTATATACTATCAACCGCCGTCTGCGTTGGATGGCTCAATGGAGAGGCACACAAGTCGCCGCCACTATAGTTTGGTTAAACTTCAAGGAGCCAGTTGGAAGGAACCATTGGCCGAGTTGCTGACATGGCTCATACGGGATCATTTATAACCCGCCGCAGTCACCTCAACCTTATGTGGATTCACATCGTGCTATCAGCACCAATGATATACAAGTTATGCCGGTTTATATCACGGTTAAATATGGAGAATCTCAAGCCAACTCCTCGAGATGACATGACTTAGCAAATCTTGCCAGTTTCAGCGAATTTAAGAACCTCAAGACGATGGAGGGAAAGGTAACCCGGTCCCAGAGGCTACTGTTATAATGATGAAAATTCAAAGGCCGTCAGAAAATTTCCGGCTTAGAAAGTATATGACAGTTACAAAATCCCGACTCAATGAAGAAGTTCTGGATCATCAGAAAGGATTCCGGTTTAAAATCCGGCTCAAGGGAAGTCAGTCTCCTTTGAAGCTCTCAAGTATCCGGTTTACAATCCGGTTCAAGGGAAATCTATTATGCCACAAAGCTCTGAAGCGCTCAAATCCGGTTTAAAAATGTCCGGTTCAAAAAGGAATTAACTTCTCGCAAGTTCGAGTTGAAAGGCCATCAGAAAATTTCCGGCTGAAAATGAAGATTCCGGTTTACAATACGGTTCGAGGGAAAGATGTCTCCCACAAAGCTTTGAAGCTCTCAATATCCAGTTCAAAATCCCGGTTCAAGAAGGATTTATCTCTTGCAAAAAGTTAAAGGGTGCCAAAGAGGACCTGCTGCCATGATGTGCGGTTCAAACATGGGTATCATGCCTTATTGGCTTATCATATTATTGATCACTTGGGGGCTTGGTCATGTCTGAACCATAGTCACACCTCTTGATCGGCTCAATGCCACAACATCACTTGGGGGCTTTGGTCGTATCCGAACCATAGCAATACCTTTTGATAGGCGCAATGCCACAGCATCACTTGGGAGCTTGGTCATATCCGAACCATAGCTACGCCTCTTGATCGGCGTAATGCCACAGCATCACTTGGGGGCTTTGGTCGAAACCCGAACCATCGCTACACCTATTGATCGGCGTAATGCCAAAGCATCATTTGGGGACCTGGCTGACTCGAACCATAGCTACGCCTTTTGGGGGCTTGGTCGTGTCCGACCGTGGTAATGCTTCTTGATCGGCTCAAAGCCTCATTTACAATGGTTTTTATTTGCCTTTGTTTGAGTTTTGTTCTCTTTTTGATAAAGGTTTTTGTTGTTGCTTTTTAAACTGGCGTTAAACAACCCGGTCCGACTGTCAACTACAAGTTGTCAGTACACGATCAAATTATAATCCGGAGACTATCAACCCGGTCTGGTTTGACTAAGAGTCACCAGTATTCTATATGGTTAAACCGGTGTTTATCATAAACCGGCACAGTATGAAAGGAGTTATCATTACTCAAGATTGGGGTTATCACTCTTACTACAAAAAGTTGGTAAACCAACGATGTGATTCAATGTCACAGGTATGATATATTTCATATTTGATTATTCTTAAGTGCAGCCTTGGTTATCAACCCAGGTTATATGTTGGGCATTATGACCCGTCCGGCGGTAAACCGCCAGGACACTTTAAACTTGTTGTATGCAGAAACAGGTTGAATAAAGCATGATTATAAATCACCGGCGTTTATTGAACCGGCCTGGCTTTCGACTATATGTCGCCAGTATGATGATAAATTATCCGGTGTTTATTAAACCGGGCTGGCTTTAAGACGATAAGTCGCCAGTATATGATGAGAAATTATCCGGTGTTTATTGAACCGGCCTGGTTTTGGACTATAAGTCGCCAGCATATATTTGGATTGCGCCATTGGAATCATGCTCTTATAAATCATTGGGTTATATTATTCAAATAGCCAAACTTGGCTGAATTTTTATTATGATATTGAATGAATATGGTTTTCATACCGGATTATATTATCTTGAATTGCCAACATGGCTGGATTTTTATTATGGTTATTAATAACCGATATTATTGAGGTTTTCAAAGTCGCTTTAGCACAATGGATATTACTTAATCAAAGGATATGATTTATTCTACAATTGAAGGAATAGTCCCGAGTCGCTGCAGGCTTACGACCCGTCACTTGGGGGCTATATTATTTAAATTGAGATTATATCAAATATGCAAGTCCCATGTCACTGCCAGCATGCACCATGGCACTTGGGGGCTAATGCAAAGTCATTTTTTGCTCAACTTATTGAAGACCCGACTCATCACATTCTAAATGAGTTGGCCCTTGGGGGCTACCAATTGCTCCTGTCAAAAATTCAAGGTACACAAGCATTAATCCATTATAATGAACGGTCCACTATTCAGTTGGTGGAGTACAAGGCTCTTAACCTTGTGGACGTGGGTTCAAGCCCCATGGTGGAGACTATATTATACGATGTTATTATCAATTATATACAAAGTCCCAGCTCAGTATTATCTTACTAAGCCGGCCCTTGGGGGCTACATGTTGCTGTTCAAATCTACATGATCATATTTATAAAGTCCCTGCTCATTATTGCATAATGACCTGGCCCTTGGGGGCTACACTGGTTGAAGTTTTTTGAGCATCGAGGCAATTACAAGTCCTGTGTTCTTTGCAAGCATGACAACCCGGCACTTGCGGGCTACATATATGGAGTATCAGTTTTTACTAGTGACTGAGATGAACAACATGGATTTCTTCAAAGTGGCAGTAATTATATGGAAACAAGTCTCAAATCATCACTTTTTTCCATTCAAGACTTGGGGGCTACAGCCATCATAACCCGACGGCATCAATAATCATGAACCGGTGTTGGCAACAATCATGACCCGGAATTATCAGTTTTTATAACCCGACAACTTTGACACGGAATATTTGAAGACCAATATTTTTGTCAAATCAGAGCATTGAAGGCCGACTCAAGTGGATTATTCTTCACAAATTTTCTTTGTGAGAAACCAATGTCAGCAAATTGAGTATGAAGCTGGCTTGTTGACCCGGATTTTCTAGAAGGAGGAGATGACAAAGATTTAAGGATGATCAGATGCCGGTTACAAGAATTCTTAACCTGGAGCATAATCTGTCAAGTTTGTTCTTGTGTTTATTTCACAGGATCAGTTTAACATGGATAAATCCAAATTAAACTGGGGGCTAATGTCGGGGATATACCCCACGGCGTAAACCGGCGGAAGTATAACCCGGCGGACTTGGCGGTTTATTTGAGACCTCACGACACTTGGCAGTTCACCGGCGACCCGTTTGGACTGACGGTTCATGACTCATTGGTAATCCGGCGGTAGTGCGAGGAGCGACAAGACCCGGTGGCCCAACGGCGGTTCATGAAGGCAGTTCATACTATGGTGGGCGGTTTAAGAGGAAAGGCATAAGGAATATTTGTCTTACAAGGAGTTAAGACCTGGACTTGTATCCGGTTTGTATTAGAGATAGACTAGTCCTAATCCTAATAGGACTCCACATGTAACCCGCCCTTCAACATATATAAGGAGGCGGGGCTCTAAAAGGGGACAAGCAAGAAGCAATAATCTCCAGGGCTAGACACAACTAGAGGAGAGCCGGTTTACCGGCGACTCTCTCATGAGCATAATGAGACCTAGCCACAAACATCATGTAGGGCTATTACCGGATGATGTTTCACGGGGCCCGAAGCTGTCTAAATCCTTGTCTTGTGTGTTGCATCTCTCGTCCCGATCAACCCCTCTCAAGCTACCGCATAGATGCGTTGGCCTCGCGACTAAGTCCTGACACTAAGGATATCTGCCGTGACAGTCAGTGTGCCACTGTATCTCGTACTACTCCCTCCGTCTAGGTGTAATAAGTCACGTTATAAGGTGCAGCGGGACCATGGTGCAAGCAGATTGGAGGAGCAGGAGAAACTTGACCGGTCATTCCTCCAATCAAATCCCTGATTTTTGTCTCTAAACGCAACAATTAATCAAAACAACTAAGAGATGTCATTTTATCTACCATGCAGGGCCACGTATTAACTCGCATGCAAGCCGACTTTGATTTCTTGACTGATCAACGTGTAGTTGCGCTCCATGCATTGGGTTTCCGGGGGAGATAACAAGGCAGAGTAAAGAGTGTTTGGTTATATTGCTTAGGCTGGTCATAGTGGTGAGTAACTTGGACTAGTAACATGCATATGTTACTAGTCTATGTTACTACTACGCGAAGTTTGCTGTCGGAAGCAAGCCAATCTGGCTCTCCTGAGCTAGCAAGATTTTAATAGCCCACCCAAGCTAGCTGGCCCACAAAAGCTAACATATTTTAACAGTTCCAAATGCCTAACCTTGCCCGGCTATGCTATAAGCTGTTCTTTCTAAGGATCCAAACGCTCCCTAAGTAACAACACTTGCTAGCAACAAGACCAGGAGGGGATTGAGATGCGAAGTTAATGGACGACGCCTAAAATTTTTGGGAATATCTAATTTCCATAAGATGACTTAACACCTAGACAGAGGGATTACTATTCCTCAGTCCATGTTTGATGGAATATTCGTCACCTCTTCTCTTCTTGTATGTACTCCATTTGTATCTCACTTCCTGTGGCTTCGCACTCGCGCGATTTTCCTATTCTATGAACCTGTGTGTGCATGTGCATGTGTGTGTGTGTGTTTAACAGCATGTGTGTGTTAGAGTATGATTTTAGCCGCAAGAGTCGATGCATCCTCTCGTTTCCGGGCGTCCGGTAGGGACAGGCGGACAGCTGCCACGCCCGCTCCTGACCAACCTGGCCCACCCAAAGCCCCTCCATCGCCCGCGGGCACTTCCCGCCCGAAACGGTTAGCGCCGCTCCAAAGAATTGGTGCTGCATTCATGCCCGGGCAGGGCGGACGCGACCTCTCACTGGCGCCTGCGTTGAAGGGAGAAGCGGATTCAAGAGTGATGGTTGCTTCGTCCGTCCAACTTACTGTTGGGTCTATGTGATTTGATGGCTCATTGGTCATTATTACTGAGGTGGTAGGACTGCTGGATGTCCCACACTTTCGGCGAAAGGAGGTACAACTAGATTACAATTTTCTTCATTCTTATAGCGGAGGAGTGCAAGAGCAGTGAAAACACGCAGGCTCAGTGATTACATGGCCCACCTCACACTATCACCATATTTTCTGGACACCGTGCGACACCTAACTCTTTACATAGTACTCCCTCCGTTCCTAAATATAAGTCTTTGTAGAGATTCCACTAGGTGGACTACATACAGAAGAAAATGAATGAATCTGCACTTAAAATGCATCTATATACATCCTTATGTGGTTCATGGTGAAATCTCTACAAAGACTTATATTTAGGAACGGAGGAAGTACTAGTATAGTACGTACTATAATTTATCAGCGAGATAGTACAATGCTATGAAGCTTCCGACACATTACATGCATCTTGCGTCCAAGGTTGCCCGTTGCAACATTTCATCAAATACAAAGGAGACTGACATCCATGCTATTGCATCTCAATGATTGACAGATCATAGCAAATATGTACTCCCTCAGTTCCAAAATAAGTGTCTCAACTTTATGCAAACTTTAGTACAAAGTTGTACTACTACTAAAGTTGACACTTATTTTGGAACAGAGGCAACTAAAGAAAAAAACGATCCATGCAGTCCCTAGCCCTTGAACCGTAAATCCTAACCAGGCTTTACTTTGATGGCAACGTTCGAGATTCCCAAGAAATGAAGTTTGCAACCTTTTGACCATCGGATCATTTTGTGCAGATTCACCAAAATCGAGATGAGCATCCATGTGGCAAAGAAATTGAAGAAGCGTGATTAGAATAAGATTACTGGTACTAGTTGATGAGACATAAACTCATCACAAATACAGTACGTAGAAGCCAGTAGAGGTATGTGCGGGGCAAAGAAGTAGAGAAATATCATCATGGAGTGATGTGGGCAGCTGTAGCAGTGGTGCAAGCCGGCTGTAAAGGGAGTTGTACCTAAGGGATGTCGGGACGTAGCTCAACCTTGAGGAGGGCGGCGGGAGGCGGCAACTGCCCACGTCGCGGCAGTGAGCAAGGGATGAAGGCAACCTCACAAGCTTTGTGAGAGAGAACGGCAAGGACCCCTGATCGGGACGTGCCGACAGTAGGTGTTCGCCGTCGGCGACGGCGACTGCATCTACACTAAGCATCCACCCCTTCCCCCGGCGGATCGATGTTAGAGATGTGGCCACAGTCGTTTTGTGCGAGAGAGTGTGAAGAGAGCAACCCCAGCAAGCAACCGTGTAGGGTGGCCCGTCCTGACTATGTATATAGTGGAGCGGTCTCCTTTTCTCTCCATATGAACCTATTATATTGTGTACGTGCCACTGAAGAAAAAAACTTTATTTATAAATGACGCGGCACCTACTACTCGTTCTCCTATAAACCTTGCGCTTGGCATCTCCAAAATATTAACCTTGCGATTGGCTCTTCGCCTCTTCGGGAAGTCGAGCAATAATGGTACTGCAGTATATATCGTTTTGGCTATATGAAACCGAATGAATTTATGCATGTCCACCACATGGGCGAGGGTCGAGGGGCGAGGGAGAGTGCGTACTATTACGTCCATTTCAGGGGGTCTTTGTTTCCAGGGACTTTTTAGTGTAGGGACTAGAAAAAGTCCCTCTTAGAGACTTTTTAACCAAACAGGAGGGACTACTAGGGACTAAAACTTGCTTTTTGGGACTTAATGAAGAAGACTCTCAAGGAGAGTCTTTTTTGGGACTTTTCCAACAATGCCCCTCCCTACACCAATTGCCCCGCCGCCCAATGGTGTTGTTTGATTGTTATTTTTCTGTATACTAGGGGTAACATGGTCATTCAATAACCTCTAGGGAGGGACTAGGGACTTGATAACCCACAAGTATAGGGGATCAATTGTAGCCTCTTTCGATAAGTAAGAGTGTCGAACCCAACGAGGAGCTAAAGGTAGAACAAATATTCCCTCAAGTTCTATCGACCACCGATACAACTCTACGCACGCTTAGCGTTCGCTTTACCTAAAACAAGTATGAAACTAGAAGGACTTTGTAGGTGTTGTTGGATAGGTTTGCAAGATAATAACGAGCACGTAAATAAAAAGTAGGGGTTGTTTAGATGAAGACACAACTAAGTTAGTTTTAGTAGAAAGCTTTTTGTCACGAGAAAGTTATTTTTCCCTATGCAATCGATAACTAGACCGGTAATCGCTATTGCAATTTTATTTGAGGGGGAGGCATAAGCTAACATACTTTCTCTTCTTGGATCATATGCACTTATGATTGGAACTCTAGCAAGCATCCGCAACTACTAAAGATCATTAAGGTAAAACCCAACCATAGCATTAAAGTATCAAGTCCCCTTTATCCCATACGTCACAACCCCCTTACTCGGGTTTATGCTTCTGTCACTAAAGCAACCCACTATAAGCGAATCATTAACATATTTCAACACCCTACAGCGGGAATCCCTCATGCTTGCGCGACATGGACAGCACCATAAGACAGCACCAATAATAAAACATGCAACTCAAGCCAATCACGATCATCAATTAACCCATAGGACAAAACGGATCTACTCAAACATCATAGGATAGCCATACATCATTGGGAAATAATATATAGCATTGAGCACCATGTTTAAGTAGAGATTACAGCGGGTAAAAGAGAGGTTACACCGCTGCATAGAGGGGGAAGAGTTGGTGATGAGGGCGGTGAAATTGTTGGTGTAGATCACGGTGATGATGATGGCCCCCGGCAGCGTTTCGGCGCCACCGGAAGCAAGGGGGGAGAGCCCCCCTTCTTCTACTTCTTCTTCCTTGACCTTCTCCCTAGATGGGAGAAGGGTTTCCCCTCTGGTCCATGGTCTCCATGGCGTGGGAGGGGCGAGAGCCCCTCCGAGATTGGATCTGTCTCTCTGTCTCTCCCTGTTTCTGCGTTCCTGGATTCTGCCCTTTCACCATTTCTTATATATCCGGAGATCTGTAACTCCGATTGGACTGAAACCTTCGCCCACATTTTTCTCCGAAAATTAGCTTTCTTGCGGCAAAAGAAGAGCGTCAACTGCCTTACGGGGCGCCCACGAGGGTCAGGGGCGCGCCCCCTTGCCTCGTGGCCCCCTCAGGCACCGTCCCGCGTTGTTTTTGCTTCCCAAAAATCATAAATATTCCAAAAATGATCTTCGTCCGTTTTTATCCTGTTTGGACTCCGTTTTATATGGGGTTTCTGCAAAATATAAAACATGCAACAAACAGGAACTGGCACTGGGCACTTGATCAATATGTTAGTCCCAAAAATAGTATAAAAAATTGCCAAAAGTATATGAAAGTTGAATAATATTGGCATGGAACAATCAAAAATTATAGATACGAGGGAGACGTATCAGCATCCCCAAGCTTAATTCCTACTCGTCCTTGAGTAGGTAAATGATAAAAAAGATAATTTTTGATGTGGAATGCTACCTAGCATAATCTTGATCATTTGTCTAATCATGGCATGAATATTAAGACACGAGTGATTCAAGGCAATGGTCTATCATTTGACATCAAAACAATAATACTTCGAGCGTACTAATAAAGCAATCATGTCTTTTCAAAACAACATGGCCAAAGAAAGTTATCCCTACAAAATTATATAGTCTGGCTATGCTCCATCTTCATCACACAAAATATTCAAATCTTGCACAACCCCGGTTTTAGCCAAGCAATTGTTTCATATTTTAGTATTCTCAAACTTTTTCAACTTTCGCGCAATACATGAGCGTGAGCCATGGATATAGCACTATAGGTGGAATAGAGTATGATGGTGGAGGTTGTGTGGAGAACACAAAAAGAAGGAGAAAGTCTCACATCGACGCGGCTAATCAACGAGCTAAGGAGATGCCCATCAATTGATGTCAATGCGAGGAGTAGGGATTGCCGTGCAACGGATGCACTAAGACCTATAAGTGTATGAAAGTTCAAACTGAAACTAAGTGGGTGTGCATCCAACTTGCTTGCTCATGAAGACCTCGGGCGTTTTGAGGAAGCCCATCATCGGAATATACAAGCCAAGTTCTATAATGAAAAATTCCCACTAGTATATGAAAGTGATAACTCAAGAGACTCTCTATATGAAGGACATGGTGCTATTTGAAGCACAAGTGTGGTAAAAGGATAGTAGCATTGCCCCTTTTCCCTTTTTTGAATGGGCTTCTTTGCCCCCCCCCCTTTTTTTATTTAGGCTTCTTTGGCCTTTCCTTTTTTTCATGGGGCAATGCTCTATAATGATGATCATCACACTTTTATTTACTTACAACTCAATATTACAACTCGATAATAGAACAAAGATATGACTCTATATGAATGCCTCCGGCGGTGTACCAGGATGTGCAATGATCTAGCATAGCAATGACATCAAAAAATGGACAAGACATGAAAACATCATGCTAGCTATCTTACGATCATGCAAAGCAATATGACAATAAATTCTCAAGTCATGTATATGATGATGATGAAAGTTGCATGGCAATATATCTCGGAATGGCTACAGAAATGCCATGATAGGTAGGTATGGTGGCTGTTTTGAGGAAGATATAAGGAGGCTTATGTGTGATAGAGCGTATCGTATCATGGGGTTTGGATGCACCGGCGAAGTTTGCACCAACTCTCGAGGTGAGAAAGAGCAATGCACGGTACCGAAGAGGCTAGCAATGATGGAAGGATGAGAGTGCGTATAATCCATGGACTCAACATTAGTCATAAAGAACTCACATACTTATTGCAAATATTTATTATCCATTGAAACAAATTACTACACGCATGCTCCTAGGGGAAGGGTTGGTAGGAGTTAACCATCGCGCGATCCCGACCTCCACACAAAGGATGACAATCAAAAAATAAATCATGCTCCGACTTCATCACATAACGGTTCACCATACGAGCATGCTTTGGGAATCACAAACCTCAACACAAGTATTTCTACTAATCCACAGTCACCCACTAGCATGACTCTAATATCACCACCTTTATATCGCAAAACTATTGCAAGGAATCAAACATATCATATTCAACGATCTACAAGTTTATGTAGGATTTTATGACTAACCATGTGAATGACCAATTTCTGTCATCTCTCTAAATAGATATAAGTGAAGTAAGAGAGTTTAATTCTTTCTACAAAAGATATGCGTACGCTCTAACAAATATAAGTGAAGCAAAAGAGCATTCTACAAATGGCGGTTTTCTATGTGAAGAGAAACAGGCAATCCAAGCCTCAAAAGATATAAGTGAAGCACATGAAGCATTCTATAAAACCATACTCCAAAGATTTAAGTGAAGTGAAAAGAGAATTCTATAAATCAACCAAGGACTATCTCATACAAGCATGGTGCATAAAAGAAAAGTAAAAAACTAAATGCAAAAGACGCTCCAAGACTTGCACATATCGCATGAATGAAACGAATCCGAAAACATACTAATATTTGTTGAAGAAAGAGGGGATGCCTTCCGGGGCATCCCCAAGCGTAGACGCTTGAGTCTCCTTGAATATTTACTTGGGGTGCCTTGGGCATCCCCAAGCTTGAGCTATTGCCTCTCCTCATTTTCCTCATATCGAGACCTTCTCGATCAAACACTTCATCCACACAAAACTTCAACAGAAAACTTGGTAAGATCCGTTAGTATAATAAAGCAAATCACTACTCTAGGTACTGTTGCAAACCAATTCATATTTTGTTTTTGCATTGTGTCTACTGTAATATAGCTTTTCCATGGCTTAATCCACTGATAGAAATTGATAGTTTCATCAAAACAAGTAAACTATGCACCAAAAACAGAATCTGTCAAAAACAGAACAGTCTGTAGCAATCTGAACATTCACCATACTTATGGTACCCCAAAAATTCTGCCAACATTAGGAAAAATAAAAAAATTGTACAGAAACACAGCGCAAAAAGTTTCAGAACTGTTTGACGTTCCAGTAAAAAAATGTAAAATCTCGCACTACAGCCAAAGTTTCTGTCCTGCACCGCACAAACCAACAAGCATTGTAAACATCCTAAAGGCAAACCTTGGCACATTATTTTTATAATACAATGGAAGTGTACAAGGGATAATTATTTTTGATGAAAAGTTTCTGTAATTAAGATTCACAAAGTTTCCGTGAGCATGAACAAAGTTCAAGGAGCTCCCCCACTTCAACAATGCTTGTCTTTCTCACTTTCACTATCCTTTTTGAAAATTTTTGGGTTCCCCTCTTTATTTTTTGTTTTTTAAGCTATATAAAAGCACTCAACAGAAATAAATGACTGTCTAAAACTTCAGGGTTGTCTCCCTGGCAGCGCTTTCTTTAAACCCATTAAGCTAGGCATATAGTGCTCAAGTGATGGATCCACCCGGATCCGAAGGTATATCAAAGCCAATTTTAATTAACAATGATTTGTGATTTAGTAGTGAGCACAACATAACATATATCATACAACAACGAAGTCTAACTCTCTTCCTATGCATTGGCATGTCATAAAAGAACAATTCATGCACACCAAGTAAAGGCCAATGCATAGTATAAGCAGTTTCTTGCAATTTTATCATATTGGAAACATAGAGAGGTGGAGATATAGTTCCTCTCTCATAATAATTGCAAGTAGGAGGAGCAAACACATGCATATTATATCTATCAAAATCATAATGTGTAGTAGTAAAACGCAACCCATCAATATAATCCTTAATAAAGGCAAACTTCTCCGATGTAGTGTAGTAGGGAGAATTCAAAAAGATAATAGGACTATCATGCGTGGGCGCAATAGCAAAAATTTCATGTTTAACATAAGGAACTATAGCAAGTTCATATCCATAAGCATAATTCATATTGGCATCTTGGCCACAAGCATAGCAAGCATCATCAAAAAGGGGTATTTCAAGAGAATCAATGGGATCATAACAATCATCATAGCAATCGTCCTTCGGTAAGCACGAAGGGGAATTAAACAATGTATGAGTTGAAGAGTTACTCTCATTAGAAGGTGGGCACGGGTAGCTAATCCGCTCTTCCTCCTTTTGTTCTTCGCTCTCCTCTTCATCTTTTTCATCCAATGAGCTCATAGTTCATCCATTTCTTCTTCCATAGTCTCCTGCAAAATATTAGTCTCTTCTTGGACAGCGGAGACTTTCTCAATAAACGCATCATTATCGGCATTGTATTCATAATTCTCATAGCAATATTTAAGTATAGCAAAAATTTCAGGCCTAGAAACTGAATCATCAAAATCTTCAAACTCTTTAAACAAAGATTCAATTTCATAAGCACCCATAAAAGCAATGGATTCTTCTATTTGTTCCACATCATAGTAATCATATATACCATTAGCATAAGAAGCCAAGGTTTTATCATCGTTAAATTTGCATGAAAAGGGAAGGTGTGGAGCCTTCATCCTAGAGAAACAAGTATAATCATATCTCAAGCATAGTTGACGAGCATACCAACGCAACATATAAATTTGATCCCATAATAGTTTCCCTTTTTGTGTCAAGCGATAGTCCCTAAAGTATTCATGTTGATCCAACGTGTCTCCCACAACATAATTGAATGGGGTTTTCTCAGGATTATCAAAGTAGTACATAATTCTTTCACATAACGAGCATCGAGGGTTTTAGGAGGTTCCCCATCTCCATGAGTAGCAAGTACACCTTTATTTTGGTATTTCGTGTTCCATATCCATAACTAAAGATAGAGAACAACTAAGAACAGCAAATAAAAATTACTTAGTGATAAAGCAAACAAGCACACACGAGAATATTCACCCCACGCTATGACTCCCCGACAACGGCGCCAGAAAAAGGTCTTGATAACCCACAAGTATAGGGGATCAATTGTAGCCTCTTTCGATAAGTAAGAGTGTTGAACCCAACGAGGAGCTAAAGGTACAACAAATATTCCCTCAAGTTCTATCGACCACTGATACAACTCTACGCACGCTTAGCGTTCGCTTTACCTAAAACAAGTATGAAACTAGAAGGACTTTGTAGGTGTTGTTGGATAGGTTTGCAAGATAATAAAGAGCATGTAAATAAAAAGTAGGGGCTGTTTAGATGAAGACACAACTAAGTTAGTTTTATTAGAGAGCTTTTTGTGACAAGAAAGTTATTTGTCCTTAGGCAATCGATAACTAGACCGGTAATCACTATTGCAATTTTATTTGAGGGGGAGGCATAAGCTAACATACTTTCTCTTCTTGGATCATATGCACTTATGATTGAAACTCTAGCAAGCATCCGCAACTACTAAAGATCATTAAGGTAAAACCCAACCATAGCATTAAAGTATCAAGTCCCCTTTATCCCATACGCCACAACCCCCTTACTCGGGTTTATGCTTCTGTCACTCAAGCAACCCACTATAAGCGAATCATGAACATATTGCAACACCCTACAGCGGGAATCCCTCACTCTTGCGTGACACGGAGAGCACCGTAGGACAGCACCAATAATAAAACAGGCAACTCAAACCAATCACAATCATCAATTAACCCTTAGGACAAAACGGATCTACTCAAACACCATAGAATAGCCATACATCATTGGGAAATAATATATATTGTTGAGCACCATGTTTAAGTAGAGATTACAGCAGGTAAAAGAGAGGTTACACCGCTGCATAGAGGGGGGGAAGAGTTGGTGATGAGGGCGGTGAAGTTGTTGGTGTAGATCGCGGTGATGATGATGGCCCCCGGTAGCGTTCCGGTGCCACCGGAAGCAAGGGGGAGAGAACCCCCCTTCTTCTTCTTCTTCTTCCTTGACCTTCTCCCTAGATGGGAGAAGGGTTTCCCCTCTGGTCCATGGTCTCCATGGCGTGGGAGGGGCGAGAGCCCCTCCGAGATTGGATCTGTCTCTCTGTCTCTCCCTGTTTCTGCGTTCCTGGATTCTGCCCTTTCACCGTTTCTTATATATCCGGAGATCCGTAACTCCGGTTGGACTGAAACCTTCGCCCAGATTTTTCTCCGAAAATTAGCTTTCTTGCTGCAAAAATAAGAGTGTCAACCGCCTTACGGGGTGCCCACGAGGGTCAGGGGCGCGCCCCCTTCCTCGTGGCCCCCTCAGGCACCGTCTCGCGTTGGTTTTTCTTCCCAAAAATCATAAATATGTTGGGGAACGTAGTAATTTCAAAAAAAAATCCTACGCACACGCAAGGATCATGGTGATGCATAGCAACGAGAGGGGAGAGTATTGTCCACGTACCCTCGTAGACCGTAAGCGGAAGCGTTATGACAACGCGTTGATGTAGTCGTCGTCTTCACGATCCGACCGATCCAAGTACCGAACGCACGGCACCTCCGAGTTCAGCACACGTTCAGCTCGATGGCGATCCCCGGACTCGATCCAAAGAAAGTGTCGGGATGAGTTCCGTCGACGACGACGCCTAAACTCCATAGCGATATGATCGAGGTGGAATATGGTGGAGGGGCACCGCCACGGCCAAGGAACGATCACGTAGATCAACTTGTGTGTTATGGGGTGCCCCTGCCCGTATATAAAGGAGCAAGGGAGGGTGCGGCCGGCCGTTGGCGGTGGCGCGCCGGAGGAGTCCAACTCCCACGGGGAGTAGGACTCCCCTTCCCTAGTTGGACTAAGACTTGGGGGAAGGAGGAGAGGGGAAAGGAAGGGGCGCCGCCCCCCTCCTGTCCTATTCGGACTTGGGGGAGGGCGTGACTGCCCCTTGGCCCCTTCTCCTCTTTCTCCACTAGGCCCACTAAGTCCCATTAGGTCACCGGGGTTCCGGTAACCTCCGGTACTCGGTATAATGCCGATTTCACCCGGAACACTTCCGATGTCCAAACATAGGCTTCCAATATATCAATCTTTATGTCTCGACCATTTCGAGACTCCTTGTCATGTCCGTGATCATATCCGGGACTCCGAACAAACTTCAGTACATCAAAACTTATAAACTCATAATAAAACTGTCATCGTAACGTTAAGCGTGCAGACCCTACGGGTTCGAGAACTATGTAGACATGACCTAGAACTATTCTCGGTCAATAACCAATAGCAGAACCTGGATGCTCATATTGGCTCCTACATATTCTACGAAGATCTTTATCGGTCAAACTGCATAACAACATACGTTGTTCCCTTTGTCATCGGTATGTTACTTGCCCGAGATTCGATCGTCGGTATCCAATACCTAGTTCAATCTCGTTCTTGGCAAGTCTCTTTACTCGTTACGTAATGCATCATTCCGTAACTAACTCATTAGCTACATTGCTTGCAAGGCTTATAGTGATGTGCATTACCGAGAGGGCCCGGAGATACCTCTCCGACAATCGGAGTGACAAAACCTAATCTCGAAATCGCCAACCCAACATGTACCTTTGGAGACACCTGTAGTACTCCTTTATAATCACCCGATTACGTTGTGATGTTTGGTAGCACCCAAAGTGTTCCTCCGGTGGCAGGAGTTGCATAATCTCATAGTTACAGGAACATGTATAGGTCATGAAGAAAGCAATAGCAATATACTAAGCGATCAAGTGCTAGGCTAACGGAATGGGTCATGTCAATCACATCATTCTCCTAATGATGTGATCCCATTAATCAAATAACAACACATGTCTATGGTTAGGAAACATAACCATCTTTGATTAATGAGCTAGTCAAGTAGAGGCATACTAGTGACTATATGTTTGTCTATGTATTCACACATGTATCATGTTTCCAGTTAATACAATTCTAGCATGAATAATAAACATTTATCATGATATGAGGAAATAAATAATAACTTTATTATTGCCTCTAGGGCATATTTCCTTGAGTCTCCCACTTGCACTAGAGTCAATAATCTAGATTACACAAGAATGATTCTAACACCCATGGAGTCTTGGTGCTGATCATGTTTTGCTCGTGGAAGAGGCTTAGTCAGCAGATGCGCAACATTCAGATCCGTATGTATCTTGCAAATCTCTATGTCTCCCACGGACTTGGTCCGGATGGAATTGAGGCGTCTCTTGATGTGCTTGGTCCTCTTGTGAAATCTGGATTCCTTTGCCAAGGCAATTGCACGATATTGTCACGAAGATCTTCATTGGTCCCGATGCACTAGGTATGACACCTAGATCGAAAATGAACTCTTTCATCCAGACTCCTTCATTTGCTGCTTTCGAAGCAGCTATGTACTCCGCTTCACATGTAGATCCCGCCACGACGCTTTGTTTAGAACTGCACCAACTAACAGCTCCACCGTTTAATAAAAATACGTATCGGGATTGTGATTTAGAATCGTCCGGATCAGTGTCAAAGCTTGCATCGACGTAACCATTTACGACTAGCTCTTTGTCACCTCCATATACGAGAAACATATCCTTAGTCCTTTTCGTATTTCAGGATGTTCTTGACCGCTGTCGATGATCCACTCTGGATTACTTTGGTACCTTCCTGCCAAGCTTATTGCTAAGCATACGTCGGTCTGGTACACAGCATTGCATACATGATAGAGCCTATGGCTGAAGCATATGGAACATCTTCCGTTTCTCTCTATCTTACGCTATGGTCGGGCATTGAGTCCGACTCAATTTCACACCTTGTAATACATGTAAAATCCTTTCTTTGCACGGGATCCATTTTGAACTTTTTCAAAACTTTATCAAGGTATGTGCTTTGTGAAAGTCCAATCAAGCGTCTTGATCTATCTCTATAGATCTTGATGCCCAATATGTAAGCAGCTTCACCGAGGTCTTTCATTGAAAAACTTTTATTCAAGTATCCTTTTATGCTATCCAGAAATTCTATATCATTTCCAATCAATAATATGTCATCCACATATAATATCAGAAATGCTCTGAGCTCCCACTCACTTTCTTGTAAATCTGAGGCTTCTCCAAAAGTCTCAGATAAAACCATATGCTTTGATCACACTATCAAAGCGTTTATTCCAACTCCGAGAGGCTTGCACGGACCATAAATTGATCATTGGAGCTTGCACACTTTGTTAGCCCTTTTGGATCAACAAAACCTTCGGTTGCATCATATACAACTCTTCTTCTAGAAATCCATTCAAGAATGCAGTTTTGACATCCATTTGCCAAATTTCATAATCATAAAATGCAGCAATTGCTAACATGATTGAGACGGACTTAAGCATCGCTACGGGTGAGAAAGTCTGATCGTAGTCAACCCCTTGAACTTGTCGAAAACCTTTCGCAACAAGTCGAGCTTTATAGACAGTTATATTACCATCAGCGTCAGTCTTCTTCTTAAAGATCCATTATTCGCAATGGCTTGCCGATCATCGGGCAAGTCAACCAAAGTCCATACTTTGTTCTCATACATGGATCCCATCTCAGATTTCATGGCTTCTAGCCATTTTGCGGAATCTGGGCTCATCATCGCTTCCTCATAGTTCGTAGGTTCGCCATGGTCAAGTAACATGAATTCGAGAATAGGATTACCGTACCACTGCAGTGCGGATCTTACTCTGGTTGACCTCTGAAGTTCAAGAGAAACTTGATCTGAAGTTTCATGATCAATATCATTAGCTTCCTCACTAATTGGTGTAGTTGTCACAGAACCGGTTCTTGTGATGAACTACTTTCCAATAAGGGAGCGATTCTGATTATCTCATCAAGTTCTACTTTCCTCCCACTCACTTCTTTCGAGAGAAACTCTTTTTCTAGAAAGGATCCGAATTTAGCGACGAAAATCTTGCCTTGGATCTGTGATAGAAGGTGTACCCATGATCTCCTTTGGGTATCCTATGAAGACACATTTCTCCGATTTGGGTTCGAGCTTATCTGGTTGAAGTTTCTTCACATAAGCATCACAGCCCCAAACTTTAAGAAACGACAACTTTGGTTTCTTGCCAAACCACAGTTCATGAGGCGTCGTCTCAACGGATTTTGATGGTGCCCTATTTAACGTGAATGCGGCTGTCTCTAAAGCATAACCCCAAAATGATAGCGGTAAATCAGTAAGAGACATCATAGATCACCATATCTAGCAAAGTACGATTACGACGTTCGGACACACCATTTCGTTGTGGTGTTCCGGGTGGCGTGAGTTGTGAAACTATTCCGCATTGTTTCAAATGTAAACCAAACTCGTAACTCAAATATTCTCCTCCACGATCAGATCGTAGAAATTTTATTTTCTTGTTACGATGATTTTCCACTTCACTCTGAAATTCTTTGAACTTTTCAAATGTTTCAGATTTGTGTTTCATTAAGTAGATATACCCATATCTGCTCAAATCATCTGTGAAGGTGAGAAAATACGATACCCACATGAGCCTCAACATTCATTGGATCACAAACATCAGTATGTATGATTTCCAACAAATCAGTTGCTCGCTCCATAGTTCCGGAGAACGGCGTTTTAGTCATCTTGCCCATGAGGCACAGTTCGCAAGTACCAAGTGATTCATAAACAAGTGATTCCAAAAGCCCATCAGTATGGAGTTTCTTCATGCGCTTTACACCGATATGACCCAAACGGCAGTGCCACAAATAAGTTGCACTATCATTATCAACTCTATATCTTTTGGTTTCAACACTATGAATATGTGTATTACTACTATCGAGATTCAATAAAAATAGACCACTCTTCAAGGGTGCATGACCATAAAAGATATTATTCATATAAATAGAACAACCATTATTCTCGACTTACATGAATAACCGTCTCGCATCAAACAAGATCCAGATATAATGTTCATGCTTAACGCCGGCACCAAATAACAATTATTTAGGTCTAAAACTAATCCCGATGGTAGATGTAGAGGTAGCGTGCCGACCAGCGATCACATCGACTTTGGAACCATTTCCCACGCGCATCGTCACCTCGTCCTTAGCCAATCTTCGCAATCCGTAGTTCTGTTTCGAGTTGCAAATATTAGCAACAGAACCATTATCAAATACCTGTGTACTCTGCGAGCATTAGTAAGGTACACATCAATAACATGTATATCACATATACCTTTGTTCACTTTGCCATCCTTCTTATCCGCCAAATACTTGGGGCAGTTCCGCTTCAAAGGTCGATCTGCTTAAGAGAAGCACTCAGTCTCAGGCTTAGGTCCAGACTTGGGTTTATTCTCTTGAGAAGCAACTTGTTTGATGTTCTTCTTGAAGTTCCCCTTCTTCTTCCCTTTGCCCTTTTTCTTGAAACTAGTGGTCTTATTGACCATCAACACTTGATGCTCCTTTTGATTTCTACCTCCGCGGCTTTTAGCATTGCGAAGAGCTCGGGAATAGTCTTGTCCATCCCTTGCATATTATAATTCATCACGAAGCTATTGTAGCTTGGTGGCAGTGATTGAAGAATTCTGTCAATGGCACTATCATCAGGAAGATTAACTCCCAGTTGAATCAAGTGATTATTATACCCAGACATTTTGAGTATGTGTTCACCGTGAACTATTCTCCTCCATCTTGCAGCTATAGAACTTATTGGAGACTTCATATCTCTCAATCCGGCATTTGCTTGAAATATTAACTTCAACTCCTGGAACATCTCATATGCTCCATGACGTTCAAAACGTCGTTGAAGGCCCGGTTCTAAGCCGTAAAGCATGGCACATCGAACTATCGAGTAGTCATCAGCTTTGCTCGCCAGACGTTCTTAACGTCGTCGGTTGCATCAAGCGGCAGGCCTGGCACCCAGCGGTGCTTCGGGGCGTAATTATTCTGTGCAGCAATGAGGATAATCCTCGAGATTACGGACCCGATGCGTAATTGCTACCATCATCTTTGAACTTTGCTTTCTCAAGGAAACGCATTAAAATTCAACGGAACAACAAAGACGAGCCATCTATCTACAGTAAACATAGACAAGCAAAATACTATCGGTACTAAGTTCATGATAAATTTAAGTTCAATTAATCATATTACTTAAGAACTCCCACTTAGATAGACATCCCTCTAATCTTCTAAGTGATTACGTGATCCATATTAACTACACCATGTCCGATCGTCACGTGAGATGGAGTAGTTTCAACAGTGAACATCAATATGTTGATCATATCTACTATATGATTCACGCCGACCTTCGGCTCCGTGTTCCGAGGCCATATACATTATATGCTAGGCTCGTCAAGTTTAACCTGAGTATTCCGCGTGTGCAACTGTTTTGCACCCGTTGTATTTGAACGTAGAGCCTATCACACCCAATCATCACGTGGTGTTTGAGCACGAAGAACTTTCGCAACGGTGCATACTCGGGGAGAACACTTCTTGATAATTTTAGTGAGAGATCATCTTAAAATGCTACCATCAATCAAAGCAAGATAAGATGCATAAAGGATAAACACCACATGCAATCAATATAAGTGATATGATATGGCCATCATCATCTTGTGCTTGTGATCTCCATCTCCGAAGCACCGTCGTGATCACCATCGTCACCGGTAGCGACACCTTGATCTCCATCGTAGCATCGTTGTCGTCTCGCCAATCTTATGCTTCTCGACTATCGCTACCGCTTAGTGATAAAGTAAAGCATTACAGGCGTTGCATTTCATACAATAAGCGACAACCATATGGCTCCTGCCGATTGCCGAAAACTTCGGTTACAAAACATGATCATCTCATACAATAAAATATAGCATCACGTCTTGACCATATCACATCACAACATGCCCTGCAAAAACAAGTTAGACATCCTCTACTATGTTGTTGCAAATTTTACGTGGCTGCTACGGGCTGAGCAAGAACCGTTCTTACCTACGCATCAAAACCACAACGATAGTTTGTCAAGTTGGTGCTGGTTTAACCTTTGCAAGGACCGGGCGTAGCCACACTCGGTTCAACTAAAGTGAGAGAGACAGACACCCGTCAGTCACCTTTAAGCATGAGTGCTCGCAACGGTGAAACCAGTCTCGCGTAAGCGTATGCGTAATGTCGGTCCGGGCCGCTTCATCTCACAATACCGCTGAACCAAAGTATGACATGCTTTGGTAAGCGGTATGACTTGTATCGCCCACAACTCACTTGTGTTCTACTCGTGCATATAACATCAACGCATAAAACCAGGCTCGATACCATTTGTTGGCGAGCGTAGTAATTTCAAAAAATTCCTACGCACGCAAGGATCATGGTGATGCATAGCAACGAGAGGAGAGTATTGTCCACGTACCCTCGTGAGACCGTGAAGCGAAGGCGTTATGACAACGCGGTTGATGTAGTCGACGTCTTCACGATCCGACCGATCCAAGTACCGAACGTCACGGCACCTCCGAGTTCAGCACACGTTCAGCTCGATGACGATCCCGGACTCCGATCCAGCAAAGTGTCGGGATGAGTTCCACAAGACGACGGCGTGGTGACGATGATGATGTTCTACCGGCGCAGGGCTTCGCCTAAACTCCGCGACGATATGACCGAGATGGAATATGGTGGAGGGGGGCACCGCACACGGCTAAGGAACGATCAGTAGATCAACTTGTGTGTTATGGGGTGCCCCCCTGCCCCCGGATATAAAGGAGCAAGGGAGGGGTGCGGCCGGCCCTAGGAGGAGGCGCGCCGGAGGAGTCCTACTCCCACAGGGAGTAGGACTCACCCTTTCCCTAGTTGGACTAAGACTTGGGGGGAAGGAGGAGAGGGGGGAAAGGAAAGGGGGCCCCCTCCTTGTCCTATTCGGACTTGGGGGGGAGGGGCGCGCGGCTGCCCTTGGCCCCTCTCCTCTTTCTCCACTAGGCCCACTAAGGCCCATTAGGTCACCGGGGTTCCGGTAACCTCCGGTACTCGGTAAAATGCCGATTTCACCGGAACACTTCCGATGTCCAAACATAGGCTTCCAATATATCAATCTTTATGTCTCGACCATTTCGAGACTCCTCGTCATGTCCGTGATCATATCCGGGACTCCGAACAAACTTCGGTACATCAAAACTTATAAACTCATAATAAAATTGTCATCGTAATGTTAAGCGTGCGGACCCTACGGGTTCGAGAACTATGTAGACATGACCTAGAACTATTCTCGGTCAATAACCAATAGCGGAACCTGGATGCTCATATTGGCTCCTACATATTCTACGAAGATCTTTATTGGTCAAACCGTATAACAACATACGTTGTTCCCTTTGTTATCGGTATGTTACTTGCCCGAGATTCGATCGTCGGTATCCAATACCTAGTTCAATCTCGTTACTGGCAAGTCTCTTTACTCGTTACGTAATGCATCATTCCGTAACTAACTCATTAGCTACATTGCTTGCAAGGCTTATAGTGATGTGCATTACCAAGAGGGCCCAGAGATACCTCTCCGACAATCGGAGTGACAAAACCTAATCTTGAAATATGCCAACCCAACATGTACCTTTGGAGACACCTGTAGTACTCCTTTATAATCACCCGATTCGTTGTGACGTTTGGTAGCACCAAAGTGTTCCTCGATGGCAGGAGTTGCATAATCTCATAGTTACAGGAACATGTATAGGTCATGAAGAAAGCAATAGCAATATACTAAACGATCAAGTGCTAGGCTAACGGAATGGGTCATGTCAATCACATCATTCTCCTAATGATGTGATCCCATTAATCAAATAACAACACATGCATATGGTTAGGAAACATAACCATCTTTGATTAATGAGCTAGTCAAGTAGAGGCATACTAGTGACTATATGTTTGTCTATGTATTCACACATGTATCTTGTTTCCGGTTAATACAATTCTAGCATGAATAATAAACATTTATCATGATATGAGGAAATAAATAATAACTTTATTATTGCCCCTAAGGCATATTTCCTTCAAAATATTCCAAAAATGATCTTCGTCCGTTTTGATCCCGTTTGGACTCCGTTTGATATGGGGTTTCTGCGAAACATAAAACATGCAACAAACAGGAACTGGCACTGGGCATTGGATCAATATGTTAGTCCCAAAAATAGTATAAAATGTTGCCAAAAGTATATGAAAGTTGAATAATATTGGCATGGAACAATCAAAAATTATAGATACGACCGAGACGTATTAGGACTTTTTAGTCCCTGAAAACAAACGGGGAGGGACTTTTTAAGGAGTAGGGACTTTTTAGTTGGGACTAGAAAAGGTCCTAGGACTTGTGAACCAAACAGGGCCTTGATATGGACTACATACGGAGCAAAATGAGTAAATCTACACTCTAAAATACGTCTATATACATCAGTGTTTGGAGTGTGTACTAGTAGGTCATATTGAAATCTACTAAAGGACATATATATTCCAAACAATATGAGAATCTCTCTAACCAAGGTAGTAGGGACGAGGAGTAAACGCCGGGAGTAGTAAAATTTTCTCCTCGTCCTACGAGCCACCGTGCACGTGGGCGAGGGAGCGGACGTAAGGCGTACAGTAGTACTACTACTAGTAAGCAAGCATCACCTCATCCTGGGGGCCACCGCGCCCGTGGACGGGGGAGACGGCGTACTAAGCAAGCTTCTCCTCGTTCCGCGAGTTGACGGGACACATCAAAAGTACTCCAGTGAATAGAGCCTTGCCTCTAAGGTAGGCCCCACATGGTTTGCCTCTTTTTTAACATAACGCGTCAAGTCGCAATTTGTTTATTCACCTGTGGTAGACGATCCTCCCTCCACCAAGTGGAGAACCAGTACACGTGTCAAATTACCATGTGGGCTGCCGTTTCGTACAGAAATGAGCTCCACTATGTACCCGCGCGGGTGTGGTTGGGAAAGAGACGGGAGTACGTGTGCCGTGCGTGCACCTCTTCTCTTCGTGCACGTCCCCCACCTACGTGGGTGTGTGTGAGAGAGATACAAACCTAGACAGATGGTGTGTGCATTCGTGAGTGTTTTTTGTTTTGGGGGGGTGATTTCGTGAATGTATTTGTGGGAATATGTATCGATGACATCTCAAACAAAATTTTGCATGCAATTTGTGTGAAATGGAGGCCTATCCATATCATATATAGAGGGTCGGGCGATCCATGAGAAGAGAGGGAGGGGTCATATATATCGATAGAGTCGAAGAGAGGATCAAGTGGGTGGGTGCGAGATCGATGAAGAGAGCCATCGAAATTGTGTGTGTGTGTGTGTGTGTGTGTGTGTGTGTGTGTGTGTGCAAGTCAAAGATATAGGGTGACTGACCTACCGGAACATCAGAGGGCACAGGTCAAGTTTGTGTGTGGCGGGGAGACATGACTAGAGTGCTCGATGTATTGGTGTGTGTGTGGGGGGAGGGGGAGGGGGAGGGGTAGGCAGAGGCCTAACTATAGAGGTAGAACGACTCGTATATGTGTTGAGAAGGAGAGATCCAGCTATGTCTTGAGGGAGATCGGTCGACATCCATACATAACTGAAGGACGGGAAATAGGATGGGACAGAGAGAGAGAGAGGAGAGAGAGAGAGGGAGGGAGAGGGGTAGAGTGCTGGATGGGTGATGGAGTTGCTTCTCGAAGATGGTGGGAGAGGCCTACTAGACAAACTGAGGGTGGAACTGCAATATTGTCAATAAGAGTGGGGATGTGTTTCTGTGTGTGCCTGTGTGTGATAGACCTGTCGGGACGCATCCATGGATGATGAAGGGGAACCATGTGTTTGGTAAGCAAACCTAACTAGATTGGTAGATCAATTGTTGTTTGTCGGAGGAAGGGAGAGACATAATAATGAGGTAGATCGATCGACGCGTGGGAAAAATGAGTTATAAGGACCTAGCTAGCTATATGTATAGCGGGAGATCGGTCGGTGTGTCCATTTGTTAGAGGCAAATAAGGCCCAGCGAGACGAATAGACAGAGAGAATGGAGCTCGGAGGTGGTGCGAGAGGCCTAGCTACTAGCTAGATAGGGGGAGGAGTGTGCAGTTGTGAGATCGATGAAAAGAGGGGCGAGAGGTTACACGTGTGTGGGACCATATGAGAGACACGAGGCAAGGACACATAAAAGAGGAGATTGAAGGTGCGTGTGTATGTTGTAGGCAGACATCGCTGGAGAGGTTTATCGATTGGTGTGTGTCAGAAAAGAGTTGTGGAGATTGTGGGAGAACGACCTAAATAAAAAAATGAATGTGTGTGATGGATAGAATGCTGAGGGAGGGGGAGGGCAAGGAGGGCGTGTGCATGCACGAGAGAAAGTTAGTGGTAGCTACAAAGGTTAGAGGATTGTGTGGGTGTAAGAGACTAACAAAGATCATAATTTGATATGAAAGTGGATTCATATATTTGAGTAGGAGATCATAGTGTTTTAAACATATGCATGCATACATGAATATAGCGGTGATACGTGTGTTCTGGTTTTGCACATGTTATACCATAATGTGATAATGCATGGCGTTTGCAACTCACAGCTAAATGTCGAACAATCTAAACCATACTATACATCGAACAATCTCACATTTTATTTGAATTTGTGATAATGTGGTGTTTGCAGCTTACAACTAAATATCGAACAATCTAAACAATACTATATATCGAACATTCTCACATTTTATTTGAATTTGTGGTAATGTGTGGTGTTTGCAACTCACACCTAAATACTTGTAGGCGTAGGGGGCAGGGCACCATACATAATGTGATAACCACATTATACATATGAGACATGGTTTAGATTATGAAGATCTAGCTAGAGCTTGAAATCTATTGTGATTTGAAATCAACATAAAGTGGATTCAAAAAATCGAGTTCGAGTTCATATAGTACACATAGTTCATATGTAACACGAGACTAATCATGTGGTGTGTTGTGAAGATAATACACAAACGATGGTTTAACTTGACAATAATGATGATTGTAGATCTTAAAAATAGAGAAACGAATTCAAATGCTTTGACTTCACAACAATCATTATTGTAGATCTTATTCAAATAGAGAAACGAATTCAAATTTAGTTCATATTGAAGCGGTAGTATATACGTTTGGAATGCACTAAAACGTTCATTTGAGTAGTAGGTTGCATGCATTATACACGTAGCGAAATATTTTAATTGAACCAAACATGAATTCAAATTTTTGAATGACATTTCTAGTGCGAATTGATTTGGTACAGTACACGTTAGGCTTGTCCAGAAATTTCAACCTGCGCCTTGTTAGCCCGAAATATTTAATATATATCTTTGTCTCGTTGTGCTCTGACAACACCCTCCATTTCAACCCGCGCCTTGCTATTCCAAAATAACAACGCGCACGAAAACTCCCACCTCCTGTGAAATCCCGACACGCGAAATGCCCATGATACCCCTGAACCCAAAGAACCGCCTCAAATCGGTGGGGGTTCTTTCGTAACTTACCCCACATTTCGGACAAGCGCGTCCCTAAGCCATGGTTCTCCACTCCCATCCCATCCGCCCACCCATTCGTACACCGAGGCCGCGAAAACCCATGAAGCCCCACACCCTCCTCCTCCGTCCGCCACCCAGCCGGAGCCTCTTCCTCGACGACATTGTCCACAGCAACACCTCGACGTCCCTCATCCATTGAACCGGATGAGGATCCGTCGTCGATCTCGTCGTCCCGCCAGTTCAGCCACCCCGTCCTCCACCTCCAAGGAGCTGCCCCCATGTTCCCCTCGTCTTTCGCACCACCTCCATTCCCACACCGCCGTCTTCACCTGCACCACCAGAAGAACAACATCATCACTATTTCCTCGGATGAAGTTGCGGCCTAATCGGCGCCACCAAAGAGGTTGTACACTAATCGCCGCATTTTCTTCTTGATTCGATCTCATGGTGCTGCCGGCGCTCGGTCCCGAGCCAACACGGCGCGGCTTCATCCACGGCAGCGTCGCCGGCCACTTCCTCCACGGTGTCGCTCCCTCGGCGGCAAAGTCCACATCAGTAGGAGCTGCTGCTGCTTTAGCTCTCGCTCGCGTTGCTGCTCTGCTCTTGCTATTGCTCTTGCTCGCGTTGCTGCTCTTGCTCTTGCTTGCGATGCTGCTCCGATTTAGCTACACTTCAGTCGACTGAATCGACTTTTGGGTCAGTCGATTTTCAGGGGGTGTGGGGGCTCGCCGGAGTTAAAGAAGAACCAGCTGCAGCAGGGAGGGGGGCTCGCTGGAGAGGTACCCTACTATCTATCTTAGAGTTCAGGTGGGGGCGGGGTGGGGGCGGTGGCGTGGGGATTAGAAGAAAAAAGCTCGGCTTGCAGGGGGGCTAGAGGGATGGCAGCGGCGGCCGGACAGCGATGGGGAGTGTTTCGAAGCGGGCGAGGCGGCGCACCGGCGAGCTGCGGCGGCGGCTGTTTGGCCAGTGGTGGCTGGCGGCTCAGGAGGGTGGAGGTTGAAGATGAACTGCAGGCCCTTGATTTATCCAATGGCTGCAAAATCGACTGATCAAAGATGAAAAAGTCAGTCGGCTGACATGTAGCCTCACCTCTAGTGCGTTCAGTTTCGAAAGTAAAATTCAGTTTCGACAGCAAAATTTAGTTTCGACAGTTAAGTTCAGTTTCGGCAGTTAAATTCTGTTTCGATAGTTAAGTTCAGAGATGAGCGGCTGATGTATTTTACATCTAGCACTTTGTGGTTATGTATTATACGTCATCTATTGGAGATGCTATTAGAATTCCACTCAGGTTAACATTGTCTCTCTTGTCCTGCTTGACCTCGGCGTCGTACAACTCAGAAGGCTGCTCCAACGACAAAACCCTCCATCACAGCGGAGCAGTACCTTGGGCTCCATCTCCAGAAGCCTAAGATCTTCTTCCCCTCCTCCGACAGCCAAGTCAGCCGGAGCATCCTCACCGGCCAACCCAATCACGCTGAGATCGACATGGCTTCGCCAAAGAGGTTGACACTTGTTGCATCTCCTATTTACTCTACATGTTATATATATTGTCCACTGAGCACACGTAGTAACGTGAAATACGATTATTTTATCCTACTATATGGGAAGCAGTGAGGTGCCAGGCAACTTAGCTATCTGTGATGGACTCTCTTGAACGCCATCATTATTTATCTCTGCGCGTTTGAGCTGTGCATTTGTCGATGGACCTGGGAGTTGAGCTAGCAGGGCAGTGGCATGGGTCCAAAGTAAAAGAAGTAGCACAAAAACATTTTTTTAGTGTAGGCTTTTCCTTGCTCAAGCCTGCATACTAGAATCGCCAGTTCTTGAAAGGAAAAGTGAATGAAAAACACAGGAATTGGAAAGTTTCCTATGGTACTACTTTTCATGAATTTGGTGCAAAGGAATGGAACAAAGGAAAACTGTAGGATTTGTTCCTTTAGTGTCTCCTTGAAAGAAAAACCATAGGAATTCTAATTTCCACTTGTCCTCCTTTTCATATTCCTATTCATGAAGCACAAGACTAAGAGATAGTAGCATAATAGCATTATAACCGTACATTTTCTTGTGGTTTGACTTAATCTCACCATGCTTCTTTGCATCCTGTGATCTTCCAATTCTTGTGAATCAAACACCCAGATTGGCAGAAATCATGTGTTTTTAAATTCTCTATTTTGCACGTGCATTCCTATCCTATTCCTGTCTATTTCATATCCCTGCATTGTTAGAATCCTCAAATTCAGACAAGCCCTTACACAATTACTACTGTTACAGATATGTGTCAAAGAAAACCTTGTGTGGTTTGTCCTGCTCCTTCGGTGCTGTGTTCCACCTAGCTTAGCTGCTCCAACGACGGAAGGGTTCGCCACAGCAAGGATCTGCTCTTCAGACTGTCTTTCGCCGCCTTAGATCTTCTTCCCCGCCGCCGGCACCCACGACAACTGCATTACCATCATCAACTGAGAAGATGACCTTGAGGACTACACGGGTCCGCAAGAGAGGTCGCACTCTTCCATGTCTGCTTACGTTATGCATCGCTTAATATGATGACATGCTACATTATCGTCGTGTTCACCTATTAGACTCCGAGGCAGGTCCAAACTAATGCTAAAACTTGAGTTTTTAAATGGTTGTGGGGTACATATTGGGGCAGCAATCAGTACTATATGTCTACTATCTGGTTAATCTCGGGTGTCTACTATGAGTTTCATGTTGGGTGCAAACAAACATTAAAGTAGCCATTATCTGTATTTTTTAACTAAAGCTATTATCTGCCTGCTATCGTTGGTTTTGGGTCTATCCACAGTTTGCTATCATCACTCTAGATTTGGGCATGCACTCCTTACATAATCTCACTATGTTTTATTCCTATGCATGCTAGTTATTGTACACAGTGGAGCTGATCATGTAGATCAAAAGAGATGAGCCTTGCGTGGCAATAAAATTTCATGCAGACATCGCTCCATGGTGGGCGCAAAGGCAGCCCCCCTCCACCCATTTCGGATCGTAATCAAGAGGAAGATAACTGTTCTGAGGGGGATTCAGAAGGAGAAGACCACTCCTATTTACCCCATGAGGTCATCGCTCTAACTTTCCATGTTGATGTTGGTAATATCATGCAAATGGTGCCTTGCATTGCTTACTATATACATCAAAGATGTCATCTGCTTAGTTTAGACATGCTTTGTATCAATGCCATCTGTTTAGTTTCTTTATCGTATATGTGAATCATGCAATGCCTTCTGTTTAGTTTCTTTATCGTATATGTGAATCATGCAATGCCATCTTGTTTAGCCAGGCATCATATATGTGAATTTTGCAATGCCACCCTGGTTAGCCAATCATCTTATATGTGAATTATATCATGCCATCATTTTTTATTACGTGTTAAATTTGTCAACAATTTTAGTACATTCAATTACTCTTCCTGTGCATCAGCCATTCGGCACGGTCATGGAAAAATCTGGAGTGGAAACAAGGTCTTCAGAGCAGACAATGCTATCTGACGAAGCGCATGTCTTGCTGGTTACAGATAGCTCCTTAGAGGAGGATTCAGAGACAGATGACCAGTCCTATCCCCCCTCGAGGTGCATGCTCTAACTTGGCAGGGTTATGTTGCTCATATCGTGCGTATGGTATCTTGCATTGCTATGTCATTTGCTTAGTTTAGACATGCTTTGTGTGAATGCCACATGTTTAGTGTCTAACTACCATATATGTGAATTATGCAATGTCATCTTGTTGCAAGACATTATATATGTGAATTATGCAATGTTATCTTGTTGCAAGGCATTATATATGTGAATTATGCAATGCCATGTTGTTTAGCCAAGCGTCATATATGTGAATTATATCATGTCGTCTTTTTTTGTATTTCTCATTGCTTTTGTCGACAATGTTTGTATATTCAACTGCTCTTCCTGTACATCAGCCATTTGAATTGGTGATGGAGAAATCTGGAGTGAAAACAAGGTCTTGAGCGAGACAATGCTACTATTTGAAGCAGATATCTTGTTGGTTCTGATAGCTCTTCAGAGGAGGATTCAGAGGTACATGACCAGTCCTATTATCCCCCTAAGGTGTATGCTCAAACTTGGCAGGGTTATATTACTCATATCATGCATATGTTGTATTGCAATGCTTAGTTTTTACATCATATACACAATATTGAATGCCATCTCCTTAGTTGACACATCATATATGTGATTACCCTCTGCTCACTTCCTTAGTATATAAATCATATATTTGAATTATATCATGCCATGATGTTTACATAGACAACATGTATCTGAATTATGGCATGCCAACCCATTTTCTAAAGACATAATATAGTTATATCATCTCATCATGTTTACATAGTCATCATATTTTAAATTATGTCATTCTGTAGTGAATTATATCATGCCATCATGTTTCCATCGATTTACATGTTTGTGATTTATGGCATGTCAACCACTTTAATAGACACATCATATAGTTATATCATGTCATCCTGTTTACATAGTCATCATATTTTGAAGTATGTCATTCTATCCTATTTAGTTAGCCATCATACATGTGAAATTGTGTCATGCTATCCTGTTTAATTAGCCATAGTATATGTTAAATTATGTCATGCTATTATGTTTGGTTAGACAACATAAATGTGAATTATTTCATGCCCTTTTTTCTTCCCTACTATCCATTGCACCTATCTATCTTACAATGTTTTTACATTCAATTACTTTTCTTGTTTATCAGCCATTTCAATTGGAGGGGGTGATGGAAGTATCTGTGTGAGGAAAAACACGGTCTTCAGAAAAGATCGTGCTACCTGTTGCTACCTCTTGAGCATGCGTTGGTTTTTCCCTTGAAGCGGAAAGGGTGATGCAGCAAAGTAGCATAAGTATTTCCCTCAGTTTTGAGAACCAAGGTATCAATCTAGTAGGAGGCTCCTCACAAGTCCCACATGCCTACACAAACAAACAAGAACCTCGCAACCAACGCGATAAAGGGGTTGTCAATCCCTTCACGGAAACTTGCGAAAGTGAGATCTGATAGAGATAATATGATAAGATAAATATTTTTGGTATTTTTATGATATAGATTGGAAAGTAAAAGATGCAAATAAAAGTAGATGGAAAACTTATATGATAAAAGATAGACCCGGGGGCCATAGGTTTCACTAGTGGCTTCTCTCAAGATAGCATAATTATTACGGTGGGTGAACAAATTACTGTCGACAAATTGGTAGAAAAGTGCATAGTTATGAGAATATCTAGGCATGATCATGTATATAGGCATCACGTCCGCAAAAAGTAGACCGACACCTGCCTGCATCTACTACTATTACTCCACACATCGACCGACTCCTGCCTGCATCTAGAGTATTAAGTTCATAAGAACAGAGTAACACATTAAGAAAGATGACATGATGTAGAGGGATAAACTCATGCAATATGATATAAACCGCATCTTTTTATCCTCGATGGCAACAATACAATATGTGCCTTGCTACCCCTACTGTCACTGGGAAAGGACACCGCAAGATTGAACCCAAAGCTAAGCACTTCTCCCATGGCATGAAAGATCAATCTAGTAGGCCAAACCAAACTGATAATTCGAAGAGACTTGCAAGATAACCAATCATACATAAAATAATTCAGAGGAGATTCAAATATTTCTCATAGAAAACTTGATCATAAACCCACAATTCATCAGATCTCGACAAACACACCGCAAAAAGAGTTACATCGAATAGATCTCCAAGAAGAGGAAGGAGAACTTTGTATTGAGATTCAAAGAGAGAGAAGAAGCCATCTAGCTAATAACTAAGGACCCGAAGGTCTGTGGTAAACTACTCACAACTCATCGGAGAGGCCTTGGTGGTGATGGAGAGGCCCACCATGGTTGATTCCCCCTCCGGCGGAGCGCCGGTGAAGGCTCCAAGATGGGATCTCGCGGATACAGAAGGTTGCGGCGGTGAAAATAGTTTTTTGTGGTGCTCCTGGATGTTTTCAGGGTATGTAGACATATATAGATGAAGGAAGTCGGTCAGGGGAGCCACGAGGGGCCCACGAGGCAGGGGGCGCGCCCACCCTTACTGGGCACGCCGGCCACCCTCGTGGCCTCCTCGGCTGCTCCTTGACATCCACTCCAAGTCTCCTGGATTGCGTTTGTTCCGAAAAGATCGCTCTCAAAGGTTTCATTCCGTTTGGACTCCGTTTGATATTCCTTTCCTGCGATATACTGAAATAGCCAAAAAAAATAGCAATTCGGGTTGGGCCTCCGGTTAGTAGGTTAGTCCCAAAAATGATATAAAAGTGTAGAGTAAAGCCCATAAACATCCAAAACAGGTAATATAATAGCATGGAACAATCAAAAATTATAAATACGTTGGAGAAGTATCAAGCATCCGCAAGCTTAATTCCTGCTCGTCCTCGAGTAGGTAAATGATAAGAACAGAATTTTTGATGTGGAATGCTACCTAGCATAATTCTCAATGTAATTTTCTTTATTGTGGCATGATTGTTCAGATCCAAATGATTCAAGATAAAAGCTTATAAAACATAAAAATAGTAATACTTTGTAGCATACTAACAAATAATCATGTCCTATCAAAATAGCATAGCCAAAGAAAGCTTATCCCTACAAAATCATATAGTTAGGCCATGCTTCATCTTTATCTCGCAAAATACTCCCATCATGCACAACCCCGGTTTCAGCCAAGCAATTGGTTCATACGGTTTAACGCACTTCAGCTTTTTCAACTCTTACGCAATACATGAGCGCAAGCCATGGACATAGCACTATATGTGGTATATGGTGGTGGTTGTGAGGACAAAAAGGGAGAAGATAGTCTCACATCAACTAGGCGTATCAACGGACTATGGAGATGCCCATTAATAGATATCAATGTGAGTGAGTAGGGATTGCCATGCAACGAATGCACTAGAGCTATAAATATATGAAAGCTCAACAAAAGAAACTAAGTGGGTGTGCATCCAACTTGCTTGCTCATGAAGACCTAGGGCGTTTTGAGGAAGCCCATCATTGGAATATACAAGCCAAGTTCTATAATGAAAATTTCCCACTAGTATATGAAAGTGACAACATAAGAGACTATCTATCATGATGATCATGGTGCTACTTTGAAGCACAAGTGTGGAAAAAGGATAGTAACATTGTCCCTTCTCTCCTTTTCTCTCATTTTTTTTATTTGGTGGGCTTCTTTGGCCTCTCTTTTTTATGGGCATCTTTGGCATCTTTTATTTTTATAAAGTACGAAGTCTCATCCCGACTTGTGGGGGAATCATAGTCTTCATCATCCTTTCCTCACGTGGGACAATGCTCTAATAATGAAGATCATCACACTTTTATCGAAAGATCATCACAACTCAAGAATTACAACTCAATACTTAGAACAAAATATGACTCTATGTGAATGCCTCCGGCGGTGTACCGGGATATGTAATGAATCAAGAGTGACATGTATGAAAAATTATGAAGGTGGCCTTGCCACAAATACAATGTCAACTACATGATCATGCAAAGAGCAATATGACAATGATGGAGCGTGTCATAATAAACGGAACGGTGGAAAGTTGCACGGCAATATATCTCGGAATGGCTATTGAGCGAGTCCTGGACTAGGGGGTGTCCGGATAGCCGAACTATCATCTTTGGCCGGACTCCCAGACTATGAAGATACAACATTGAAGACTTCGTCCCGTGTCCGGATAGGACTTTCCTTGGCGTGGAAGGCAAGCTTGGCGATACGGATATGTAGATTCCCTACCATTGTAACCGACTCTGTGTAACCCTAACCCTATTTAGTGTCTATATAAACCGAAGGGTTTTAGTCCGTAGGACGAACAACAATCATACCATAGGCTAGCTTCTAGGGTTTAGCCTCTCTGATCTCATGGTAGATCTTCTCTTGTACTACCCATATCATCAATATTAATCAAGTAGGAGTAGGGTATTACCTCCATCGAGAGGGCCCGAACTCGGGTAAAAACATCGTGTCCCTTGTCTCCTGTTACCATCCGCCTAGACGCATAGTTTGGGACCCCCTACCCGAGATCCGCGGTTTTGACACCGACATTGGTGCTTTCATTGAGAGATCCTCTGCCGTCGCCGTCGGGAAGGATGCCTCATCCCGTCTTTAAAGACGATACTATCGCCAAAGGAGCCTTGGCCACCGGGTCGAGACTCTTGGTTAGGTGGTTTTCTTATGACCGCCCGGTTAAATGCTACCGACGATGACTTCTCGGGTCATCGAAACCAATCTTCACGTTAACTTCCGGAACTTGCCGAGAAGTTAAATCCGATCGAGCTCTCCTCCGTAAATGAGCTCTTGGATCGCATCGCCGCATCAGGAGTCGCCACAGACTACGACCAGATCGGGCCTAAAACCGATCCGAGAGAGATCAACTCTCCCGTGCTACCTATCATGTTGCTGTGGTAGAGGAGCACACGGCGATTCTTCTTCTATCTTAAGGACTAGCTACGTCCGATTCCCGATCCCTCCATGCCGGATTCCCGCAGAGGGACGGATGTCGATCATGCCCTGAACTTAAAGTCGACGGCGGGTTGGATTCATTGGATAGCATTCAAAATCCAAACTTCCAAGTTCGGAAACTTCTCGCCCTGAGTCTTAAATTGACGGGTTCCGGATCTAGTTCCACCCGCCCACCCAAACATTAGCGATCTATCCCGAATTCGGCAAGAGCCCGCTGAAACAAAGACATCATTCTTGGGCCGATTCCTCCTAGTTATGGACAGGATAAAGGACTGCCGAGAGGAGGACGCAATCTCACTTTTCTGCAATAATTGCACGGACAAGGGAATCCTAAACGCCATAAGTCGTCGTGAAATTACACGCTTTGCTGACTTGGTGACCATAGTACAAAAGTATTGTGCGATGGAGAGTGCTTGGAAAACCGAAAGTAAATTTTGGGATAATCCGGCCCCGAATACAGCCCTAGTCCGAAATAAAAGGGTGCATCATCACCAAGCACTGGGTTAAACATCAAAAACAAAACCCCTAAAGGGCACGGAACCGTCTTGGAGGGTTGGCTAAACGGACCCTGTAAAATTCATAGCACAGAGGGCGCCACTACAACTCATAGCCTTCGAGAAAGTTGGATACTACGGCAGGGGGCCAAAAGTGGCGAAGAGCTTCTAGCCTCAGAATCCCATCCCAAAGAACACCAAAGACGGTATTAACAGTCTTGAGACTTTCGCATCAAATAACATGCGGAAACAAACACTCCGCAACCTTCTTTGAAGTCTACCAAGTAGCAACAATAAATCCATGGAGGACACGGCTATTACCTTTAATGCCGTGATTTAACGAACCCAAATTCGAACAGCCCGAGCACCACCGCATTGGTCCTCGGTCCAATAGTGGGCGGCTTTCGCCTTACTAAGGTACTCGTGGATGGCGGCAATGGACTAAACCTCATCTACGAGGAAACCCTCGAAAAATGGAAATAGACTGGAACCGCATTGAGCGAAGCGGCACAGCCTTTATAGGAATAATCCCTAGCCGGAAGCATGCTGCACAGGAAAAATCACATCGACGTAGTGTTCGCTCACGGACAATTCTCGTCCGAGGAGGTCACATTTCAAGTGGCCCCGTTCAGCAGCGGATATCACGCTTTATTAGGGAGAGAGGCATTCACAATTTTTCAAGCTATACCCCATTATGGGTACATGAAGCTTAAAATGACCGGACCTAACGGAATCATCACTCTCGCTAGTGATCCGAACATAGCACTCCGCGCCGAAAACAAGACAGCCGCACTAGCCCTCGAGGCACTACCTGAAGCCCTAGCGGCCGAGCAACTCACTGCGACGCGCTCCACGGTGAACAGGGACGATGTGATACTTGATAAAAGATCCAAGTCCACCTCTTTTAAACTAGCGGATGAAATAGTCAAATTCCAAGTCCACCCAACGGACTCGCAAAGACGGCCTCCATTGGGGCACAATTAAACCACGATGTAGACGCGCACTACGAGAATTTCTACGAGAAAAGCTGGGACATTTTGCTGGCACCCTTCGACATGCCAGGAATCCCACGTCGGCTGGCCGAGCACAGCCTAAATACCCTAAAAGGATTCAAGCTACCAAACAGGCTCTTCGGCGCTTTTCCGAACCCAAGAGACAAGCCATGGGAGAGGAGCTAGCCAAACTTCTCGAAGCCGGATTCATCAGAGATATAAAACATCCGGACTGGCTAGCAAATCTGGTGATGGTACCAAAGAAGGATAAATCCTGGCGCCTATGTGTTGATTTAAAAGACCTTAATAAGGCTTACCCAAAGGATCCCTTCCTCCCTCGCATTGATCAAATTATCGACGCTTCTGCAGGACACGACTCATTGTGCTTCCTCGACGCGTACTCGGCTACCACCAAATCAAGATGGCGGAGCGAACCAGGCCGCAACAGCATTCAAAGACTCCATACGGCCCATTACGCTTCAACACAATGCCCTTCGGGCTCAAAACGCCCGGCGCAACATATCGGTAGCATGATTCAGACATGTCTGGCAAACCAGATCGGCAAAACAGTAGAGGCATATGTAGATGACGTGGTCGTCAAATCAAAGCATGTCGAAACTTTAGTAGACGACTTGAGGCTCACATTCGACAATCTCCGAAAATATGACATTGAGCTCAATCCGGAAAAATGCATCTTCGGCATTCCAATCGGAAAGCTCTTGGGCTTCATTGTGTCCGGTAGAGGAATTGAAGCAAACCCAGCCAAGATCCGAGCTCTGTCACAATTGGATATTCCAAAAGACCTCAAACAAATACAAAAATTGATCGATGCGAGCGGCTCTAAGCCGCTTTATTTCGCTTGGGAGAAAAGGCGTTACCCTTTACCGCCTCCTCCGCAAGACCGAGCACTTCGAGTGGGCGGATGCCGCCACGACCGGACTCGAAGAAATAAAAGCCATATTGGCAACAAATCCGTCCTCGCCATGCCCAACATGGGCGAACCAATGCTATTATATATCGCGCAACACATCAAGTTGTCAAAGACGGTGCTCATCGTCGAACGAGAAACGGACGGACACAGGTTCCCTCTTCAAAAATCGGTTTACTATGTGTCCACTGTCCTAACTCCATGCAAGTCCCGGTACCCACATTATCAAAAGATAGCATACGCGGTGTTCAAGGCATCCCGAAAGTTGCCACACTACATACAAGAGTGTTCGATAACGGTAGCATCCGAACTACCTCTTAAAGACAATAAAAACAAGCGCGATGCGACGGACCGGATTGCTAAATGGGCCATAGAGCTCCTTCCATTCGACATAACCTATAAGCCACGACGAGCTATTAAGTCGCAGGTTTTGGCCGACTTCGTGGCCGAATGGACCATAGCCAAACTCCCTAAAGAGTACGGCGCATACTCCAATTGGATCATGCACTTTGACGGCTCCAAAATGTTGGCGGCACGGGGTCAAGGCGTCGCCCGACGTCCTCACCGGGGACACAGTCCAATACGCCCTTGAGATAATGTATACGGACTCCAACATCGCGGCGAATACGAGGCCCTTCCGCACGGCCTCCGGATGGCGATCTCCATGGGCATTAAACGCCTAGAGGTGCGGGATTCGAACCTCGCGATATCTCAAATAAGCGGAGACTTTGATGCCAAAGATCCGAAAATGGCAGCATCGCAATGCGGTCCTAAAAATGTCAAGCAGTTGAAGGGCTCGAATTTCATCATATAGCCCGGATAACAACCAGGCGGCGGACGTATTGGCATGCATCGGCGCAAAACGCGATGCCGTCCGTAACATCTTCTGGAGCGGATGTTCAAGCCATCCGTACTATGGGAAGGGGAGTCCGGAAATAACAATCCGGACCCAACCGCGCCGCTCGACACGAACACTCGACACCATCGGAGGCTCGCCAACGAGATAACACCTCCGCCCACGAAATAATGGCGGTTATCGCCCCATGGGCCGGAACCATTCCTAGCCTACCTAACTAGGCAGGAACTCCCGAAGACTAAAATGAGGCTCGCTGCTTAGTACGGCGATCCAAAGACTATAAAGTCCATGAGGAGAGCTCTATAAGAAAAGCACAACAGAGTCCTTCAAAGGTGTATCTCCGAAGAGGAAGGGTGAAACCTCCTGGCTAAAATTCATGCCGGACTGGGTGGGCACCACGCGGCAGCCCGGCCCTTGTAGGCAAGGCCTTCCGTACAGGATTTTATTGGCCGACGGCCCGAGCAGATGCGCATGATTTAGTCCAACGATGCATCAGTTGCCAGCTTTTTGCTAACCAAAGCCACATGCCACCCACCGCCCTTAAAACTATACCCATCACCGGCCGTCATGGTGCAGGGGCTTGACATGGTTGGACCCCTTAAGGGAGGAACCCACAAGCAAAAATACCTATTGGTCATGGTGGATAAATTCACCAAATGGATAGAGGCCAAGCCTGTTAAAACGGCCGAATCCGGGCCGGTGATAGAGTTCATATCAGGGGTAGTGCACCGTTACGGCGTCCCCCATAGTATCATCACTGATAACGGCACCAACTTCACGGCCGATGAGGTCAAATTATGGTGCAAAAACATGGGCATCAAGCTCGATTACGCCTCAGTCTATCACCCTCAAACCAACGGTCAAGTCGAGCGAGCAAACGGTCTAATAATGAGCGGCATTAAACCCAGACTAGTGCGGTCCCTCAAGGAATCTAACACGACCTTTGGGTTGAGGAGCTCGACTCAGACTACGGGGGCTGAGGACCACGCCGAATCGTACTACCGGATTCACACCATTTTTTATGGTGTACGGCGCAGAGGCAGTCTTGCCCTGCAACATAATGCATGACTGACCTCGCGTGCGCATGTATGAAGAAAGAGAAGCCGAGCTTGATCGGCAGGACAGTATGGACGCATTGGAGGAGGAGCGCGACGTGGCAAAAGCTCGTTCCGCATTTTATCAATAGCAGGCTCGAAGATATCAAAGCAGGGAAGTACGGGCCAAAGCTTACAACGCGTTGGCGAACTAGTTCTACGCTGCCGGACAAGAAAAGGACAAACTCAAGCCCAAATGGGAAGGTCCCTTCATCATCGACCAGGTCTGACCGGTGGAGCATACCGTCTGTGAAACACATCGGATAACCGACTCGAGCCGAACCCATGGAACGCAGCCCGTCTCTGAAGATTCCACGCCTAAGCGCGGACTCAGTTCGTCTCCTTCCTCCGTCCACATTTTCTATTTTTGCTATCTTTTATTTCTCTCCTTCCTCCTCCTTCTTCTTGAAGCCTTTAGAGGCTCGTTTGCGCTCTGTTCGCACATACTTAACGCGCTGTCCGCGCTCATTATACCTGGGGGCTTCTTTAACAGAAGCTTATTTATACGGGCTTATGCCCAACACATGCGTCAAACTTCCGCATGTACCTTTTACTCACCATTATATGCATCGATATGACTTAAGTTTTGGCCAAGATGGGTTGCTTGGCTCTGTGCTTACCCCTCGTTCCCGATTGTTCGGCTAGGTGGTAAAGGAGCACCTCTGCGATTATTCTTGTCGGGTCATCCGGATGTGTACCTCGGATGGGTGAAGCCGAAGCTAGCGTTCTTAAGGGAATATTCAGTCGGTGAACTGAAAGATGATTTTAACTATTTATCCATCTGTCCCCGGATGATTTTCTGCTTTCTTAGCAGTTTGGACATGCACTTTAGGGCATGCCTCCCGAGAAAGGAACCCTTATGGAACTATTCTCCCTGGAAGATGTTTCTTACTCTCCATGTAATATAACATAACTAGTTGGGAACTTGTCTGATACAGCAATAATGACCCCTACGCCTTGTCTCAACGCATGCCCTGGTTCTTACATAACCGTGAGGGTATTCGGACACACTCCGGACTATTAGGTCCCGAGGTCGAAGCAAAAAGGTCCGCTATGACAAACGATCTACAATCCGGCTAGAAGACATTTTTCATGTCATATTCAATTACATAGTCAACTCGACTAATTGTATTCCTCCTCAATGTCATCTAATAGGCTATCTAATTTACAATCTTGCTTTGGGAATACTTGGCGGCCAATTCTACTTGGCCGTACACTAAGCTTTCTGAGGATCTCCTTCCCATCAGCCCCACAGTGCGACCTCGGCCATGTGGTTTGGGTCAGCCTTAACCGTGTGCAGCGTCTTTACCATGGCCGGTGCCTCCTGGCGCCTTTGACGGCAGGCCGATATCTTCCATAGTCGGAGCGCCGCCGTGCTCCTTGAAGCCGCTCTGCCAGCTCCCCAATGCCTTCGGGCAGGGGAGATAGATGGCCATAAGGCCTGGCGACGCCTTTCATCACCTGCCGAACTTCGTTCGTGCAGGTAGCCTTGATTCGGGAAGAAGATCACCTGAAGAACTGGGCATCTCCTCCTCAAGACGACCTGTGAGCAAACCTACATACATGTTTATGTTAGTCGCCTTCCTCGCCGAACTCTTTCAAAGTTCGTTTAAGCACTTACTGAAAATGCCACGACGAAGCCGTCGATTCTCCTTCTGAGTCGGACAACCGGGCACGAACATCCTTTAGTTCCTCACCCGGTTGGGTGTTGGCATCTTGGAGGTTATTTTTCTCCTGCCGCACCCTCGTAAGCACGCTCTCGCCGACCTTTAGCTGGCGCAGGAGCTTTTGCTTGTCCGGATCCATCCGGCGCTTATCTCGCAATGTTAATGTCGATTTATGCACACGCCGCACTTTGCGAAACTACTTCTACTTTGAAGGGCATATATTACGGAGGGAGTCTTCATGGCTTCCCGGTCATGGCTTGATCTTGACCTCAAGTTGGGCCTTGCAATCTTCAAGCTCCTGTGACAAAAGGGTATTCTTTTCGGTAAGAACCTGCATTCCAAATGATCCTTAAATATGTTATCCTAACTATTTTAAGTCTCGGGGGCTACTGGCATATATAACTGTCAAAATTCCTTACCCGTATGTCTTTCACATACTGCTCCGTGGCTCTGGCTAGGCCATCTTGAGCGGCACGGAGGTGCGCCTCTCCTGAATTAAAGGCGTCCAACGCCTCTTGGGAGAAACATGCGTCACGTAGAATAGTCCGGCGGCGCCTATGATTCATGGCGCTCTCCACCTCCGACTTGGTGGCGGACAGTCTGTCAGCATCCTCCGTTGGAGGAGCATCCGACGACGCCTCGTGTTTGTACCCTTCCGGACTCGGCTTTTGAGCCTGGTTGGTGGAGGTCCGATTATAACTTCTCCGGACTCGGTCCGTGAGCGCTCTTTTTCTGAAAAACCACGGCGTCGGTGTGCCTCCCAGAACCTCCCTTAAAACATGATGGCACATCATACCGCTGCAGCGACGTCTCGAGTCATACCGCACTTCTTTTCCGCTTTCTTGGGCCGAGCTGCCTTGTTGGACGGCCGCGCAGCTTGGCTTCCTGCTCAAGGCACCCCTGCGAAACACCATCAAATACGTGGTGATTAGAAGTAAAGCACGGGTGGGTCATGGTATCCGGACTTCGGTCACGGTTACCTGGGAGGCCGGAAATAATCCAGGGTAGTCGGCCGTAATGGCAACCAAAGCATTGTCAATGCTAAGTTGGTGGAACACCGCGTCGATCAGCTCCACATTTATATCCGGGTCCTCTTCGGAGGCCGGATCGAGGGACCGTTCCGGATCCTCGGGTTGTAGAAGCGATACGTGTATCTTCTCGACGGCCGGCGCGGTTCCTGCGTAGAAACCATGAAATGCGATATTTAACCACGGGAACATGGATCGGACAGGCCACAAAGATATTTGCTTACCCAACTTCGAGGATTATTCAAGAAAGCCCGCTCGATGAGACCGACGCGAGAAAATCCTCCTCTTCCCCTTTGTACATGGCGGACAAGGTCTTCACCAGTTCGGTGACCGATCTCGGCCCTTTGCGGCCATGGCGGGTGGCATCGTCCTCCCTGTTGAAGTCCCACATGGGGTGGCCCCTATTTTGGAGCGGCTGCACTCCCCTCATAATGCAGATTGCCATGACCCCAATCATGGTCAATCCGGCATGAGCCAGTAATCTTATTCGGCTCATCAAGTAAAGGACGTCCCAGTCATTTTCCCTGCAGGGGAGCTCATGGCGCCCGACTTAGGCGCTTCTTGAGAGGAGCGTTGCTAAACTCCTAAGGCCGGTCCGAACAGGATCCGCAGCGGACGTCCTCCATGTAAAACCATTACGAGGGCGGTCCTCTGACGCCTTCTTTGGGGTTCCAGATAAGTATCCGGTCCCGCGATGCGCCATAGTTCGGCTCCGCCCACTTGATATATTGACCCTTCGTGAGAACGAGGCACAAGGCGTAACAATCTCTTCCACAGAGCGAAATGGGCCTCAACGCCTGTAAACAGCAAGAAGGGCCACAAAGCCCGCTATATGCGAGATGGAGGCAGGCGAAGGTTGTGCATTGGAGGCCAGAGAACTCGAAGCCCCGGAGAAAGCGGATAGATTGGAAATCTGAGTCCTCTCATTAGGTAAGAGACGAAGCATACCGCTCTCCCTTAGAGGGATCGGAGACGCCTCTCCGCTTCCCGCCCTTATAAGTGCCGAGTCCGAACGCACCGGAACCATGAAGGCCGGGGAAGGAATCCTTGGTTTGGAGCACCACCAATTCCATGCGTGGATCGAGCATCTCCCCCAATCTCCGGGCTGAGGGCTGGGAACGCGAGAGGAGGAGCCGCACGATTGTCCATGGTGGAGTGGGTTTTTGTCAAAGGTGCTCACGATGAAGGCTCGCGAAGGGAGGATGGTGTGATCCGGATCTGGATCCCCGTCTCTTTTATAGACGGCTCATTTGCACAGCAAGGGGGGTAAATGTAAAGATACCCTGACTTTTCACATTCGTTCGACACGTGGAAGATCGCCATTATTGGGCGTGGAAGCCGAGAAGCGCGATATTCACAAGAAAGCCGGACACTATTCAACACAGGATTCGGAGGGGAAGCCACCTTGCAATGCCGAAGACAATCAACACGCCAGACTTATCATCATTGAAGCCTGGTTCGGGGGCTACTGAGGGAGTCCTGGACTAGGGGGTGTCCGGATAGCCGAACTATCATCTTTGGCCGGACTCCTGGACTATGAAGATACAAGATTGAAGACTTCGTCTCGTGTCCGGATAGGACTTTCCTAGGCGTGGAAGGCAAGATTGGCGATACGGATATGTAGATTTTCTACCATTGTAACCGACTCTGTGTAACCCTAACCATATTCGGTGTCTATATAAACCGAAGGGTTTTAGTCCGTAGGACGAACAACAATCATACCATAGGCTAGCTTCTAGGGTTTAGCCTCTCTGATCTCGTGGTAGATCTACTCTTGTACTACCCATATCATCAATATTAATCAAGCGGGAGTAGGGTATTACCTCCATCGAGAGGGCCCGAACCTGGGTAAAAACATTGTGTCCCTTGTCTCCTGTTACCATCCGCCTAGACGCACAGTTCAGGACCCCCTACCCGAGATCCGCCGGTTTTCACACCGACAGTACCTCTTGAGCATGCGTTGGTTTTTCCCTTGAAGAGGAAAGGGTGATGCAGCAAAGTAGCGTAAGTATTTCCCTCAGTTTTGAGAGCCAAGGTAACAATCCAGTAGGAGGCTCCTCAAAAGTCCCACACGCCTACACAAACAAACAAGAACCTCGCAACCAACGCGATAAAGGGGTTGTCAATCCCTTCACGAAACTTGCGAAAGTGAGATCTAATAGAGATAATATGATAAGATAAATATTTTGGGATTTTTATGATATAGATTGGAAAGTAAAAGATGCAAATAAAAGTAGATGGAAAACTTATATGATAAAAGATAGACCCGGGGGCCATAGGTTTCACTAGTGGCTTCTCTCAAGATAGCATAAGTATTACGGTGGGTGAACAAATTACTGTCAAGCAATTGATAGAAAAGTGCATAGTTATGAGAATATCTAGGCATGATCATGTATATAGGCATCACGTACGCAACAAGTAGACCGACTCCTGCCTGCATCTACTACTATTACTCCACACATCGACCGACTCCTGCCTGCATCTAGAGTATTAAGTTCATAAGAACAGAGTAATGCATTAAGCAAGATGACATGATGTAGAGGGATAAACTCATGCAATATGATATAAACCCCATATTTTTATCCTCGATGGCAACAATACAATATGTAGCTTGCTGCCCCTGCTGTCACTGGGAAAGGACACCGCAAGATTGAACCCAAAGCTAAGCACTTCTCCCATGGCAAGAAAGATCAATCTAGTAGGCCAAACCAAATTGATAATTCAAGAGACTTGCAAAGATAACCAATCATACATAAAAGAATTCAGAGGAGATTCAAATATTTCTCATAGATAAACTTGATCATAAACCCACAATTCATCGGATCTCGACAAACACACCGCAAAAAGAGTTACATCTAATAGATCTCCAAGAAGAGGAAGGAGAACTTTGTATTGAGATTCAAAGAGAGAGAAGAAGCCATCTAGCTAATAACTATGGACCCGAAGGTCTGTGGTAAACTACTCACAACTCATCGGAGAGGCCTTGGTGGTGATGGAGAGGCCCTCCATGGTCGATTCCCTCCGGTGAGCACCGCGAAGGCTCCAAGATGGGATCTCGCGGATACAGAAGGTTGCGGCGGTGGAAATACTTTTTCGTGGTGCTCCTGGATGTTTTCGGGGTACGTAGACATATATAGATGAAGGAAGTCGGTCAGGGGAGCCACGAGGTGCCCACGAGGTAGGGGGCACGCCCACCCTTACTAGGCGCATCGGCCACCCTCGTGGCCTCCTCGGCTGCTTCTTGACGTCCACTCCAAGTCTCCTGGATTGCGTTTGTTCCGAAAAGATCGCTCCCGAAGGTTTCATTCCGTTTGGACTCCGTTTGATATTCCTTTCCTTCGATATACTGAAATAGGAAAAAAAACAGCAATTCGGGTTGGGCCTCCGGTTAGTAGTTAGTCCCAAAAATGATATAAAAGTGTAGAGTAAAGCCCATAAACATCCAAGACAGGTAATATAATATCATGGAACAATCAAAAATTATAGATACATAGGAGACGTATCACATGTCGATGCAGATAGAACCACGGTTGTACTTGCCCAAGAACTAGCACCACCACACATAACCCAGACTCACGCAGATTGTACCCCTACCCAGTTGGACATAGAACCAACTACACCCCTTCTAAACCCAACCCCAGCAGATAGTAACCCGGTTCCCGTTGACACAACATCGTCTCCACCACAGAGCACCCAAACACGAGCAGTTAGTAAGGCAACTCTGATTGCCCAAAGCACGAGGACCACCACTCAACCCCAAGTCAATGCTTAAGGTAAGAAGAACTGCTTCGTGTCAGGTTCCGTAGCTATGGTTCATACTACTTTGCTCTTGCATCACTGTACTTACTCATACCAACTAATTTCAAATTTGAAGGATGCAATTGAAACTCTAATGGCGCAACAAGTATGTTTTAAACCTGTTTCTTTAACGTGTTTGCTGTTGTAACTTGCTCTATGTTGATTTCATTTTCAATTCCATAAATAGTTATGTTCTCATGCCATGCACATTACAAGTGTTGTTATTGTTGTGTAGTTTCCCACACTTATATTCTGTCTATGCTGCTTTGTCTTAAATAGATATGATTTGGACTGTATCTATCTTGATTTGGCAACATAAACTAGAATGATATAGACCATACAGTGACCATAGTACATAGATATATGTTTGTTTCATGCTCCACCTTACTACTGAACTGGTTTACCAACATGAGTTTCATATACTACATTGTAAACATGTGATGTGTTTGTTTGTTTCTCTTTTAGAACGCGGATAAAATATTGCAGAAGAGTACCCCATTATGCAATGGTAAAGGAAGTAATGCAGATAAGGTTCAAGATAGTGAGACATCCCTATTGGTCTCCAAGAAAGCTGATAAAAACTATATTGAAGACACTGAGACAACCCCAAAGTCATGTCTTGATGTAATGTTCGAGTTACTGGCTACTACTGCTGGCACCAGCTCTTTGAACTCATTGCTTGAATCAGTTCGGCTTCTTGAGTCTCAACTTCAAGTTGAAAGACATCAATCAGATGTGATGCGACAGAAAGCCGAAGGACTGAGGAAGTCCCTGCAGAATTCAGATGCATACTTTCGGTGCAATGACAAGTCTTTGGAGGATTTAAGCGCCAAACAAGATAAAGTTAATAAGCTTGCTAAGCATCTTGCCAAAGATTATGGGTACCTGTGATAGTGTTTCTTGAGCTCTTTCAAGTGGTTTCAGTTACGGACTTGTTTTGCTGTGGTGTTTATATGCTGCTTTGTTCCCTATATTTGCACTGGTGGCGAACTTTGATGCCCAGTGGATATAATATGTGTAATAGCCGTGATAGCCTATCGTAAGTTGCTTGCTTATTTATTTCCTTATTGTCTTGTTTATTTCTTTGCTTGTAGTCAGTGCAGTTCCTTTTCCGCGGTTTGCTAGTGGCCGCAATAACCTGTTTTTGAAAACTGGGCCACAATAACCATGGGCTACCTACGGGCCGTAGAAACAATGGGCCTTCTACGGGTTCTAGAAACAATGGGCCTTATACGGGTCGTAGACACAATGGGCCTTCTATGGGTCGTATCATCAATGGGCCTTCTACGGGCCGTATGATCGGTTGGCCAAACATGGGCCAATAACAGACCGCATTATGGCTGTAAACGGGCTATAGAGTTGGAATTGTCCATTCATGGGCCGACCATAACGGGTCATCGTTAATCGGCTGTATTTTATGACGCTATGAAAACGGCCCAACGTATTAACAAGCCACAAACGGGCCGACTGTAACCTCGGGCTGAATTTGGTCCACAATCACAAAATGACAGTAACGGGTCGTAAGTAAACGAATGCTGGAAATGAGCCCAAGAATAAATGGGCCCTGAGAAGGCCGAAAGATAACATGGGCTGGAAATGGCCCAACGGAATAACGGGCTGTTAATGGGTATAAAGTGATACACTGTTCATTACGGGCCAGTTTCACCAGGGGCCGTTAATGGGTATAAAGTGATACACTGTTCATTACTGGCCAGTTTCACCACGGGCCATTAATGGGTGTAAAGTGATACACTGTTCATTACGGGCCAGTTTCACCACGAGCCTTTAATGGGTATAAAGTGATACATTGTTCATTACGATCCAGTTTCACCACGGGCCGTTAATGGGCCAAGAGTTACAAAGGGCCTCATATGGGCCGAAGACGTCATGGGCCATACATGGGCCAGAAGTTAAAACAGGCTGGAATCATATTGGACGGCCCAGACGACGCTACTGGGCCTAATTCGGATAGGTCATAACGGGCCCTGGGTTAGCGGGTTGTAAATGGGCTATATGCGAACAAGTCGTTAACAGGCTTTCCATGGGTCGGCCCACCACCTTTTGACCAAGTCAAATGGGCCGGCCTTTTCACAGGAATGGGCCTCTGTTGGGCCATGCTATGTGTCGACGTATCATAAGCGCCTTCCGTCCAATGAGTGGATGACATCTGTCCCAATGGTGAGCGGACACGTGTATCCTCCAGCCAATGATGATTTTACACGTGGAAAATCCCCATTGGTCGGGGCTGTTAACGGGTTATCGGATCCAAAATCGGACCTGATAGCTTAACGGCGTTCCGTTACGGTGGATGCCACGTGTCGGTCACCCTTGACGAAAGCACTTCGCGGACGCTGCGTGATTTATCGTCATGGAAGTGGACTCTTCCGTGATGATAATTTTGGTAATGTCATGGAACACTTCTACGACAAAGACGTATGACTATCTTGATGCTGTCATAAAATCGTCATGGATGTACATGCATGATAGAAAACGTGACCTACTGTGACAAACACGTATCATCACGGAAGTGTTTTTTTTTTGTAGTGAAGGGTGAAGTGGGGGAGAGGAAAACGATGGGTACTTGGTATGTCTTGACTTGTGCGTAGACCTCCCCGGCAACGGCACCAGAAATCCTTATTGCTACCTCTTGAGCATGCCTTGGTTTTCCCTTGAAGAGGAAAGGGTGATGCAGCAAAGTAGCGTAAGTATTTCCCTCAGTTTTTGAGAACCAAGGTATCAATCCAGTAGGAGGCTACCCGCAAATCCCTCGTACTTACACAAACAATTAAGAACCTTGCAACCAACGCAATAAAGGGGTTGTCAATCCCTTCATTGCCACTTGCAAAAGTGAGATCTGATAGAGATAATAAGATAAATAAATATTTTTGGTATTTTTATGATATAGATTGGAAAGTAAAGATTGCAAAATAAAGTAGATTGGAAACTTATGTGATGGAAAAAGACCCGGGGGCCATAGGTTTCACTAGTGGCTTCTCTCAAGATAGCATAAGTATTACGGTGGGTGAACAAATTACTGTCGAGCAATTGATAGAAAAGTGCATAGTTATGGCATGATCATGTATATAGGAATCACGTCCAAGATTAGTAGACTGGCTCCTGCCTGCATCTACTACTATTACTCCACACATCGACCGCTATCCAGCATGCATCTAGAGTATTAAGTTAATAACAACAGAGTAACACATTAGGCAAGATGACATGATGTAGAGGGATAAACTCAAGCAATATGATATAAACCCCATCTTTTTATCCTCGATGGCAACAATACAATACGTGCCTTGCTGCCTATTGCCACCGGGAAAGGACACCGCAAGATTAAACCCAAAGCTAAGCACTTCTCCCATTGCAAGAAAGATCAATCTAGTAGGCCAAACCAAACTGATAATTTGAAGAGACTTGCAAAGATAACAAATCATACATAATAGAATTCAGAGGAGATTCAAATATTGTTCATAGATAATCTTGATAATAAACCCACAATTCATCGGATCTCGACAAACACACCGCAAAAAGAATTACATCGAATAGATCTCCAAGAAGATTGAGTAGAACTTTGTATTGAGATCCAAAGAGAGAGAAGAAGCCATCTAGCTAATAACTATGGACCCGAAGGTCTGTGGTAAACTACTCACACTTCATCGGAGAGGCTATGGCGTTGATGTAGAAGCCCTCCATGATCGACTCCCCCTCCGGCGGAGCGCTGGAAAAGGCTCCAAGATGGGATCTCACGGGTACAGAAGGTTGCGGCAGTGGAAATAGGGTTTCATGGTGCTCCTTGATGTATTTTTTTGAACCTTTAACAGTAGGAGAACCTCCTACTGTTTTTGTATTAATATAAAGGGGGTAACAATTTACATGAGGATTTTTACATGATGACTTTACAATTCACCCTCCCTTTGGGAGGTGGGGGAGAACTTAAGCTATAGAGGAGAGGATGAGTGGGATGCGATATTTATGCTTTTTCTTAACCGTATAGGTAAGGAAAGAAAATTCAGTCTTAAGCCTATCTAACCATGAAGTCTTTGAGGGCATCATCCCCCTGAAATGTTTGTTGTTACGTTCTTTCCAGATACTCCATGCGGCAGTCAGGAATAGCTCCATGAAAAGAGGCATGTTCCGGTTATTTTGGCGCATACAACTTTTTGTAGGCGAGGTTGTCCCCGATTCCACGAAATTCCAAGGCTGGACCAACATTCAAGATCTTGAATTGACACTCAATAAAGAGGTGTTCCAGTGTTTCCTCAATGTGCAGCCCACATAGGATGCAATCATAGTCATTTCCTATATTGTAATGCCTCCTCTTGAGCATATTTCGCGTGTTTAGTCGGTCAGAAAGGAGCAGCCATCCAAAAACTTTAATTTTCATGGTGGATTTTGATTTCCAGAGCCAGCCAAACGCCTGATGAGCCCTCACGTCTCTGAAGTAAAAAGTGTAGTATCTGTGAGCTGTGTATTTTCCCGTGCCCCAAATATAGGTCCAAATATCTGGTTCATTGGATAAAGCTGTTTCCCTCGTGTCTGCTTGTAGTTGGCGCACCTCTGCATGGGCCTGTGCCGAGAGAGGCAGATGAAACGCCTCATTCAATGACGTGATGGACAAGAAATCCCTCACAGAGATGTCTTCATTGGTTGTGTAGGATAGTGCACGCGGGTACTTCTCATCAAATGTGGTGTCCGTCCATAAATCTTTCCAGAAGAGCACATTGGATCCATTATTGACATGAACGATTGAGATACCCCTATATATTGGCATTAGTTTGGCAACATCGCTCCACCAGAATGAACCACAAGGGTCTACAACATGCGGAATTTGATTCGTGTAGTATGTGTCCCATACGAGTTCAACCCAAGGCATGTTCCATCTATTGTAGAATTTATGTAAGTATTTTAGCAAGAGTGCATCGCCTTGGATCCTGAGATCAATCACTCCCAATCCACCACTTTCTTTGGGATGACAAACCATTTCCCAAGAGGCAAGAGAATTGCATTTGTCCCCTTGCTCCGTTTTCTTCGTCCATAGGCACTTCCTTCTAATTTTGTCCAGGAGCTCAATGATTTTGGTAGGCAGTCGAAGCGTGCATAGCGCAAAGATAATGAGCGAAGTGATCACCGAGTTGAGAAGGGAGAGCTTTCCACCGTATGAGATCATGTTGAGAGTAGCTGTCAGTCTTCTCTCCATGGAACAGACCAGAGGCATGAGATCAAGGACAGTTGGTCGAGTGGTTCCAAGCGGGAGCCCTAAATATGTGAAGGGCATCTTGCCAACAACGCATCCAAAGATATTAGCAATCTCTTCAGACTTAGCAGTATTGGCATTAATTGGAATGAGAGTAGATTTGTGGAAATTTATTTTCAAACCAATGGACATAGCATAGTCAGTCAAAATATCCTTGATAACGGCCACTTTGTTATGCGCATCGGTAGCACTAGTATGGTATCATCGGCGTATTGGATGACTGGATACTCTTTTTGATGCGGAGAAGGGAAGGGCAGATGTATTTGATGGCATGCAAAGGCATCGTTGATGGCCTCTTGAAGGAGATCTGCCGCTAGCACAAAAATGAGGGGGGAAAGAGGGTCCCCGCCTCAATTCTACATTTGCAAAGAAATTGGCGCCCGGGAGTACCGTTGAGGAGGACAGAGGATTTTGCTGAAGAGAAGATGCAGCGAATCCAAGTGAGCCATTTGTCATTGAATCCCATGTTTTTCATAATCTCAATCATCGCTTCATGTTCAATTGTATCGAAAGCTTTGGCAAAATCAAGCTTGAGAAGCATGATTTCTTTTTTGGAAGTTTGACATTGATAGATATACTCATATGCCCATGCGAGGAAGTCCTGGATAGTCCTCCCCTTAAGAAACCCATATTGGTTTCTGTGGATAATCTTCAGAATGACTTTATTTGCCAAGATCTTAGTGATGACTTTTAGGCAGCAGTTTAAAAGAGTAATCGGCCTGTAGTCATTAATAGTTTCAGGTGATCCAATTTTTGGAATGAGAGTTATGAATCCATCATTAATGCTTTCCAGATTGGGATCGCCATTATGGAATTGATTGCAGAGATTGTAAAAATCATTTTTAATGATTGGCCAGCAGCTCTTAAGAAAAAGTCCAGTAAAGCCATCCGGGCCCGGTGCCCTATCTGTAGGCATCTCTCGAATAACTTTGTCGATCTCATCATGGGTGAAAGGAAGAGTTAGCTCATCAAGCCCTTCACATTTTTTGATTATCCTAGCAAGATCAAACTTCATGGTACATGAATGTGAGGGTCCCATCCTTTCCTTGAAGGCCTGATAGATGAGTGATTCTTTTCCCGCATGATCTTCAATAGTCGTGCCGTCACTGGTCATCAAAGAGGCAATGTTATTCTTTCTGTATCTTTCCGAGGCCATGGACTGAAAAAACTTTGAAGGTTCATCTCCAAATTGCACCCATCAAATTGTACATCTCTTTTTCCAATAAAGTTGTCGATATCTTAGTAATCTTAGAATGTGTGCTTTGAGTATGCGACGAAAATTTGCTTCAGGCACAGTGAGAGTACGTTTATTTTGAAGGTCATCTAGCTCACAGAGGGCTTTATTTGAGTTTTTGATGGCCACCGAGAGCTTTGAGATACCCTTACTCCAATGTCTGAGATTTCTGCGTAGGCTTTTGAATTTTTTGCATAGGACAGTGGCAGCGTTGGTGGAATGAGCTGGTTTGGCCCAGGAGGTCTCGACAACCGTCATAAATCCCGGGTGCTGAACCCAAAAGGATTCAAATCAAAATAATTTGGATTTGGGTATATTGGTTTCGATGGTAATAACACAGGGTATGTGATCGGAGACAGGTTTACCTAATGGTTTGACCAGGGTTTTTGGATATGACTGAGTCCAATTGGAGCTTGTGAAGAACCAGTCCAGTTGTTCAAGTAAAGGGTCCAATTGCATGTTGCTCCAGGTAAAAGAATGACCTTTAATGGGCAATTCAATTAAGCTCTGACATCTGATGAAGTCATTAAAAGTATTCATATCGTTCATGCTTCCACCTGGTTTGTTACGATTCTCTGGTGCTCGAATAAAATTGAAATCCCCCACAAACAACCAATCTTCAGTGGATGGAATATTAAGATTACACAGCCATTGAATAAAATGTTGTCGTTGATCACCTTGGCATGGCCCATAAACGTTGACGAGTGTCCAGGTTTGGGCAGATTCGGTGGAGCGAAAGCGAGTAACCAGAGCAAAATCTTCAGAATATAAGACATCGACAGAGAAGATTGCACTATTCCAAATTGTGGCAATGCCACCAGAAGCTCCTCGAGACGGTACAAAAGCGAATTGATCAAACCGACGAGGGCAACAAGATTTAACAAAAGGTAGATCAAACGAGGATTTTGTTGTCTCTTGCAAGCAAACAACCGCACAACCACTAGACGAAATAGCATTCGAGAGCGCTATTTGTTTGTCCTTAGAGTTTAGGCCACGGACATTCCAACACAAAACATTCCAATTAACCAAAAGAGGCATTAAAATAAAGATTAAAATGAGAGGGAGCAGAGCTTAATCAGAAGATGTGGGCTCCTCCTCATTGGCGGCCAGCAGGGCATCTTCAGAGAGTTCATCTGCAGGAATAGCACAGAGCATCGTGCCAACTTGTTGGATCACTCGAACTGGTGTCGGTGGTGGTACTTGGCCTTCAGCCTCCTCCTTGATGCATAGAGCAGTCGGAACAGTCCGGGGTTTAACTTTGGAAACCTTCATTTTGCTGTCAGATACCTGATGCACTTTGAACCCATCATATTTATTTGAGCGAGCACTTCGACGCAGGGCTATGGAGCATTCAGGCACAATTGCCTTTCCTTTACGAGTCCGAGATGTACCAGATTCAGAAAGAGGAGGGTTAAAGCCTGGATCATTCGGCATCTCGACCAAAGCAGAGTTGTCAGGAGCAACATCAGACATAGCATGTTGATCCTCCAACGAATTTTCATCAGCAGAGTCCATATTAGTGACCATAGTTTCGTCAGCAGCAGTGACACCCTCAAGCTCCCAGTCAGATGCCTCCTTGATTTCTTCAATAATAATAGAGGAAGAGCTAGTATTGGCAAGGGATTTGGAAGCAGAGATAACTGACAGCAGACCTCTGTTCTCAACCACAGTAATCTGAAAAGTGAGTGAATCATGTTTGAATCTATACCTACCCCTCCAAGGTCCATAAGAAGCCACAAAGGGTCTGACAGCCTCAGTTATGTATGAGTTCAACTGAAACATGGGCAAACAGTCTCACAGGAGCATGGTAGGAGTGAAAGTTCCATGAGAAGAGATGTCCACATGCAATCCATCTACAGACAAAGTCAGACAAATCTCCACGAAGTTGGCAGGCAGGGTTTCAGACTCGTAGCTGCCAGAGTTGATTAAAGAGAGATCTCAGACCTGGCAATTTCAGTACCAGCAGAGTTGGCCAAAGAAGAGCTCCTCGCTTCTTGGGGCCAGAATTGGTTCATGAGAGCCACAGGAACCATAACATAAGATTCAGACACCGTGGCACTAGAGTCAGAGCTGGTATACGCCGAGATGGAATCGTTCCAGGCAGCAGCCAGACTATCCTGAAGATTTTGTGGGGGCACAACACCATGTTCCACTTACAGGCCCTCTCCAGTCAGCCATTGCTGAAAGTTGTACAGAACAGGGGGTTGTTGGGGAGGTGAAGGCGGCCAATTTCCCCATTTGGGGTGCATCTCAATGTCACTTCCTGCATCCACCACAACATTCTCATTTTCCTCCTCATCAGCTGCATCTGCCATCACGTTCTGCGCCATCCAGTTGTGTAATCATGGTCGATACAATTGTTCAAAGATTGAGACCTTCACCGTGCAGTGGATGAGGAATGTCATTTGCAGGTGGCGGATCCTCACCAGCCGGAGGAACATCAGGTATATGAGCATCCCAGTCATTGCTCCGCAAAACTGTGACAGCTACAGTCCGGGAGCGACGTGCCCCCCCAATCTGTCGCACAACCAAACTCTTGGGCACTAAACGCAGATGGATGACTCTAGCTTTAATGAGTACAAACCTCCTATCCCCTCTAGGATTATGCCAATCCACTAGAGCACCAAACGAATCCACAGACTTGTGCAAGTAATGTTGGGTTTGATAGTCATAAGGAAATCCAACATATAAGATCCACACCTCCAGCCCAAAAGAAGTCTGACGCATGTTCAGGGCAGCGTCATGGGGCACAAAGGAGATGATAGTGTGCTCTTCTACTTCATTCTCATCCAACTCAAAGGTGGTACCAACAATAGCATCACGGACCAAAGAGTTTGCAAATCCAAAAACCCCAACTCCCAGAGGATGATCTAGTACTTTAGCAGGGTAGTAATGAGATTCATGAAGCAAACCTTCAATGATATTGCGTAGATCGGCCTTTTGGTGAAAGGGGATGAACCGATTTGCCTCCGCAATGGCCAGGAAATCATGGCGTAATGGAGGGATTGTGGACACCGCCATATCCGCGCGCACCTTGCGATCAGCCGGGCCAAGCTCTATGGTCATGCCCGGCGGGAGGTAAGGGACGACATTGAGGGGATAGTTCTCCATGGATGGGATGGGAGGTGTGGGAGCAGAGGAGCGCACAGACAGCAAGGAGGAATGCGTATCGTCTGCCGTAGCCAGGGCTTTGGGTACCCAGACGCCTCGATGTTTACACGCAGGCCTGGGGCAAGCATCAGTAAGGCGAGCATGTAGGCCGTCAGATGATCTTTGAACGGCTGGGCAACGTTTGATGACAGATGCATTCATAATGGAAGTGTCATTTATGGTATGTATCTGAATCCCCGATAAGACGTGATCATTATCTCCCCGACGAAGATTTCCAGAAAAAGGAGCTACAGTATCTTTGACTGAGTGAGGAGGGGGAAGGCAACCCGAAATTGCCCGATCAGAATATTTTGGCTGCCAAAAGAGATATTTGGTTCCATCAAAACCACACCAACGAGATTGGTGGCCCAGGAACCCGCATGATCGACAAAGAAGTTTGGCTGGGCACTAAAAAAACTCATGGGCCGTGGAACCACAGAGATGACAGGCCTTAGAGAAAAGGACCCGTGGGATAGAAGGGTTGGCCTCAGAGCATTGACATGGTCTATCAAAACATACCTGGCAATATTGACCCGGACAGTTCTTCGCTGAGTGATCAATGTCATCACAGATACTACAAATGGATAATTTATCATAAATGAATTCCATAGGTGGGACCGAAGATAAAACCAGGTATTTGGTTCCAGGATTCGGACTTAAAATTTGTCCCCTCAAAACGTAGCTGCCTCCCCACATTACTGCCAGAGCACTTAATAGGAAAGTCCGCATTAAAGTTACCGAAAACCAGGGAGTTTGGTATTGAATGCTCATTATGGCCGCGAGGAATTTCCAAGTCAGTAATATCCTGTCTGCTGGCCGGAACCTGCCGGACTGTCGCCGGCAACGAGCACAGTTGCATGGGGAGACCAGAAGGGAATACAGAGAACCCAACTTTCTTAATAGTTTCAAGTGATGAGTCCTCAACCAATCCATGAACTGTGGACCCAAAATAGTTCTTCGAACGAATGGCAATTGGTGACCTAGCAGTGATTTCATGGTTCGGTTGATCCAGATGCCAAGTCGAACGATATTCCATAGGTGCATGAACCTAAGGATGGCAATTTTACCCATGGACATGGATACCCATGGATATCCGACCCGAATGGATAGGGTTTGGATATGCTTTTGTGTCCATGGGCGGCACCCAAACCCGACCCGATTATTCATGGGTAGGGCATGGATATAATCTTGTACACGTGGGTATACCCAAACCTGACCCGATAGTATTACTTAATGGGCAAAAATTTGCTATCCCTCTACCCCACAGTCACATGTCACTCCACAATTTTACACTTGTTATCTGAAACATGCAAAAGAAATTGCACAATCCCCATCGTAACTTTTATTAGTTGACATTTAATCCCCTCTATAACATACTCTAGCGCTCCTTAATTTATCACCTTGTTAAATGACTCATCATTCTCATCTATTAGAAAAATGCTAAATGATCTTAAGTTGTTAGTGGATGTTGATTTACCATAAGTTGATGTTTACCATAAGTGAGGCCTAGCCTGCCACGAGGTGAAGAATGGAAGAGTTTATGTTAACATTATGTTATGTCTTATTATATATCTCCAGAGGACCCAATGGATATCTAGTGGATATGGATATCCATCGGGTTTGGACATGGACACAAATTTCCACCCATGGATTTTTTCATGGGCGGGCAAAGACTATGTTCATGGATATGGATATGGATTTGATATTGTTCAACCCGATCCAAACCCGACCCATTGCCATCCTTACATGAACCCCTGGCCTAAAAAGACTGAAATGACATACAAAGTCTGGCCAAACTCGATCCATAAGCCCGTAGATGAAATGACCAACACGATTGGATGCCACAGAGAATCGAAAACGTCGTCCATCCAAATGTTTGACGTGTAGACCAGATGGAAGACCTCCAATGCAACATTGAAGAGCAATAGCAACTGATTCCTCATTGAGAGTGAAAGAGGCCGAAGAGAAGCTGACAACCATAAAGAATTCCTTGCAAGATCCAGAGGGGGAGAAGTGGACAGTAGAGCCAAACCGTCGACGCACCTGATCCGCGACCGCAAGGCCGGGAGAGAAATCCCAGTGTAGGAGACCTTCCATGGAGGGTTGGCTCAGAGGACGCCATTAGGGGTGGTGGAGGTGGGGGACGAGGAAGCCATCAAATATATTTCCTCCTTGATGTTTTCGGGGTATATGAGTATATATATGCGAAAGAAGTCAGTCAGGGGAGCCACGAGGGGCCCTCGAGGGTGGGGGGCGCGCCCACCCCCCCTAGGGCGCGCCTCCTTGCCTCGTGGCTTCCTCGGTTGCTTCCTGACGTCCACTCCGAGTCTCCTAGATTGCGTTTGTTCCAAAAATAAATCTCCCGAAGGTTTCATACCGTTTGGACTCCGTTTGATATTCCTTTTCTCCGAAACACTGAAATAGGCAAAAAAACAGCAATTTGGACTGGGCCTCCGGTTAATAGGTTAGTTCAAAAAATAATATAAAAGTGTATAGTAAAGCCCATTAAACATCCAAAACAGGTAATATAATAGCATGGAACAATCAAAAATTATAGATACGTTGGAAACGTATTAGGAACTTCCCTCGCGGAGGGGGAAATCATCATCATCATCATCACCAACAACTCTCCCATGTTGGGGAGGGAAATATCCATCAACATCTTCAACAACACAATCTCCTCTCAAACCCTAGTTCATCTCTTGTATTCAATCTCTGTACCAAAACTATAGTTTGGTACTTGTGGGTGACTAGTAGTGTTGATTACATCTTGTAGTTGATTACTATATGGTTTATTTGGTGAAAGACTATGTGTTCAGATCCATTATGCTATTTAATACCCCTATGATCTTGAGCATGATTACCATTTTTGAGTAGTTACTTTTGTTCTTGAGGTCATAGGAGAAATCTTGTTGCAAGTAATCATGTGAACTTAATATGTGTTTGATATTTTGATGATATGTATGTTGTGATTCCCTTAGTGGTGTCATGTGAACGTCGACTACATGACACTTCACCATACTTGGGCCCAAGTGAATGCATTGTGGAGTAGTTATTAGATGATGGGTTGCGAGAGTGACAGAAGCTTAAACCCTAGTTTATGCGCTATTCCATAAGGGGTTGATTTGGATCCAAAAGTTTAATGCTATGGTTAGATTTATTCTTAATACTTTTCTCATAGTTGCAGATGCTTGCGAGGGGGTTAATCATAAGTAGGAGGTTTGTTCAATTAAGAACAACACCTAAGCACCGGTCCACCCACATATCAAATTATCAAAGTAGCGAACACAAATCAAACCAACATGATGAAAGTGACTAGATGAAAGTCCCGTGTACCCTCAAGAACGCTTTGCTTATAATAAGAGATCGTTTTGGCCTATCCTTTGCCTCAAAAGGATTGGGCTACCTTGCTGCAATTTTGTTACCGTCATCGTTACTTGCTCGTTACCGATTACCTTTCTATCAAACTACTCGTTACTTACAATTTCAGTGCTTGCAGACATTACCTTGCTGAAAACCACTTGTCATTTCCTTCTGCTCCTCGTTGGGTTCGACACTCTTACTTATTGAAAGGACTATGATTGATCCCCTATACTTGTGGGTCATCAAGGCTCTTTTCTTGCATCATTGCCGAGGAGTGAATCCTCTTGGTAAGTGGAAATCGGTAAGGAAAAATTATTACTACGTGCTGAAATTTATTGTCACTTGTTACTATGGAGAACAATCCTTTGAGGGGTTTATTCAGGGTATCTTCACCTCGACCGGAACCACAATTATTTACCCCTCAACCTACTACACCTACTGAAAATATTGGTCATAAAATTCCTTTGGGTATGATAGAACAACTGCTAGCTAATCCTTATGCAGGAGATGGAACCGAACATCCTGATATGCACTTGATATATGTGGATGAAATTTGTGGATTATTTAAGCTTGCAGGTTTACTCAGAGATGAAGCTAAAATAAGGTTTTCCCTCCATCTTTGAAGGGAAAAGCATTGGCATGGTATAGGCTATGAGATGATATTGGATCTTGGAATTAGAATCGATTGAAATTGGAATTTCACCAAAAAAAATTATCCTATGCATCTAGTTCATCGTGATCGGAATTATATATATAATTTTTGGTCTCGTGAAGGATAAAGTATTGCTCTAGCTTGGGGGAGGCTTAATTCAATGTTATATTCATGCCCCAATCATGAGCTCTCAAGAGAAATTATTATTCAGACTTTTTATGCTCGGCTTTCTCGTGATGATCAGTCCATGCTTGATACTTCTTGTACTGGTTCCTTTATGAAGAAGACTATTGAATTCAGGTGGGATCTTTTAGAAAGAATTAAATGCAACTCTGAAGATTGGGAACTCGACGAAGAACATGAAGAAGAAAGATAATTGAAGGTTCTGAAGAAGCACTGAGTTGCTATTGGATATACTCTTGATGACTTAAAGGGCATTAGGCCCACTCTCTGTCAGCACAAAATTAATATGGAGCTTGATGCTAAACCCGTTGTTGATCACCAACGACCTTTAAATCCTAAAATGAAAGAAGTGGTAAGAACTGAAATATTGAAGCTTTTGGAAGCAGGTATAATCTATCACATAGCTGATAGTAAATGGGTAAGTCCTGTTCATTGTGTCCCTAAAAAGGGAGGTATTACCGTTGTTCCTAATGACAAGAATGAACTTATTCCACAAAGAATTGTCACAGGCTATAGAATGGTAATTGATTTTAGAAAATTAAATAAAGCTACTAGAAAAGATCATTACCCTCTACCTTTTATTGATCAAATGCTAGAAAGGTTTTCAAAGCACACACATTTTTGCTTCCTTGATGGATACTCCGGTTTTTCTCAAATACCTGTCTCACAACCTGATCAAGAGAAAACCACCTTTACTTGTCCCTTTGGAACTTATGCTTATAGACGTATGCCTTCTGGTTTATGTAACGCACCTGCTACCTTACAAAGATGTATGACTGCTATATTCTCTGATTTTTTTGAAAAGACTGTTGAGGTTTTCATGGATGATTTTTCCGTCTACGGAACTTCTTTTAATGATTGCTTAAGAAACCTTGATCGAGTTTTGCAGAGATGCGAGAAAACTAATCTTGTCTTGAATTGGGAGAAGTGCCACTTTATGGTTATTGAAGGTATTGTCTTGGGACATAAAATTTCTGAACGAGGTATTGAGGTGGACAAACTAAAGTTGATGCAATTGAGAAGATGCCATTTCCTAAAGATATCAAAGGTATTCATAGTTTCCTCAGTCATGTTGGTTTCTGTAGGAGGTTTATTAAAGACTTCTCTAAAATTTCTAGGCCTCTTACAAATCTTTTACAAAAGGATGTTCCATTTGTTTTTAATGATGCTTGTGTAGAAGCCTTTGAAACACTTAAGAAAGCCTTAATTTCTGCACCTGTTGTTCAACCACCTGATTGGAGCCTTTTGAAATTATGTGTGATGCTAGTGACTATGTTGTTGGTTCTATTCTAGGACAAAGAGTTGATAAGAAATTAAATGTTATTCATTATGCTAGTAAAACTCTAGACAATGATCAACGTAATTATGCTACTACTGAAAAAGAATTCTTAGCAGTGGTGTTTGCTTGTGATAAATTTAGATCTTACATTGTTGATTCTAAAGTGATTGTTCACACGGATCATGCTGCTATAAAATATCTTATGGAAAAGAAAGATGCTAAACCTAGACTTATTAGGTGGGTTCTTTTGCTACAAGAATTTGACTTGCATATCACTGATAGAAAAGGAGCTGAGAACCCCGTAGCTAATAACTTGTCTAGGTTAGAAAATATTCTTGATGACCCACAACCGATTAATGATAGTTTTTCGGATGAACAATTAGCTGCAATAAATGTTTCTCATAACACTCCTTGGTTTTCTGACTATGCAAATTAAATTGTTGCTAAATATATACCACCTAGCTTCACATACCAACAAAAGAAAAAATTCTTCTATGATTTAAGACATTACTTTTGGTATGGTCCACATCTTCATAAAGGAGCAGATGGTATTATTAGACGTTGTGTACCTGAGCATGAACAGGAACAAATCCTATAGAAATGTCACACTAAAGCTTATGGAGGACATCATGCAGGAGATAGAACTGCTCATATGGTATTGCAATCCGGTTTTTATTGGCCTACTCTCTTCAAAGATGCTTGTAAGTTTGTTTTATCTTGTGATGAATGTCAAAGAATTGGAAATATTGGTAAGCGTCGGGAAATGCCTATGAATTATTCTCTTGTTGTTGAACCATTTGATGTATGGGGATTTGATTACATAGGACCTTTTCCTTCATCTAATGGGTATACTCATTTTTTGGTTGTTTTGATTATGTTACTAAGTGGACAGAAGCTATTCCAACTAGTAGTGTTGATCACAACACCTCTATTAAAATGCTTAAGGAAGTCATTTCCCCAAGGTTTGGAGTCCCTAGATATTTAATGACTGATGGTGGTTCACACTTTATTCATGGTGCTTTACGTAAAATGCTTGCTAAATATCATGTTAACCATAGAATTGCATCACCCTATCATCCTCAGTCTAGTGGTCAAGTTGAACTTAGCAATAGAGAAATAAAGTTAATATTACAAAAAACTGTCAATAGGTCCCGAAAGAATTGGTCTAAGAAATTAGATGATGCACTTTGGGCCTATAGAACAGCATATAAAAATCATATGGGTATGTCTCCTTATAAAATGGTTTATGGGAAAGCTTGTCATTTGCCTCTTGAGTTAGAACATAAAGCATATTGGGAAATTAAAGAACTCAAATATGATTTCAAACTTGCTGGTGAAAAGAGGTTATTTGATATTAGCTCACTAGATGAATGGAGAACCCAAGCTTATGAAAATTCCAAGTTATTTAAAGAAAAGGTTAAAAGATGGCATGATAAGAGAATCCAAAAGCGTGAGTTTAAAGTTGGAGGATATGTTCTTTTGTACAACTCTTGTTTCAGATTCTTTGCAGGCAAACTCCTCTCCAAATGGGAAGGACCCTATGTTATCGAGGAGGTTTATCGATCTGAAGCCATCAAAATAAATAATGCCGAAGGTACTAACTCGAAAGTTATTAATGGGCAAAGAATAAAACATTATATCTCAGGTATGCCCATTAATGTTGAAAGCAATATTATCCAAACTATGACACCGCAAGAACACATAAAAGAAACCTTCCGGAACACTCGAGAATCGTGAAAAAGAGGAGGTACGTGTTACGGTAAGTAAATGGACTCCGAAAAATCTGCAAAAATATTTTCTATCCGTTTTGGAATATAACAAAACTTAGGAAAATAATAAACAACCAGGAAGGCACCCCTGGTGGGCACGCCAAGCGCGCCCAGGTGGGTTGTGCCCACCTCGGGTACCTTCTGGACTCCGTTTTTCTTCCATTTGATTGCTTCCCAAGATGAAAAAAATCTTTATATACCCCCTGAACCTATTGACCTATGTATCGCAGAGAAATCTTTTGTTTTCTTTTCTTGTTGTTTTCGGTCAGATCTGTTAAGCCAAGCATCATGTCTTCTTCTTCCTCCAACAACATGGAAGAGGATGCTTGGTTGATGAAGATCGAGCTGAAGAGAAAAGAGCCCGTAGAAGTCGTCAAAGGGGACAAGAACAAGGAGGCTGCTGGAGATCAAGCACTGGTGGTTGAGCAGGCCTGGCCTGCCGAGGAAGAAGAAGAAGATATCCTTAAACCTTACTATGATCATCTCATCCCCGCCGAGAACAAAGCCTTTCGGATCATCAAAACAGTTCATGTGCAAAATAAATATCTCACCCGTGAAAATATTCTGTTGCAAGAGCACATCATCGCCCTACGGAGCGTCATCCGTAGATTGGAGAATCTCTTGATCATGAAGGACAAGATCGCTGCCACTTCACTACCTCCTTCTACATCACCAAAGGAGACTTGAGTATCGGGTATGGGCACTCCCCTTGGCTTGTGCCAAGCTTGGGGGGAGGTGCCCCGGTATCGTATCACCTCCACTATCTTTTGCCTTTACTTACCTAGGTTTGATCCATAGTTATCTTTTGCTTTAGATGAATAAAAGTTTAGTTCAATCCTTTCTTTTCGAGAGTTTGCTCAGTGATCTATCTTTGTAATCATGTGCGAGATATATAATAAAGTTTAGTTTGAGTTTTGTTTTATTTACTTTCTTGTTCAATAAAAAGAAAGGAAATAAATGAAAAAGATCATTTGCTAATCTTGTGTAAGTAATGACATCACATAAGGAAGAGTATAAGTAGAAAATTTTATTGGAGATTGACAAACATAGCATTGGTCAATGATGCAATTCATGAAAGAATTAATAAGGGAAGAGAAGATTCACATGCAAATATACTATCTTGGACATCTTTTGTGATTGTGAGCCCCATCAAAATATTATATGCCAAAATTGTTGACGTTGGACAAGGAAGACAACGTAATGATTTATGTTTGCTCATATTCACATAGAAGTTATATTGTCATAGATCCTTCAACATGTGGTGCTTGCCCCCCATATTTGCTAGCCAAAGATTCCGCACTAAGTTGAGATACTACTTGTGCATCCAAAAACCCTTAAACCCAAATCTTATTTTGAAGAGTCCACCATGCCTACCTAAGGATTGAGTAAGGTCCTTCAAGTAAGTTGTTATCGGTGCAATAAGGCAATAAAAATGCTTATAAAAGTGTTAGATCATTTAGTGTAAGAAAAAGTTGAGCATTGTACGAACTTGTGATGGCAAAGAATAAAAGCGACAAACTGCATAATAAAGGTTGCTATCATAGGGGGCAATATGACGCGACGTTCTTTTGCACTAAGGGATTGAGCATACAAACAAAAAAGCGCATGGCAACCTCTGCTTCCCTCTGCGAAGGGCCTATATTTTAATTTCATGTATTTACTTTTATGCAACAGTCAAAGTTCTTCTCACTATTCCTTTTTATTTTATCTTTTGGCAAGCATCATGCGGTGAGGAAAGATCTAGGCACATATATCCAGTTGGATATGGGTAGCATGAGTTATTATTGTTGACATCACCCTCGAGGTGAGTATGTTGGGAGGCAAAACTATAAGCCCCTATCCTTCTATGTGTCCGGTTGAAACGTTTTGCTCATGTGTATGCGGAGATTGTTAGCAATCATAGAAGACTATATGATGGTTGAGTATGTGGACTTGCCAAAAAGGCTTCGATATGTGACCCTTCCTGAAAAGATGATGAACTGTAGTTGCAAAGTTGACTGAGAACATAGTTTTTTGGTTTTCAATAGAGTTTATGCTTTATACTTCGATGTTGTGATGAATTGTTACTTGTTCATGAGAAGTCTATGATAAAGTTTTATATTAAAGTTTGTTGCTGTTATAATAATATACATGATGCTTCTATGTCTGTATTTTGTTTTTATCGACACCTCTGTCTCTAAGCATGTGGACATGTTTTTCGATTTCGATTTTCGCTTGAGGACAAGCGAGGTCTATAAGCTTGGGGGAGTTGATACGTCCATTTTGCATCATGTTTTCCTACTGTTATTTATAATGTTTTTATGCATAATAATGTTGTTTGGAGTAATTCTAGTGCCTTTTCTCTCATAATATGCAAGGTTCACACAAAGAGGGAGAATTCCGACAGCTGGAAATCTGGACCTAAAAAAGCTACGTCAAGCTACCTATTCTGCACAACTCCAAATGAGCTGAAACTTCACGAGGATTTTTTATGGAATAAATAAGAATTATTGGAGCAAGTAACTACCAAAGGGAGCCCACCAGGTGGGCACAACCCACCTGGGCGCGCCAGGGAGCCCAGTCGCACCTTGGTGGGTTGTGCCCTCCTCGGCCCACCTCCGGTGCCCCTCTTCTAGTATATCAGTCATTTTGACCTAGAAAAAAAATAAGGAGAGGACTTTCAGGACGAAGCGTCGCCGTATCGAGGTGGAACTTGGGCAGGAGCACTTTTGCTCTCCGGCGGAGCGATTCCGCCGAAGGAACTCCCCTACCAGAGGGGGAAATCATCGTCATCATCATCACCAAAAAATCTCCCATCTTGGGGAGGGCTATCTCTATCAAAATCTTCAACAACACCATCTCCTTTCAAACCCTAGTTCATCTCTTGTGTTCAATCTTTGTACCGGAACTATAGATTGGTACTTGTGGGTGACTAATAGTGTTGATTACATCTTGTAGTTGATTACTATATGGTTTATTTGGTGAAAGACTATGTGTTCAGATCCATTATGCTATTTAATACCCCTCTGATCTTGAGCATGATTACCATTTGTGAGTAGTTACTTTTGTTCTTGAGGTCACGGGAGAAATCTTGTTGCAAGTAATCATGTGAACTTAATATGTGTTCGATATTTTGATGATATGTATGTTGTGATTGCCTTAGTGGTGTCATGTGAACGTCGACTACATGACACTTAACCATACTTGGGCCTAAGGGAATGCATTGTGGAGTAGTTATTAGATGATGGGTTGCGAGAGTGACAGAAGCTTAAACCCTAGTTTATGCGCCCGTAAGGGGCTGATTTGGATCCAAAAGTTTAATGCTATGGTTAGATTTATTCTTAATACTTTTCTCGTAGTTGCGGATGCTTGCGAGGGGGTTAATCATAAGTAGGAGGTTTGTTCAAGTAAGAACATCACCTAAGCACCGGTCCACCCACATATCAAGTTAGCAAAGTAGCGAACACAAATCAAACCAACATGATGAAAGTGACTAGATGAAATTCCCGTCTACCCTCAAGAACGCTTTGCTTATAGTAAGAGACCGTTTTGGCCTATCCTTTGCCTCAAAAGGATTATGCTACCTTGCTGCACTTTTGTTACCGTTACTGTTACTTGCTCGTTACAAATTACCTTGCTATCAAACTACTCGTTACTTACAATTTCAGTGCTTGCAGACATTACCTTGCTGAAAACCGCTTGTCATTTCCTTATGCTCCTCGTTGGGTTCGACACTCTTACTTATCGAAAGGACTACGATTGATCCCCTATACTTGTGTGTCATCAATGGGCATCCAAGAGGGATATATAAAAACTTTCATATAAAGAGCATTTGAATACTATGAGAAGTTTGATTCCTTGCATTTGTTTTGAGATATAACGATGGTGATATTAGAGTCATGCTAGTGAGTAATTGTGGATTGGTAGAAATATTTGTGTTAAAGTTTGTGATTCCCGTAGCATGCACGTATGGTGAACCGTTATGTGATGAAGTCGGAGCATGATTTATTTAATAATTATCTTCCTTTGTGTGGAGGTCAGGATTGTGTGATGGTTAACTCCGACCAACCCTTCCCTTAGGAGCATGCGTGTAGTACTTTGTTTCGATAGCTAATATTTTTTTGCAATAAATATGTGAGTTCTTTATGACTAATGTTGAGTCCATGGATTATATGCACTCTCACCCTTCAACCATTGTTAGCCTCTCTAATACCGCACAATTCTTGACGATGCATTAAACCCACCATATACCTTCCTAAAAACAGCCACCATACCTACCTATTATGGCATTTCCATCGACATTCCAAGATATATTTCCATGCAGCTTACTTCGTTCCGTTTATTATGACACGCAATATCATTGTCATATTGTTCTCATATGCATGAGGCATTCTATAGAGTCATATTTTGTTCTAGAATTGAGTTGTAATTCTTGAGTTGTAAGTAAATAAAAGTGTGATGATCATCATTATTAGAGCATTGTCCCATGTGAGGAAAGTATGATGGAAGCTATGATTCCCTCACAAGTTGGGATGAGTCTCCGGACTTTACAAAAAAAATAAAAGAGGCCAAAGAAGCCCAAATAAAAAAAGGCCAAAAGAAGCCCACAAAAAAAGGAAGAAAATATGAGAGAAAAAATGAGAGAAAAGAGAGAAGGGGCAATGCTACTATCCTTTTACCACACTTGTGCTTAAAAATAGCACCATGATCTTCATGGTACAGAGTCTCATATGTTGTCACTTTCATATACTAGTGGCAATTTTTCATTATATAACTTGGCTTGTATATTCCAATGATGGGCTTCCTCAAATTGCCCTAGGTCTTCGTGAGCAAGCGAGTTGGATGCACACCCACTTAGTTTCTTTTTGTGCTTTCATACACTTATAACTCTAGTGCATCTGTTGCATGGCAATCCCTACTCGCTCACATTGATATCTATTGATGGGCATCTCCATAGCCTGTTAATACGCCTAGTTGATGTGAGACTATCTCCTTCTTTTTGTCTTCTCCACAACCACCATATTCTATTCCACTTATAGTGCTATATCCATGGCTCACGCTCATGTATTGCGTGAAAGTTGAAAAAGTTTGAGAATACTAAAGTATGAAACAATTGCTTGACTAAAACTGGGGTTGTGCATGATTTAATACTTTGTGCGATGAATATGGAGCATAGCCAGACTATATGATTTTGTAGGGATAACTTTCTTTGGCCATGTTATTTTGAGAACACATGATTGCTTTATTAGTATCCTTGAAGTATTATTGTTTTTATGTCAACATAAAATTTTGTTTTGAATCTTATGGATCTGAATATTCATGCCACAATGAAGAAAATTACATAGATAAATATGTTAGGTAGCCTTCCATATGAAAAAAAAAATTTGTTTTTATCATTTACCTACTCGAGGACGAGCATGAATTAAGCTTGGGGATTCTTGATACGTCTCCAATGTATCTATGTATCTATCATTTTTTTATTGTTCAATGCTATTATATTATCTGTTTTGGATGTTTTATATGCATTAATATGCTATTTTACATTATTTTTGGGACTAACTTAGTGACCTAGAGCCCGGTGCCAGTTTCTGTTTTTTCCTTGTTTTTGAGTTTTACAGAAAAGGAATATCAAATGAAGTTCAAACTGAATAAAACTTTCACGATGATTTTTCTTGGACCAAAAGACACCCACGGGACTTGGAGATGAAGTCAGAGGAGGCCCGAGGCGGCAACAAGCCTCAGGGGGCGCCCTAAGGGGGGCGCCCTGAGGGCTTGTGGGCCCCTCGGAGCTCCTCCAACCCTAATCTTGGCGTATAAATTCCCAAATATTCCCAAATGACCAGAAGTGCCCACCAAAATACTTTTTCGCCGCCGAACCTTCTATACCCGTGAGATCCCATCATGGGGGCCTTTTTCGGCACCCTGCCAGAGGGGGATTCGATCATGGAGGGCTTCTACATCAACTCTATTGCCCTTTCGATGAAGCGTGAGTAGTTTACCATAGACCTACGGGTCCATAGCTAGTTCTAGATGGCTTCTTCTCTCTCTTTGATCTTCAATACAATGTTCTCCTCGATGTTCTGGGAGATCTATCCGATGTAATATTCTTTTGCGGTGTGTTTGTCGAGATCCGATGAATTGTGGATTTATGATCAGATTATCTATGAATATTATTGGAGTCTTCACTGAATTCTTAGATGCATGGTTTGATATATTTGTATTTCTCTTCGAATTATCGGTTTGGTTTGGCCAACTAGATTGGTTATTCTCGCAATGGGAGAGGTGCTTAGTTTTGGGTTCAATCTTGCGGTGTCCTCACCCAGTGACAATGTAGGGGTAGCGAGGCACGTCTTGTATTGTTGCCATCAAGCATAAAAAGATGGGGTTTTCATCATATTGCTTGAGTTTATCCCTCTACATCATGTCATCCTACTTAAGGCATTACTCCGTTCTTACGAACTTAATACTCTAGATGCATGCTGGATAGCGATTGATGTGTGGACTAATAGTAGTAGATGCAGACAGGAGTCAGTCTACTTGACACGAACATGATGCCTTGGATATGGTCATAACTTTGGGCTTTTCTATCAATTGCTTGATGGTAATTTGTTCACCCATCGTATGTTTTCTTTCAAGAGAGAAGCCTCTGGTGAAACCTATGCCCCCTGGTCTATTTTGCATCATATATTTTCATATCCATAAGCCAAAAAAACCAAAAATACCAGCTGAGTTTTATTTACTTTTACTTTTTTTACGTTTTAGTAATCTTTTATATCTATCTCTATCAGATCTCATCCTTGCAAGTGACCGTGAAGGGATTGACAACCCCTTTATCGTGTTGGGTGCAAGTGTTTGATTGTTTGTGCAGTTGCATAGATTGGAGACTTGCGTGTACCTCCTACTGGATTGATACCTTGGTTCTCAAACTGAGGGAAATACTTATCTCTATTTTGCTGTGCCACCCTTTCCTCTTCAAGGGAAAAACCAACGCAAGCTCAAGAAGTAGCAAGTTCCAGGCAGAGCGTCGTAGCAGGATCTACATGTGAAGCGGAGTATATAGCTGCTTCAGAAGCGGCACATGAGGGAGTCTGGATGAAGGAATTCATATCCGATCTAGGAGTTATACCTAGTGCATCGGATCTGATGACTCTATTTTGACAACACTCGCGCCATTGCCAAGGAGCCGAGGTTTCACAAGAAGACCAAGTACATCAAGCGCGCTTCAACTCTGTTCATAATTATCTTAAGGATGAAGACATAGACATTTGCAAAGTACACATGGATCTGAATGTGGCAGATCCGTTGACTAAACCTCTTCCATGAGGAAAACATGATCACCACCAGAACTCTATGGGTGTGAGATTCTTAACGTGACTCTAGTGCAAGTGGGAGGCTATTGGAAATATGCCCTAGAGGCAATAATAAAATGGTTATTATCATATTTCCCGTTCATGATAAATGTTTATTATTCATGCTAGAATTGTATTGACCGGAAACTTAAATACATGTGCGAATGCATAAACTACACTGTGTCCCTAGTGAGCCTCTACTAGAATAGCTCGTTGATCAAAGATGGTTAAGGTTTCCTAACCATAGACATGAGTTGTCATTAGGAGAATGATGTGATGGACAAGACCCAACTGTAAGCTTAGCAACAGAATGTATCTCTTAGTTATTTGCTACAACTTTCTTCATGTCAAGTATCTGTTCCTTAGACCATGATATCATGTCACTCCCGGACACTAGAGGAATACCTTGAATGCTATCAAACGTCAATTCATAACTGGGTGATCATAAAGGTGCTCTACATGTATCTCCGAAGGTGTCTGTTGGGTTGCATGGATCGAGACTGGGATTTGTTGCTCCGTGTGACGGAGAGATGTCTCTGGACCCTCTCGGTAATACAACATCACAAGAAGCTTCATGTGACTAATGTGTTTAGTCACGGGATCTTGTATTATGGAATGAGTAAATAGACTTTGCCAGTAACGAGATTGAACTAGGTATGAAGATACCGATGATCGAATCTCGGGCAAGTAACATATCGCCAGACAAAGGGAACTATATACGAGATTAACTGAATCCTCAACATCATGGTTCAACCGATGAAGATCTTCATAGAATATGTAGGAACCAATATGACCATCCAGGTTCTGCTATTGGTTATTGGCTGGAGAAGAGTTTCGGTCATGTCTGGATAGTTCTCAAACCCGCAGGTCGCGCGCTTAACGTTCATTGACGCTAGAGTAGTATTGGGATATGTACATTGGTGACCGAAGGTTGTTCGGAGTCCCGGATGAGATCTCGGACATCACGAGGAGTCCTAGAATGGTTCAGAGGCAAAGATTTACATGGGGGCAAGTTTTGTTCGGGTTTCAGAAAGGTTCAGGGGTCCATCGGGGGCACCGAAGGGTTACGAAGGTCCATCGGAGGGACCAACCAGCCCGAGAGACCCACATGGACCCTTTGTGGGTGCCCTAGGCCTACATGGGCTAGGATAGCCTCACCCCACGAGGCCCATGCGGCCAAAGGGGGGTATCCACCCTCTGACCGAGTTGGGGGGGGGGGGCTCCCTGGTTTGGAAGAGGAGCATCCGCCCCCTGACTTGGATTGGAAGGGGCCCGCCACCCCTGGCTTGGAGGGGGGCTGATACGTCTCAAACATATCTATAAATTTTTATTGTTCCATGCTATTATATTATCATTCTTGGATGTTTTACCATCATTTCATTTTATAGCAACTTTATATCATTTTTTGGGACTAACCTATTGACATAGTGCCAAGTGCCAGTTGTTGTTTTCTGCTTGTTTTTTACATCGCATGAAATCAATACCAAACGAAGTCCAAACGCAACAAAACTTTTTGTGGATTTTTTGGACCAGAAGACATACAGTGGGCCAAAGAAGTACCGAAGAGGGGTCCGAGGTGAGCACAAGACACCTGGGCGCGCCTGGAGGCCCAGGTGGGTTGTGCCCACCTCGGTGACCTCCCGCACTGCCTCTTTTCTCTATAAATACCCCAATATTCCAGAAACCCTAGGGGAGTCGACGAAAATCAATTCCAGCCGCCGCAAGTTCCAGAACCACCAGATCCAATTTAAACACCATCATGGAGGGGTTCATCATCCTCATTGGTGCCTCTATGATGATGTGTGAGTAGTTCATTCTAGACCTACGGGTCAGTAGTTAGTAGCTAGATGGCTTCCTCTCTCTCTTGATTCTCAATACATTAGTCTCTTGGAGATCTATTTGATGTAACTCTTTTTGCGGTGTGTTTGTTGGGATCCGATGAACTTTGACTTTATGATCAGATCCATGTTTTTATCCATGAAAGTTATTTGAGTCTCTTCTGTAACGCCCGGATAATCATGCTACGGTAATCTCACGTTAATGGTGCCACGTCACCTCTGTCACTGTAGTTAATCTCGGGTTAATTCGAAACCGTTTCAAAATTCAAATTCAAATTAATGTCAACAATAAAAAAATTCTAATATATAAAACAAAATGTTCGGGCTGTGCCAAAAATGGCATAGGTATTTATAGTGCAGCAAATTCATTTTTAGAAATGGCCTAAATGATTTAAAATGAAATAAAACAGAACAGAAAATGAATAAAAGAAAGAAAATACAAAGGAGAAAACAAACTAACGAAAAAAAAGAAACCCAGCCGACCACTCCCCCCCCCCACTCCCCTTATCCACCCCCCAGGGCCCGAACCGCCACCGACACTCCCCACTCCTCCCCGAAAATATCTCCTCCCCCCCCCTCTCTCCCCCGAATTGGATCGGGATCGAGGAGGAGGCCACCGACGCCGTCGCCCGTCGCCACCAGGAGACCACGCCGCCTCGCCGAACTCCCCCACCGGCCTGCTTCCTCCACCTCAACGGCCTGCCTCCTCGTCGCCCGATCGTCGACGTCAACCGCCTCGCGCCCCGCTGCCATTCCCCCTACGGCGCCAGTGAGCCCCGCCTCGCTCCCTCCCTCTCCCTCGTGAGCTCGCGCTCGTCGCCGCGGATCTCGCTGATCTCGCCCGCGGTTGACGCGCTCCGGCCGCGTCCGATGCGTGCTCACCACGTCGTGCCCGCGCCCGCACCACGCCCGTCCGCCACCATCGTCGTCCTTGCTATACCCATTGTTGCGCGTCCGCGGCCACCCGACTGAGCCACGCTGGCCGTGTTTCGCCCACACCACCTCCTCGCGCCCAAGGACATCGTGGGCAGCCCGCACGGCGCACTCCAGCCAGAGCCAACTCGCACGGCGCGCCGCTTCGCCGCACGCCCGCCGAGCCTAGTCGCAGCCGCCCATGCTCGTCGTCCCGCTTTGGCCTCAGTAAGCGCCGCCATGCTCACGGCAGCCACCGCGGCCGCCCCCTTCCATGGTCGTCTCAGGCGTGCGGGCACTTCTTCGCCCGCACCCGACGCCCGCTAACCCGCATCGGCCCCCTGGGCCTATGACATATGGCCCCGCCCCAGAACGTTTATTAAAAAAGAATTAAAAAATAAATAAATAAATAATAAAAATAATTAATTAATTAATTAACTAATTAATTAACTCTGATTAAATTAACTAATTATGATTAATTAACCTAATGACTAATTAACCTAATTAACTATTGTTAATTAACTAACAGAGTTTGACAAGTGGGACCCATGCATAAGTTTGACTAAGTCAACAGAATTTGTTGATCACTTGATCGACTTCTTGAAGGTCTTTGTTGACCAATCGATAATGGCCCCATCTGTCGATTTGACTTAGTCAATCCTGTTGATCGGCTGATGTCAACATGACATCATGCTGATGTCATCAATCCAATTTCGAATTAAATTAAAGGATTAATTAAATTCCAGAAATTTGTAAATCTTTAGAAAATCATATCTTTTTATCCGTAACTCGGATTAAATTATTTTCAACATGAAAGTTGCTTAGAACGACAAGACGAATCCGGATACGCAACCCGTTCGTCCGCCACACATCCCTAACCTATCGAACTCGCAACTTTCCCCCTCCGGTTCATCTGTCTGAAAACGCGAAACACCGGGAATACTTTCCCGGATGTTTCCCTCCTTCATCGGTATCACCTCATACCGCGTTAGGGCACCCCTAGCACCGATACTTGTCTTGTCATGCATCGCTATGCATCTGTTTGCTTAATATTTATTGTTTATTTCCCCCTCTTCTCTCGCTAGACACCAAGACCGACGCCGCTGCTACCCAGTACGACTACGGTGTTGACGACCCCTCTCTCTTGCCCGAGCAACCAGGCAAGCCCCCCCCCCCTTGATCACCAGATATGGCCTATTCTTCTCTATATTGCTTGCATTAGAGTAGTGTAGCATGTTACTGCTTTCTGTTAATCCTATCCTGATGCATAGCATGTCCTTGCTACTACCCTTGATACCTTTACCTGCAATCCTACATGCTTAGTATAGGATGCTAGTATTCCATCTGTGGCCCTACATTCTTGTCCATCTGTTGTGCTATACTATCGGGCTGTGATCACTCGGGAGGTGATCACGGGTATATACTATTACTTTATACATGATACATATGGTGACTAAAGTCGGGTCGGCTCGTGGAGCATCCGCGAGTGATTCACTTGATTAAATTTGAAAGGACCTTTGTCCCAATGACCCTCTGTGTGGATCTTTGTGGCGGAGCGTCAGGGCAGGTTGAGACTACCTGGGTAAGAGGTGGGCCTGGCCCTGGTCGGTGTCCGCGGTCACATCATTAACATGCTTAACGAGATCTTGGTATTTGATCTGAGTCTGGCCATTTGGTCTATACGCACTAACCAACTACGTGGGAAAGATATGGGCACTCGGCGTCGTGGTATCAGCTGAAGCCTTCGTGACGTCAGCGACTGAGCGGCGCGCGTCGGATTGGACTGGAACGCCTGCTAGGCTAGGTCTGCTTCCGGCACAGACGCAACATGGTGTGCTAAGGGCGATGGGCTCAGACCCCTGTGCGCTTAGGTTTAGACCGGCGTGTTGACCTCTCTGTTGTGCCTAGGTGGGGCTGCGACGTGTTGATCTTCCGCCGTCGGGCATGACCCAGAAAAGTGTGTCCGGCTAAATAGGATCAAGCGTGTTGGGTTATGTGGTGCACCCCTGCAGGGAAGTTTATCTATTCGAATAGCCGTGATCTTCGGTAACAGGACGACTTGGAGTTGTACCTTGACCTTATGACAACTAGAACCGGATACTTAATAAAACACACCCTTCCAAGTGCCAGATACAACCCGGTGGTCGCTCTCTAATAGGGCTACGAGGAGAGGATCGCCGGGTAGGAGTATGCTATATGATGCTACTTGGAGGACTTCAGTCTACTCTCTTCTACATGCTACAAGACGGAGGCTGCCTGAAGCGTAGTCTTTGACAGGATTAGCTATCCCCCTCTTATTCTGGCATTCTGCAGTTCAGTCCACCGATATGGCCCTTTACACATATACCCATGCATATGTAGTGTAGCTCCTTGCTTGCGAGTACTTTGGATGAGTACTCACGGTTGCCTTGTTCCCCCCTTTTCCCCCTTTCTTTACCCGATTGTTGCGACCAGACGATGGAGCCCAGGAGCCAGACGCCACCTTCGAGGATGACTCCTACTACACTGGAGGTGCCTACTACTACGCAGGCGGCGACGACGCACTGTGAGTAGTTAGGAGGATCGAGGCGGAGGCTGCGCCTCTTTCGATCTGTATCCTAGTTTGTGCTAGCCATCTTATGGCAACTTGTTTAACTTATGTACGTACTCAGATATTGTTGCTTCCACGACTTCGTCTATGATCGAGCACTTGTATTCGAGCCCTCGAGGCCCGGCTTGTATTATGATGCTTGTATGACTTATTTATGTTTTTAGAGTTGTGTTGTGATATCTTCCGTGAGTCCACGATCTTGATCGTACACATTTGCATGCATGATTAGTGTATGATTGAATCGGGCGTCACAAGTTGGTACCAGAGCCCATTGCTGTAGGAATCCCCTTCCACACTCCTTGGCCAAGTCGAGTCTAGACATTACAAAACTTTTACTAACATGGTTGTGCGACTTACATTTACGTCACCATCGGGTGGTATTAGGATCTTTTACTCCTCGATCCTTACTGCGGGACTCTAATCTCTCTTCTATTCGGGTTAAATGGTTTTACTAAATCGACTCTAGGTTCTCGTAACTACTTCTCCCGGAGAGCCCCTTCATTCCGGATGATGGCACGCTACGAAGATTCCGAAGATACTCTTGATATTCTCTCGAGACTTTGTGCCCACCACTTTTGCTATTCCCGACCATCGATAAATCCTTGTGGATAACTACTTACGATTGCCATTCATACGATCACCCCCCTTGATCTTGTTATTACAAGATACCCCGAAGTTTTCTCTATTCTTCCGAGAATACTTTGTGTCTACTGCCTTGCAGTTCTTTGCCACATGAATACCCCTACAAATAAATCCTCGCACTTGTCGAGTATCCGCTTATCTCCAGTTATTCATGTGTTTCACAAAAGTCTTCAAAATATCATTCGATCTTAGAAAATCCTCAGAACCTTTTGCTCTTGAAATTCTTGCTTACTTGCATTATGATTAATCCCATAAGTCTAGTAATCTTATTGACATCCTTTGTCATTATCATTTTGAGTTCATTGATTCAATAAGTTGTCAATGCTCGCAATCCTCAATCAGATCATATGATTCATCCTTCTAGCTCAGACGTTATTTTAAACTGGAGCTGGTTCTCGACCAATCAAATTGTCGTCGATTGTGCCCCTAAGTCTATTCAACTTATCCACCCTTGATCCGAAAGGCCCCGCTTACGATCCTTCGATTTGGAATCATAATCCCTTTGCAATTAAGCTTGAATTATTCATATGATTCCATAACCTGTTGCATTTGCATTCTTTCCTCTTCTCGTTGGGTATCGATACTCACATCGGATCCTTTGTGGACCATCAAGTCCTTTGTTGGATTGTTATCCGACGTATTCTTCATATTTAATCACCTTGTGAGTTATTTCCACGATATATAATGCCTTTGGTAAATTGTATCATCTACTTTTGAACAATGCTCTATTTTCGAGCTTGTATTATTTACCCCGAAGTTTGTGGTATATGTTCCTAAGATGCCCTGACGGGTTGAACCTATGCCTTCCTTAATATGTGTGTTCTCAGAAGTTTTCACAGGTCATACTCATCTGGTATTTCACCAGGTAAAACTTTCAACACTAATGCCATTATCGAAACGAGAAGTGAATGTAAGGTTATGCTTTGGAGAAGTGGGAGTCGACCTTGAACTTTGTGTTCATGCCCATGGACCCGAGGTGGAACTTATCATGGAAGCTTCTCGTAGTAATTTGTTATAACTTCTTCTCTTATCTATGCTTGGTCTTTTGCGACCGTGGTTTCGACCATATTGTTCTTCTTTGATCCCATTTCTTGGACAAGTTTAAGTGCTTGCCTTCTGCAAATGATTTCACTTGTCCAACCTCTATCCCGCTCTACCCTTGAGTATACCCTCTGGTACCGTGAGAATATCATGGAACTACATAACTTCTTATGGGTTCTTCATTAACTGTTATTTCTCATCGATTCCAATTTTCCTGAGTTCTGGGTTGTCATCAACCGAGAACACTGATAAGTGAATCAATTCCGCACTTTGATTCGATAACTCTAAGTAATCTTCATTTCTTATGAGTTTATTAATCCTTCAAGTCATTGCTAGCCTGATCGGCTATATCATTATCGTGCAACTTTTTAACTGTGCTACCTGGCCCCTCTTTCCGAGAACCTGATTTATATGGTAAGCTAATCTTCCGTGATCTTCCTCGTCATATCATTTCTCCTTGAAAAGACTTGATTTTGAGTTTGTGTCGTACCCATGGTTCTAATAACCTTTCGCTTCATCATTCCTTTGACTCGATGTGGCCGCTGATTGATTACACCTTCATGAAATCTCTCGACAAATGTGTCGTGATCATCATCAACCTTATGAGCTCTTCCAGGATATCAATCGGATTCATCAAGAGAAATACCATCCTTGCCCTCGACGAGTCATGTTATCATCGTCCACTTTATTGCCTTCCCTCTGACACAAACTTGTTCGTGTTTTGTGTTATACCTTGAGTTCGTTGCTAACCAGCATTGTTCTTCTTTACATTGGAGTATTACCATCTTTTATGTCAAAATTGTTGTGAGGATTTCACCACCTCTTAAGAAATTCTTGTTACAGTGATGCTTCTCGCCATCACCATTCTTTCCTTGGCCCCCGTGTTGAGTGAACCCTATTGTTTTGAGGTGAATGGCCGATAATTTCGTTATCGAATCACCATTCTAACTTTGAACGTCCTACTTGGTCCATATTTCCAAGTGCATTTTCGTTCAATATTTAATTGTGGAAATCCATCCTTAGGAAATCTTAATGAATTGTCGCTGAGTTCATCAGCCACCTCCTCATCCTCTCCTTGGTTTAATGATGAACTTTTGTTTTGGAACTTGCTTCTATAGTTCATTTCGAGAATCTTATAATGTCATCTTGTCAATTTGTGTTGCACCTTTTCTTCTCGAGACATCCTGATTACGAGGTATCTCGACACCAATCAGATCTGAATCTCGGTTAGGATATGATGGTTGGGACATATTTCCAAGAGTTATAACATTGGTCTCTACATAACCCGGTAAGGTGGTGTCTTTGCTTAGCACCCTTGGCCAGAGGACCTATTGTTATAGTTTCATTTTTAGCAAAGATAACCATTCTTCCATGAGGAAATTGTAAGACTTATTCTATAAGTTGTTCCTGATGGATCCTTTGTGCATCCAAATTCCGACCCTTACTTGATGACAATGTCAATGCTATCTCGAAGCATGTCTATGGTACTCTGATTTTCAATAACATTTGAAGCACCATGCTAAATGTTTCTTGTTGAAATTACCCAAACACCGTTGTATGGGTAATGTCATGAAATTTCTCTCCTCTTATCTAAAGGGTTTTTCTACCTTATATCCTGTCTTGGATATCATCCTCTGCTTGACTTTGGGAAGGATATACCCCTGATATAGGTGTTTAAACACATTTTCCTTTCTGTTGTTTTGTTCAAACTTTCTTATAATCTACTTAATTGAGCAGTGGTAATTCCCTGCTTAGGTAAGCACCTCGTGGTACAACTCTGCCAGTAAGACCCTATTACTATAATTGATGACATTTCGGTAGCCACCGATGGATGAGAACTTTGCCTAATGGTCCGCCTCGTTCAACGAGCAGGAAAATGGTTCTCTTCGTCCCTCGCCCTTGGTATCGACATTGTTGCCAACATAACTGATAGGCTACCCTCTGACATGTCTTGCTATCATGACCGTGCAAGATATCAATGCTTTTCCTACTTTTAACCACATGGTGGGCCCATAACCCACAGTTCCATAGGATCGAAACCTGACTCTCCTGTACCCCTTGTTTCCAAAGTTATTCTTCACGCGCGGCTTCGTATGTAACTCACGGGCCACCTTTCGAGAGATCACCAATTCTGGTATCAGAAACAATACTTATGCCCATTGCTCTGAACCCTTTCACACTCTGTTTCAGGCATCGAACGATTGCCTGCCCGCTTGAAACTTCCCATGATACCTCTTTATATTGCTCTAGATATTTTCCTAAATTTCAATTCAAGAGATACTTTCGCCACCTTCCTCGATGTTATCGACCAGATAGTCGACCTTGCAGAGGTCCGTTCTCCCGGAATACCCCTTTATTCTTTCGTAAGCACGATAGAGTTCCTGAAGAAAGGACGCCGACTTCATCATGATGACCTGAAGCAGAGAAATGAAGACATCAAGTAATGGATCGACCTCTTCGAGAAGAGCAACCAAGACCGAGAAGAATCGTTAGGATTTCGTAACCAGAAATTTCCCCCTTACACCCCTCCTAACTCTCGGGACGAGATTTCTTGCAATGGAGGAGATTTGTAACGCCCGGATAATCATGCTACAGTAATCTCATGTTAATGGTGCCACGTCACCTCTGTCACTTTATTTAATCTCGGATTAATTCGAAACCGTTTCAAAATTCAAATTCAAATTAATGTCAACAACAAAAAATTTCTAATATATAAAACAAAATGTTCGGGCTGTGCCAAAAATGGCATAGGTATTTATAGTGCAGCAAACTCATTTTTAGAAATGGCCTAAATGATTTAAAATGAAATAAAACAGAATAGAAAATGAATAAAAGAAAGAAAATACAAAAGAGAAAACAAACTAACAAAAAAAAGAAACCCAGCAGGCCACCGGCCCAACTACATGCTGCAACTTGGAGGACTTCAGTCTACTCTCTTCTACATGCTGCAAGACGGAGGCTACCTGAAGCGTAGTCTTCGACAGAATTAGCTATCCCCCTCTTATTCTGGCATTCTGCAGTTCAGTCCACTGATATGGCCCTTTACACATATACCCATGCATATGTAGTGTAGCTCCTTGCTTGCGAGTACTTTGGATGAGTACTCACGGTTCCTTGTTCCCCTTTTTCCCCTTTCTTTACTCGATTGATGTGACCAGACGACGGAGCCTGGGAGCCGACGCCACCTTGAGGGCGACTCCTACTAGAGGTGCCTACTACTACGCGTGTGTCAGCGACGACGACCAGAGTAGTTAGGAGGATCCAGGCGGGAGGCATGCGCCTCTTTCGATCTGTATCCTAGTTTGTGCTAGCCATCTTATGGCAACTTGTTTAACTTATGTCTCGTACTCAGATATTGTTGCTTCTTGACTCGTCTATGATCGAGCACTTGTATTCGAGCCCTCGAGGCCTCTGGCTTGTATTATGATGCTTGTATGACTTATTTATGTTTTTGGAGTTGTGTTGTGATATCTTCCCGTGAGTCCCTAATCTTGATCGTACACATTTGCGTGCATGATTAGTGTCCGATTGAATCGGGGGCGTCACAAGTCTCTTCGATCTCTTATATGCATGATTACTTATAGCCTCGTATTTCTTCTTCGAATCTTTTGTTTAGTTAGGCCAACTAGATCGATTTTTCTTGCCATGGGAAGAGGTGCTTTGTGATGGGTTCGATCTTACGGTGCTTGATCCCAGTGACAGAAGGGGAACCGACACGTATGTATCATTGCTATTAAGGATAACAAGATGGGGTCTATTTCTACATAAATAGATCTTGTCTACATCATGTCATCGTTCTTATTGCATTACTCTGTTTTCCATGAACTTAATACACTAGATGCATGTTGGATAGCGGTCGATGTGTGGAGTAATAGTAGTAGATGCATGCAGGAGTCGGTATACTAATCTTGGACGTGATGCCTATATAATGATCATTGCCTGGATATCGTCATGATTATTTGAAGTTCTACCAATTTCCCAACAGTAATTTGTTTACCCACCGTATGCTATTTTTCTCGAGAGAAGCCACTAGTGAAATCTACGGCCCCGGGGTCTCTTCTTAATTATATTTGCCTTCGAGATCTATTTTTATTTGCTTTTATTTTCAGTTCTGTTAATCCATAAATACCTTGCTGCAATTTTAGTAATTTATTTTATCTCGCGTTCCCGCGAGATCTATTTATCCAATCTACTACAATTTTATCTATCTTTTTACCCGTGAGGGATTGACAACCCCGCTCTTACGCCGAGTTGCAAGTATTTGTTCTTTGTGTGCAGGAGGTGTTTACGTGGTGTTGCGTGGTTCTCCTACTGGTTCGATAACCTTGATCTCATCACTGAGGGAAATACCTACCATTGTTGTGCTGCATCATCCCTTCCACTTTGGGGAAATACCGATGTAGTTCAAGCCAACATCAAAAGGAATTTCTGGCGCCGTTGCCGGGGAGACATCATCAACATCTACCAGGTTCCTAATCACACATCTCATCTCCTTGCAATTTACATTATTTGCCATTGCCTCTCATTTTCCTCTCCCCACTTCACAAAAATTGTCGTTTTATTCGCCCTCTTTTTCGTTCGCATTTTTCTTGTCACATCTCTTGTTTGCTTGTGTGTCCATGTGTCTTCTATTTGCTTGCATCTTCGCTTGCTAAAAATCTATTGATATGGATCCTCATCCACTAGCTAATCTTTTTAAGAGATCTAATTATGTTGAACCAGTTGCTAGTGATTTGAGTGCACTTGAGTATCTCTATGAAGTTTTGCTTAAAATCCATGAATCTGAAGATTGTGATGAAGTGTTGGAAGAAGAAATTGATAAAGTTATTAATGATATATCTTTCAATGAAAAGCATGATTGCAATGATGTTATTATAAATTCTATTAATGTCAATTGTGCTAATAATATGCAAAACCCCAAGCTTATGGTTGCTAATATTGTTATGTTCACTACTTATTCCAATGATCATGATTGGGGTGATAATGATTCTTATGATCTTGAAAATTTATTTAAGCCTCATGATGAATATGTTTGCAATAATATTGAAAGTGGGTTTGGAACAGCGTCAACTTTAGGTAAAAATTATCCCACATATTTGGAGAGTGTTCAATCTTGCGAAATTTTTCATGAAAGTGGGTTTGGAGAGGTCATGACTTTAGTTGATGTTAATGTCACTATCTTGGAAGATTGTGAAACTTTTATGCATGTGGATCATGAAGAGAAAATTTTATGTGATAGCTATATTATTGAATTTGATTATGATCGTACATATAATTATTATTAGAGAAGAAAATATGGTTGCATAAATTTTCATGTTATTAGGATTGTAAATGTTTTATTCATCTCCTTTGCGTATGTTAGATATTTTTTGTCTTGACAATTTGTTTTCCTATAAAATTCCTATGCATAGGAAGTATGTTAGGCTAAAATGTGTTTGTCACATGTTTCATGATGCTCTCTTTTGTTTCAATTATTATCTTTCGTGTGACTATCGTTGAAATTTTATGCCTAGCTAGGGGCATAAAACGATAACGCTCGTTGGGAGGCAACCCAACTTGTATCTTTTGCCTTTTTTATTTTCTTGTTGTTTTCAATAAAATACTCAATTATGCCTATTTTTAGATGTGTTTTGTGGTTTAAATTTGTAACATCCCAAATTTTCAATTTGGAATGTTATACATAGAGCATCATTGCATATCATATTTTTCATTGCATTTTCCTTGATCCTAGAAATTCTACACAACTCAAGGAACCACGGGGAGAGTTGGGGATTTTCGTTATTTTCATATTTGAGTTTTCTCAAATTTTGAAAATAGGATCATTTGATTTTAATTATTTTATCTTCAATTATTTCTATTACAAAAATATGAGAGAGGGAATAAAATGACTATCCCAAAATAAAGAAATAATGAAGATTTAATAATAAAATCAAATAAGATTTTATTATGGAGTTTTTCGCCTTTTTATTTGAATTTAGGAAAAATGCGCGTTTTTCAAAATTGCACTTAGACCCCAAATAAATGTTCATTAAATCCGGCTTGATTTTAGAAGCCGGGGAAAATTTATTTCGGGATTTTTGGAGTCCGTTTAGTACTTCTTTTGAATTTTTTTCTACGCGTAATGTTTTATTAAAAAAACGCGCACCGCCTTTCGGGCCGTACCCGAGCGGGACTCCGCTCGGGGGCGCTATATAAATAGCGGCCGCCCCGGAGCCTCAGCCCACCCGAGCCCGCCCGAGCGGAACCCTAGCCGCCCCAGCCCGCAGCCGCGCCGCCGCGCCGGAGTCGCCGCACGCTTTCCGAGGTTCGTCGCCGCCTCGATTTCCGTGCCGGTTTTTTTAAAAAAAAAACAGATCGGTTTTCTCTGGTTTTTTAGTTTTTTTATTTTTTTTAATTTATTTTTTTTATTTTTTTCCTTTTTCGGTTTCGGTTATTTAACGAACGTCCGTTCGTTAACCCGTTCGTCGTTTTTCTTTTTCTCGGATTTAATCCGCGATTTTTCTGATCGCGATTCCAAATCCGATTTTCGTTTTAGTATAACTTTTCGCTCGTTTATCGGAATCAGGCGATTCAAGCGCCTGGAGTTTTGTCTCGAAACCCGCTTTCCGAATAATCTACTTAAACAAGTTTTTGCATCTGTAAAATTTGACTTAGATCCAGATTAGTAAAACGAAGTTGTTTTCTTCCGCCGTTTGACTTTCGTTGCTTCGTTTGTTTTGATTCTTTTTGCAAACCGGAGTTCTTAAGTTGAACTATCTGGTTAGATCTATTTGAGTTTTACCTGTGCATTAGATGAGTATTTATTGTATGCTTGTTTGTTTGTCTGCGATAGATTACGAGTGCGCTACTGTTACTTCGAGTCTCTAGGTTTCATGGATCATCAGCAAGGCAAGTAACACTTTGATCATACTTTTCTCATACCCAGTTTTTATGCATTAGATCTATCCTCAAACACTTGCATGATTAGGATCTAATTAAATTGTGGGATGGGAAGTAGATGAGGTAGTACCTATTACCTGTTTTATTATAAACCCTTGGGAGTTACTTCTACGTTGCTTATTATGCTATGCTATGCTAGTAGACTTAAGGTGGCAACTTAAACACACATCTGGATGTGAGTGTATCCATGACAGATGTGAGATTGTTATTTAATGGTTTATTTAAGGTGGCAACTTAAACACACATCTGGATGGATTGAGGCACCTGGTTTCTATCGGGACTTGTCCGTATTTCTTGGGACCGCCACCCGTGCTCAAAGGGATCATGAGATTATTCAAACTAGAAACTTCCATGTGCAGCCACAAGCCATTATGGGCTCTGGCGTAGTTGACTAAGTTATGCGAACTCTTACGGGTAGACTAGCAGATGTAGGGGAAAGTAGGTGTACCGGTCTACCCACAAGTAAGGTGCTAGCGCTTCTGAAAGACTATGTCTCGGTCATCCGTTTCTCAAACATCATGTAGTGCGAGAAAATCCAACGGAGGCGATCGAGTCTTGTGGGGAAAAGTGCGCAAACCTCTGCAGAGTGTATAAACTAATCATGGTTAGCCGTGTCCCCGGTTATGGACATCTTGAGTATCTAGTACCTGGATATCATGTGAATCTCATCATGTTACTTCTAATTAATATTGTTGGGTTTGTTAATGAGTACTTTTAATTGGAATTGAGAATGTTGTCAACCATTCTCAATGTTTCACAACCACCATGATAGTTAAATAAAATTTATTCCTTTGCAGTAGGGAAAATTGGCTTTATGCAAAACTGTAACCATAGAGCTTTCCACCAGCCATATATGCATGTAGTATAGGCTTATCATTCCATTATTCTCTATGTGTTACATTGCGGCATATTCCATGTCTTTGGCCCGTTTTGACCGCAACGTTTCATGTTGCGAGACTTTTCGAACGACAGTAAGGTGCTTAGGTCGTGGTTCTATACTCAGTGATGCCGTTGGAGTTGATGGACTCGCTTATTCTTCCAAGCCTTCCGCTGTTATCGTATTAGATGGCCTTAAGCCATATTTATTTTATTAAGTTCTCTCTTGAGACATTCGATTGTAATAACTGTGTGATTGCTACTCTATTATAAATCCTGCGAGTACTGTGTGGTGTCAGCATTACTGATCCAGGGATGACACTGAGCACAGAGATCAGACCGTTTGAGGTCTGGTCGCTACAAAATTAGAGTTTGTGCCAAGCAAAGCCTTTGGGATGATTTGGGAGATAGTTGATTTGATCTTGCTGAAAAACAGAAACTTTTTCGCTCAGAAAAAAATTCCCATTTTTAACAGAAGAGTGCTTTTGAGTTGATTCTTTTTGCATAAGATTAATATACAAATTACCCATGTTTTCCTATTTTTTCAGAATTTTTGGAGTTATATAAGTATACGTAGTTCCCTGATTACTACAGACTATTTTGTTTTTGAGAGATTCTATTTTTGTTGTGTTATGTGCTTGTTTTGATGATTCTATGGATTTCTTTGAAGAGTTTTTGCCATGGAAAAGTTAAAATACAGTAGATATAATATAATAACAAAATATGAATGGGTTTGCAACAGTACTTAAAGTAGTGATTTGCTTTCTTATACTAACGGATCTCACGAAGGTTTTGTTGAGTTTTGTGTGATTGAAGTTTTCAAGTTTTGGGTGAGATCACGATGGATGAAGGAATAAGGATTAGCAAAAGGCTAATCTTGGAGATTCCCGAGGCATCCCAAGATAATATTTAAGAAGTATCAAGCAACTAAGCTTGGGGATGTTCCCGAGTGGCATCCCCTCTTTCTTCTAACAACCATCGGTATTTTACTTGGAGCTATATTTTTATTCGTCACATATTATGAGTTTTGCTTGGAGGGTCTTGTATGATATGAGTCTTTGCTTGTTTTGCTTTGTGTTTTAAGTCATCTATCCTTGCTAGACACACCTAGTTAAGGGAGCCAAAATTATGCCATGACTTGTTAGAAATGCTCTCTATGCTTCACTTAAATCTTTATGAGCTATGAAATTGCTCTAGTGCTTCACTTATATCTTTTTGAGCACGATGTGCTTTAGTATTTTTGAAGAAATGCTCTCACACTTCACTTAGATTTATTTGAGAGTTAGTAAAAAATTTAAGAAATTCTCTCTTGCTTCACTTAAATTATTTTGAGAGAAGAAAAAAAATTATGCTCATGACCTTCACTTATATTTGTTTGAGCTATCAAAAGCAACATATGAAATTAGTCCCAAAGTGATAGATATTCAAGAAGGATATAATAAAAACTTTCATGAAGATCATTGGACGAAATAAACTTGATTCTTTGTAATAGTTTTGAGATATGATGATAGTGATATGTGAGTCATGTTGATGAGTAATTATGCTTTAGTAAGAAAATTGGTGTTAAGGTTTGTGATTCCCTATGCAAGCACGGAAGTCAATAGTTATGGAATGAAATTATATCCTACTTGTGGTGCATTATTCGGTGTTAGTTATGCTTAATGCTCTTTTATGAGATTTTTCGTTTCTTGGTTGGATGCTTCTTTGCACTAAGTATGATCACTACTTGTGCATCCAAAATCCTTTAAACCAGTTTTGCCACATGAGTCCACTATACCTACCTATATGCGGTATTCTTTTGTCGTTGTAAGCAAATTTGTATGTGCCATCTCTAAATTTCAAAATAAATTTCTCTTTTGTGTGCTCGTACCGCTCATGAAACGGTAGGGGGTGGCTGATATATTTCCATGCTAGATATGTTATACTCAAGATGTGTGTTTATTCACTTGTCATTGCACGAGAGTATGGCAAAGGTTTACAGATGCCCAGTCCTGAAATGAAAAATGAATTTACTTTATGTTGTCAAATAATAAATTCCTTGGAAAGTGTTGGTATGGAGGGCATCGTGGATACGGTTAGCCAAGAAAAGTGAAAGTATGGTGGAAAAAGGAATAAACTTTATTTTTTGTTTGGGAACCGCCTATGATATATCTAGCACGGAAAGTATTGGGAACTACTCGATCGTTTTCGTTGATAGGAAAGGCATGCCACCCAAAATATTTTATCTCTATATTTTTCGCTTTGAGCTCTGGCACCTCTACAAATCCCTACTTCCCTCTGCGAAGGGCCTTTCTATTTACTTTATGCAGTTTTTATTTTATTTGAGTCTCCATCTTCTTTTATAAAGCACCAACTAAGGGGCACTATGATCGTACTTGGGCATTGGGTGTAGCTAATATGCGAGTGTGTTTCATGAATGAATCAATGATTGAGCATAATGGGATAGGGATAACTTGCTTCAGTCTTGTTATTTTGAAAGACATGGTCGCTTGTTGATATGCTTGAGTATTGAAGTCTTCATGTCAAAACTAGACTGTTGCTTTGAACCATATAAAAGTCCAAATTTCGATGCTACAAAAAAAAGAATATGTGATGAACATGTTAGGCAACATTCCACATCAAAAATTCTGGTTTTATCATTTACCTACTCGAGGACGAGCAGGAATTAAGCTTGGGATGCTGATACGTCTCCAACGTATATATAATTTTTTATCGTTCCATGTTGTTATATTATCATTCTTGTATGTTTTACCATCATTTTATAGCAACTTTATATCATTTTTGGGACTAACCTATTGACATAGTGCCAGTGCCAGTTGCTGTTTTTTGCCTATTTTTTACTTCGCAGGAAATCAATACCAAACGGAGTCCAAACGCAGCAAAACTTTTTGGTGACTTTTTCTAGACCAGAAGACACTTGTTGGGCCAAATAAGTACCAGATGGGGGATCCGAGGGGAGCACAACTGATGTGACCTCATGTGTTATTGCCAAAAGTATGGTCAATAACACCAACCAGAGAAGGACATAAAAGTATGTAATTCCTGCCAAGCGCAATGAGAAAAAGAAACAGAAAGAAGCTACTGTTGGGCATGAAGGCAATCAAGAAATTGAATTGAGAGACAACTTTGTACGTTGTGGCAAGATGGCAACACGTATTTCTATTGGGCATGTTGAGCTTGTTGCAGCAGAGGACGTCGATCCACAATTTAGAACTCCATGCATGCAAACCCATCTACGTGAGCGTGTAAGGGAGTAGTACTAGATGTTTTGGCAACCCATCTACGTGAGCGTGTAAGGGAGTAGTACTAGATGTTTTGGCCTTTTTGTGATCAGTGTGCCGTATTTTTAAATTATTTAATTAGTGATTATTTAGGAGAGTTGGATTAGTACTACTAGCAGACCGTGGCTATGGTTAAGTTGGAGTCCAATTAGTATTCGGCACGTATAAAAGGAGTCCAGGTCGGTTGTACCTTGTGCCTGCGTGCACTATTAAAAGGGTCAGTCGGCCGTGTATCAGGGGGAGAGGTTTTTGGAGTTAATTAAACCAGAAAATCGCCGAGATGTGGCGGCGGCCAATTCTGTGGTATTGCTTCTGTTGAGAACCCATCGTGGTTTGTTCTTGTGCGTGTGGATTGGAGAGCTGCTCCAATTGCTACACGTGATCTGCTAAAGATCGTCCAGGTGATTCCGGTCATCATGGGGTTCGCTTGTTGTTTGGTTGGATTTGCATCTTGGTAAACCTAATTCTAGATCGTTGTCTGGCTGCTATATATAAACTGATTTGTACTGTGAAAGATTGAGAAATTGTTCGCGCCGTCGTTTTTCTGTCGACGTTCGCATCAAGTGGTATTCAGAGCAAGCTTGGATCACAGTGCAATTTTTTTTTCTCGGCTATTTGATTCAATTGTTTGAAAGATGGTGAACTCGCAGCATGAGAAATCTGATCATGAGGAGGGCGATGAACTTCCGGAGGATCTGAATATAAGTGATGATTTACGTATCCATCTGATGTCGATCAAGGGAGCGAACAAGAAGCTTGGGACAAGGGTTGAGGAGTTGTCTGCAAATATTGTTGGCGTCGAGGACAGGTTGAACGAGCGTTTGACTGCCAGCGACCGACAACGCACTGATAGTCTACAGGTGGTGACTGCGAGTCTTAATCGGCTCACCGCGGCAGTTCAGCGTCTTCAGGCGAGAGATGTGGCACCCCGACAGTCCCGCTCACCACGACGACGTCGTGACCGCAACAATGACGATGATGGTGATTTTTCTGAGGATTCTGATGCCCGTGGAGGCTTACCTCACCGCCACGGCATGATGCTGGGGCTCATCGCCATGCTGGACGGGGCCGTGACTATGGCCGCAATGGTGCCCACGAGGATGATGGTTTGGGTCGAATCAAGATAACCATACCTGAATTCTCGGGACGCTGTGCTGACCCGGAGAAATATTTGGAGTGGGAGATGCGCGTAAATCAGATTTTTGACGGTCACAACTACTCCGAAGAGAAGAAGGTTCGTGTTGCATCTATGGAATTTACAGAGTATGCTCTTGTATGGTGGGATAATAAGAACCGTACTAATGAGCGACCAGCGACATGGGCTGACATGAAGCGAATCATGAGGGAACGTTTTGTGCCTGCTTACTACACTCGCCAGCTTCATAGTAGACTGCGTCGTCTAGTGCAAGGTACGAAATCAGTTGATGAGTACTATAAGGAGATGCAAGTTTTGATGATCCGTACAGCTGTGCGTGAGTCTGCGGAGGCGACCATGGTACGTTTCTTTGAGGGGTTAGAAGAAAAGATTCGCGACCGTGTTGATTTAATGCAATATAATGATATTCATGAGTTGCTTCATCAAGCGGAGCGTGCTGAACGTTGGGTATTGGAGAAGCAAGCTTCAGAGACTCGTCCAACTTACAACAGTGGGCGACGTGGTTCTTCTCCTATTGATGGTGGGTTTAGTGCTAAACCGACTCCTTCCTATAAGTCGGGAGGCATTGAACAGAGCAAAGTGGCGGCTGCGCTAAAGGAGGTTTCTCAGGTTTCATCTAATGCGTCATCATCTCATCATCGTAATATTACTTGCCACAAGTGTGGAGGACGTGGACACATGAAGCATGAATGTTCCAATCAACGAAGGGTTCTACTTGTTGATGCAGAATATATTTCAGAATCTGAAGATGAGACGCCTAAGTTAGAGGATGGAATTGAAAGAGGTCATGGTGATACCATACTATGTTATCCTCAAGATGATCCTGATATGGAGAGTTTGCTAGCACATAAGGTCCAGCGAGATGACAAGACCATTGTTGAACAAGGACAACGGCGAAGTAGTTTTCAAACTGCATGTATCAACAAGGGTGAGGTTTGCAAACTGATAATTGATGGCGACAGTGCTAGCAACATGATTAGCAAGGATGTGGTGGAGTCTCTTTCTTTGTCAACATGGGAGCACCCAAAACCATACTATATGAAGTGGATAAATGATATGGGCAAAGTGAAGGTAACACATAGGGTGAAGGTGCCTTTTTCTGTTGATGGCTATGTTGATAAGGTGGTATGCGACGTTATGCCACTTCTTGTTTGTCACCTTATTTTGGGGCGTCCATGGCAGCATGATGTTAACGCTCTTCATCATGGGCGAACAAACAGGTATACTTTTATGCATAAGGGTGAGTTCTATGCTATTCTTCCCAAGGATGCAAACACTATAAAGTGTACTGTTGAAGTGTTCAAGAAAAAATCAGCAAAGTATAGGTCAAAACCGAGGACTGTTTTTTTTCAAGGAAGGGAGGATGATGTGACCTCATGTGTTATCGCCAAAAGTATGGTCAATAACACCAACCAGAGAAGGACAGAAAAGTATGTAATTCCTGCCAAGCGCAATGAGAAAAAGAAACAGAAAAAAGCTACTGTTGGGCATGAAGGCAATCAAGAAATTGAATTGAGAGACAACTTTGTACGTTGTGGCAAGATGGCAACACGTATTTCTATTGGGCATGATGAGCTTGTTGCAGCAGAGGACGTCAATCCACAATTTAGAACTCCATGCATGCAAACCCATGTACGTGAGCGTGTAAGGGAGTAGTACTAGATGTTTTGGCCTTTTGTGATCAGTGTGCCGTATTTTTAAATTATTTAATTAGTGATTATTTAGGAGAGTTGGATTAGTACTACTAGCAGACCGTGGCTATGGTTAGGTTGGAGTCCAATTAGTATTCGGCCCGTATAAAAGGAGTCCAGGTCGGTTGTACCTTGTGCCTGCGTGCACTATTAAAAGGGCCAGCCGGCCGTGTATCAGGGGGGGAGGTTTTTGGAGTTAATTAAACCAGAAAATCGCCGAGATGTGGCGGCGGCCAATTCTGTGGTATTGCTTCTGTTGAGAACCCATCGTGGTTTGTTCTTGTGCGTGTGGATTGGAGAGCTGCTCCAATTGCTACACGTGATCTGCTAAAGATCGTCCAGGTGATTCCGGCCATCGTGGGGTTCGCTTGTTGTTTGGTTGGGTTTGCATCTTGGTAAACCTAATTCTAGATCGTTGTCTGGCTGCTATATATAAACTGATTTGTACTGTGAAAGATTGAGAAATTGTTCGCGCCGTCGTTTTTCTATCGACGTTCGCATCAACAACCCACCTGGGTGCGCCTGGGCCTCGACTGCCTCCCACACCGCCTCTTTTCTCTATAAATACCCCAATATTCCAGAAACCCTAGGGGAAGCGACGAAAAACAATTCCAGCCGCGCAAGTTCGAGAAAACCACATATCCAATCTAGACACCATCATAGAGGGGTTCATCATCCTCATTGGTGCCTCTCCGATGATGCGTGAGTAGTTCATTGTAGACCTATGGGTCGTTGTTAGTAGCTAGATGGCTTCCTCTCTCTCTTTTGATTCTCAATACAATGGTCTCTTGGAGATCTATTTGCGGTGTGTTTGTTGGGATCCTATGAACTTTGAGTTTATGATCAGATCTATCTTTTTATCCATGAAAGTTATTTGAGTCTTTTGATCTCTTATATGCATGATTACTTATAGCCTCGTATTTCTTCTTCGAATATTTGGTTTAGTTAGGCCGACTAGATCGATTTTTGTTGCCATGGGAAGAGGTGCTTTGTAATGGGTTCGATCTTACGGTGCTCGATCCCAGTGACAAAAGGGGAAACGACACGTATGTATCGTTGCTATTAAGGATAACAAGATGGGGTCCATTCCTATATGAGTAGATCTTGTCTACATCATGTCATCGTTCTTATTGCATTACTCCATTTCTCCATGAACTTAAGGCCTGTTCTGAAGTCCTCCAACTCCAAACTTCTCTAATTCCCAGCCTGAAGCGAGCCCGAACGCCGTAGCTCCGTGAAGCTGAAATCCAAGAAGCTATCGTGGGCTGTAGTTCATTTTTCTGAAGCGAGACATTCCCAGCTCCACGTTTTGGTGAATCTGGAGTTCGGGTTATTTACGGCCGTAATGCCACCGCCCAAAAAAACGTTTCGATCAGCTCCTCCACCCTCGATCCCGCACGCACCCGCTCGTCACATCTCCCCTCTCCCTCGTCCCTCCTCTCGAAGCCTCACCGCCGCCGTTACCGCCGCCACACCCGGCTGCCCCCGTCGCCGGCCAGATCCTCGCCTCCGACTACAGATCCAGGCATCCAAGCTATTTCCCGCCGGATCCCATCGTTGCCGCCCATCGCGCCTGCTACAAGAAACTGCGACCCCATGGCTCGGAGCCCCGACGCCATTGACGCCCGAGAGAACCTCGGAGTCAGGAGCAGCACCAAGACGACCGCGCCCCCCTTCTCTTCTTCCCCTTCCCTTCTCTTCTTCCCGAGCCAAGAGCCGCCGTGAAGCTTGCCGAGCCGCCGCTTTGTCTGCAGTTCCGAGATGGGCTCCTTCAGCCCAACGTGCCAACGGCGGGCCTTCAGCGCCCATTTGGGCTGCCAGCTCATCCAAGTTACTGGGAGAAGCTGCTGCGACTCGAGCGTTTTTTGTTCGCCACATGAAGCAAGAAGCGACCCAAGAAGCTGGATATGGGAAGTTTTGGAGAAGCTAGATGGTTTCAGAACAGGCCCTTAATAGACTAGATGCATGCTGGATAGCAGTCGATGTGTGGAGTAATAGTAATAGATGCAGGCAGTCAGTCTATTAATCTTGGAAGTGATGCCTATATAATGATCATTGCCTGAATATCGTCATAATGATTTGAAGTTCTATCAATTGCCCACTGTGTGCTATTTTTCTCGAGAGAAGCCACTAGTGAAATCTACGGCCCCTAGGTCTATTTTCTCATCATATATCTTTAGATATATTTTACTATTTGCCTTTTCGTTTATTTGCCACTTTTATTTTCAGATCTATATTATCAAAAACCCAAAAATACCTCGCTGAATTTTATTTGCGTTTATTTGCATCTATCAATCTACTGCAATTTTATCTCGTCAACTTGACAATTTCTGGCACCGTTACTCGAAAGGGATTGACAACCCCTTTAACATGTCGTGTTGCAAGTATTTGTTCTTCGTGTGCAGGTACCGTTTACATAGTGTTGCTTGGTTCTCCTACTGGTTCGCTTGGTCTCATCACTGAGGGAAATACCTACCGTTGTTGTGCCGCATCATCCATTCCTCTTTGGGGAAATTGTTGGGGAACGTAGTAATTTCAAAAATTTCCTACGCACACGCAAGATCATGGTGATGGCATAGCAACGAGAGGGGAGAGTATAGTCCACGTACCCTCGTAGACCGTAAGCGGAAGCGTTATGAAACGTGGTTGATGTAGTCGTACGTCTTCACGATCTGACCGATCCAAGTACCGAACGTACGGCACCTCCGAGTTCAGCACACGTTCAGCTCGATGACGATCCCGGACTCGATCCGGCAAAGTGTCGGGGATGAGTTCCACAAGACGACGGCGTGGTGGCGATGATGATGCTTTACCGGGCGCAGGGCTTCGCCTAAACTCATGACGATATGACCGAGGTGGAATATGGTGGAGGGGGCACCGCACACGGCTAAGGAACGATCACGAAGATCAACTTGTGTGTCATGGGGTGCCCCCTGCGTATATAAAGGAGCAAGGGGAGGAGGCGGGCCCTAGGAGGGGGCGCGCCAAGTGTGGAGTCCTACTAGGACTCCCTAGTCCTAGTAGGATTCCACCTCCCTTGTTGGAGTAGGAGAAGGGGAAAAGGGGAGAGGAATAAGGAAAAGGGGGCTGCACCCCTTGTCCAATTCGGACCAGAGGGGCGCAGCCTCCTTCCTTTGGCCTCTCTCCTCTATTCCTGTATGGCCCAATAAGGCCCATATACTCCCCGGCGAAGTCCGTAACTCTCCGGTACTCCGAAAAATACTCGAATCACTCGGAACCTTTCCGAACTCCGAATATAGACGTCCAATATATCGATCTTTACGTCTCGACCATTTCGAGACTCCTCGTCATGTCCCCGATCTCATCCGGGACTCCAAACTCCTTCGGTACATCAAAACTCATAAACTCATAATATAGCATCGAAACCTTAAGCGTGCGGACCCTACGGGTTCGAGAACTATGTAGACATGACCTAGAACTATTCTTGGTTAATAACCAATAGCGGAACCTGGATGCTCATATTGGCTCCTACATATTCTACGAAGATCTTTATCGGCCAAACCGCATAACAACATACGTTGTTCCCTTTGTCATCGGTATGTTACTTGCCGAGATTTGATCGTCGGTATCCAATACCTAGTTCAATCTCATTCTTGGCAAGTCTCTTTACTCGTTACGTAATGCATCATTCCGTAACTAACTCATTAGCTACATTGCTTGCAAGGCTTATAGTGATGTGCATTACCGAGAGGGCCCAGAGATACCTCTCCGACAATCGGAGTGACAAAACCTAATCTCGAAATCGCCAACCCAACATGTACCTTTGGAGACACCTGTAGTACTCCTTTATAATCACTCGATTACGTTGTGACGTTTGGTAGCACCAAAGTGTTCCTCCGGTAAGCAGGAGTTGCATAATCTCATAATTACAGGAACATGTATAAGTCATGAAGAAAGCAATAGCAATATACTAAACGATCAAGTGCTAGGCTAACGGAATGGGTCATGTCAATCACATCATTCTCTTAATGATGTGATCCCATTAATCAAATAACAACACATGTCTATGGTTAGGAAACATAACCATCTTTGATTAATGAGCTAGTCAAGTAGAGGCATACTAGTGACTATATGTTTGTCTATGTATTCACACATGTATCATGTTTAGGTTAATACAATTCTAGCATGAATAATAAACATTTATCATGAAATAAGGAAATAAATAATAACTTTATTATTGCCTCTAGGGCATATTTCCTTCAGCCTCCCACTTGCACTAGAGTCAATAATCTAGTTCACATCATCATGTGATTCAACACTAATATTCACATCGTATGTGATTAACACCCATAGTTCACATCGTCATGTGACCAACACCCAAAGGGTTTACTAGAGTCAATAATCTAGTTCACATCGCTATGTGATTAACACCCAAAGAGTACTAAGGTATGATCATGTTTTGCTCGTGAGAGAAGCTTAGTCAACGGTGCATCACATTCGAGCCGTATGTATTTTGCAAATATTCTATGTCTACAATGCTCTTGCGGAGCTACTCTAGCTAATTGCTCCCACTTTCAATATGTATCCAGATTGAGACTTAGAGTCATCTGGATCAGTGTAAAAAGCTTGCATCGATGTAACTCTTTACAACGGGCTCTTTTATCACCTCCATAATCGAGAAATATTTCCTTAGTCCTCACTAAGGATGTTCTTGACCAATGTCGATTGATCTACTCCTAGATCACTATTGTACTCCTTGCCAAATTCAGAGCAAGGTATACAATAGGTGCAGTACATAGCATAGCATACTTTATAGAACCTATGTCGAGGCATAGGAAATGACTTTCATTATCTTTTCTATTTTCTGCCGTGGTCGGGATTTGAGTCTTACTCAATTTCACACCTTTGCAACACAGGCAAGAACTTTTCTTTATTTGTTCTATTTTGAACTACTTCAAAATCTTGACAAGGTATGTACTTATTGAAAAACTTATCAAGCGTCTTGATCTATCTCAATAGATCTTGATGCTCAATATGTAAGTAGCTTCTTCGAGATCTTTCTTTTAAAGAACTCCTTTCAAATACTCATTTATGCTTTCCGGAAAAATTCTACATCATTTCGATCAACAATATGTTACTCACATATATTTATCGAGAAAAGGCGGTAGTGCTCCCACTCACTTTATTGTAAATATGAGGCTTCACCGCAAATGCAGATAAAACTATATGCTTTGATCAACTTATCAAAGCGTATATTCCAACTACGAGATGCTTGCACCAGTCCATAGATGGATCATTGGAGCTTACACATTTTGTTAGCACCTTTAGGATTGACAAAACCTTCCGGTTGCATCATATACAACTCTTCTTTAAGAAAACCATTAAGGAATGCAGTTTTGACATTCATTTGCCGATTTCATAAAATGTGGCAATTTCTAACATGATTCGGACAGACTTAAGCATCGCTACGGTTGACAAAATCTCATTGTAGTCAACACCTTGAACTTGTCGAAAACCCTTTTTGCGACAAGTCGAGCTTTGTAGATAGTAACACTACTATCAGTGTCTGTCTTCCTCTTGAAGATCCATTTATTTAACATGGCTTGTTGATCATCGAGCAAGTTAATCAAAGTCCATACTTTGTTCTCATACATGGATCCTATCTCAGATTTCATGGCCTCAAGCCATTTCGCGGAATCTGGGCTCATCATCGCTTCCTCATAGTTCGTAGGTTTATCATGGTCTAGTAACATGACTTCCAGAACATGATTATCGTACCACTCTGGTGCGGATCTTACTCTGGAAGACCTACGAGGTTTGGTGGAAACTTGATCTGAAGTTTCATGATCATCATCATTAACTTCCTCACTAATTGGTGTAGGAATCATCGAACTGATTTCGTGATGAACTACTTTCCAATAAGGGAGAAGGTACAATTACCTCATCAAGTTCTACTTTCCTCCCACTCACTTCTTTCGAGAGAAACTTCTTCTCTAGAAAGGATCCATTCTTAACCTTGAATGTTTTGCCTTCAGATCTGTGATAGAAGGTGTACCCAACAGTTTCCTTTGGGTATTCTATGAAGATGCACTTCTCCGGTTTGGGTTTGAGCTTATCAGGATGAAACTTTTTCACATAAGCATCGTAGCCCCAAACTTTAAGAAATGACAACTTGGGTTTCTTGCTAAACCACAGTTCATATAGTGTCGTCTCAACGGATTTAGATGGTGCCCTTTTTAACGTGAATGCAAATTTGTCTCTAATGCATAACCCCAAAGCGATAATGGTAAATTAATAAGAGACATCATAGATCGCACCATATCTAGTAAAGTACGATTCTGACGTTCGGACACACCATTTCGTTGTGGTGTTCCGGTGGCGCTGATTCTTGAAACTATTCCGCATTGTTTCAAATGTAAACCAAACTCGTAACTCAAATATTCTCCTCCACGATCAGGATCGTAGAAATTTTATTTTCTTGTTACGATGATTTTCCACTTCACTCTGAAATTCTTTGAACCTTTCAATTATTTCAGACTTATGTTTCATCAAGTAGATATACCCATATCTGCTCAAATCATCTTGTGAAGGTCAGAAAATAACGATACTTGCCACGAGCATCAACACTCATTGGATCGCATACATCGATATGTATTATTTCCAATAAGTCAGTAGCTTGTTCCATTGTTCCAGAGAACGGAGTTTTAGTCATCTTGCCCAAAAGGCACGGTTCGCAAGCATCAAATGATTCATAACCAAGTGATTCCAAAAATCCATCTTTATGGAGTTTCTTCATGCGCTTTACACCAATATGACCTAAACGGCAGTGCCACAAATAAGTTGCACTATCATTATTAACTTTACATCTTTTGGTTTCAATATTATGAATATGTGTATCACACGATCGAGATCCAACAAACCATTTTGATTGGGTGTTTGACCATAGAAGGTTTTATTCATGTAAACAGAACAATAATTATTCTCTAACTTACATGAATAACCATATTGCAATAAACATGATCAAATCATATTCATGCTCAACGCAAACGCCAAATAACATTTATTTAGGTTCAACACTAATCCCGAAAGTATAGGGAGTGTGCGATGATGATCATATCAATCTTGGAACTACTTCCAACACTCATCGTCACTTCCCCTCAACTAGTCTCTGTTTATTATGTAACTCCTGTTTCGAGTTACTAATCTTAGCAACCAAACAAGTATCAAATACTCAGGGGCTACTATAAACACTAGTAAGGCACACATCAATAACCTGTATATCAAATATACTCTTGTTCACTTTGCCATCCTTCTTATCCACCAAATACTTGGGGCAGTTCCGCTTCCAGTGTCCAGTCTGCTTGCAGTAGAAGCACTCGATCTCGTGCTTAGGTCCGGACTTGGGTTTCTTCTCTTGAGCAGCAACTTGTTTGTTGTTCTTCTTGAAGTTCCCCTTCTTCTTCCCTTTGCCCTTTTTCTTGAAACTAGTGGTCTTGTCAATCATCAACACTTGATGCTCTTTCTTGATTTCTACCTTCGTTGATTTCAACATCACGAAGAGCTCGGGAATCGTTTTCGTCATCCCTTGCATACTATAGTTCATCATGAAGTTCTAGTAACTTAGTGATGGTGACTAGAGAATTACATCAATCACTATCTTATCCGGAAGATTAACTCCCACTTGATTCAAGCGATTGAAGTACCGGACAATCTGAGCACATGCTCACTAGTTGAGCGATTCTCCTCCATCTTTTAGCTATAGAACTTGTTGGAGATTTCATATTTCTCAACTCGGGTATTTGCTTGAAATATTAACTTCAACTCTTGGAACATCTCATATGGTCCATGACGTTCAAAACGTCTTTGAAGTCTCGATTCTAAGCCGTTAAGTATGGTGCACTAAACTATCAAGTAGTCATCATATTGAGCTAGTCAAACATTCATAACGTCTGCATTTGCTCCTGCAATAGGTATGTAACCTAGCGGTGCATTAAGGACATAATTCTTCTGTGCAGCAATGAGGATAAACCTCAGATCACGGATCCAATCCGCATCATTGCTACTAACATCTTTCAATACAATTTTCTCTAGGAACACATATAAAAATATAGGGAAGCAAAAACATAGGGAAGCAACAACGCGAGCTATTGATCTACAACATAATTTGCAAAATACTGCGGGACTAAGTTCATGATAAATTAAAGTTCAATTAATCATATTACTTAAGAACTCCCACTTAGATAGACATCTCTCTAGTCATCTAAGTGATTACGTGATCCAAATCAACTAAACCATGTCCGATCATCACGTGAGATGGAGTAGTTTTCAATGGTGAACATCACTATGTTGATCATATCTACTATATGATTCACGTTCGACCTTCTCGCCTCCGTGTTAGGGGCCATATCTCAGATATGCTAGGCTCGTCAAGTTTAACCTCGAGTATTCGCGTGTGCAAGCTGTTTTGCACCCGTTGTATTTGAACGTAGAGCCTATCACACCCGATCATCACGTGGTGTCTCAAAGACGAAGAACTTTCATAACGGTGCATACTCAGGGAGAACACTTCTTGATATTTAGTGAGATATCATCTTATAATGCTACCGTCAATCAAAGCAAGATAAGATGCATAAAGGATAAACATCACATGCAATCAATATAAGTGATATGATATGGCCATCATCATCTTGTGCTTGTGATCTCCATCTCAAAGCACCGTCGTGATCACCATCGTCACCGGTAGCGACACCTTGATCTCCATCGTAGCATCGTTTTCGTCTCGCCAACTATTGCTTCTACGACTATCGCTACCGCTTAGTGATAAAGTAAAGCAATTACATGGCGTTGCATTTCATACAATAAAGCGACAACCATATGGCTCACGCGATTGCCGATAACTCGGTTACAAAACATGATCATCTCATACAATAAAATATAGCATCACGTCTTGACCATATCACATCACAACATGCCCCGCAAAAACAACTTAGACGCCCTCTACTTTGTTGTTGCAAATTTTACGTGGTCGCTACGGGTCGAGCAAGAACCGTTCTTACCGCAAGATCAAAACCACAACGATAGTTTGTCAAGTTGGTGCTGTTTTAACCTTCGCAAGGACCGGGCATAGCCACACTCGGTTCAACTAAAGTGAGAGAGATAGACACCCGCCAGTCACCTTTAAGCAGCGAGTGCTCGCAGCGGTGAAACCAGTCTCGCATAAGCGTACGCGTAATGTCGGTCCGGGCCGCTTCATCTCACAATACCGCCGAACCAAAGTATGACATCTTTGGTAAGCGGTATGACTTGTATCGCCCACAACTCACTTATGTTCTACTCGTGCATATAACATCAACGCATAAAACCGGGCTCGATACCCTTTGTTGGGGAACGTAGTAATTTCAAAAATTTCCTACGCACATGCAAGATCATGGTGATGGCACAACAACGAGAGGAGAGTATTGTCCACGCACCCTCAGAGACCGTAAGCGGAAGGCGTTATGACAACGCGGTTGATGTAGTCGTGCGTCTTCACGATCCGACCGATCCAAGTACCGAACGACGGCACCTCCGAAGTTCAAAGACACGCTCATTTCGATGACGATCCCGGACTCGATCCAAAGAAAGTGTCGGGATGAGTTCCGTCAAGACGACGGCGTGGTAGCGATGATGATGCTCTACGGCGCAGGCTTCGCCTAAACTCATGACGATATGGTGAGGTGGAATATGGTGGAGGGGCACCGCACACGGCTAAGGAACGATCACGAAGATCAACTTGTGTGTCATGGGGTGCCCCTGCCCCGTATATAAAGGAGCAAGGGGAGGAGGCGGGCCCTAGGAGGCGCGCCAAGTGTGGAGTCCTACTAGGACTCCCTAGTCCTAGTAGGATTCCACCTCCCTTGTTGGAGTAGGAGAAGGGGAAAGAGGGGGAGAGGAATAAGGAAAAGGGGGCTGCGCCCCTTGTCCAATTCGGACCAGAGGGGGGGGGGGCGCAGGCCTCCTTCCTTTTGGCCTCTCTCCTCTATTCCCGTATGGCCCAATAAGGCCCATATACTCCCCGGCGAATTCCCGTAACTCTCCGGTACTCCGAAAAATACCCGAATCACTCGGAACCTTTCCGAACTCCGAATATAGTCGTTCAATATATCGACTTTACGTCTCGACCATTTCGAGACTCCTCGTCATGTCCCCGATCTCATCCGGACTCGAACTCATTCGGTACATCAAAACTCATAAACTCATAATATAAGCATCATCGAAACCTTAAGCGTGCGGACCCTACGGGTTCGAGAACTATGTAGACATGACCTAGAACTATTCTTGGTTAATAACCAATAGCGGAACCTGGATGCTCATATTGGCTCCTACATATTCTACGAAGATCTTTATCGGTCAAACCGCATAACAACATACGTTGTTCCCTTTGTCATCGGTATGCTACTTGCGAGATTTGATCGTCGGTATCCAATACCTAGTTCAATTTCGTTCTTGGCAAGTCTCTTTACTCGTTACGTAATGCATCATTCCGTAACTAACTCATTAGCTACATTGCTTGCAAGGCTTATAGTGATGTGCATTACCGAGAGGGCTCAGAGATACCTCTCCGACAATCGGAGTGACAAAACCTAATCTCAAATACGCCAACCCAACATGTACCTTTGGAGACACCTGTAGTACTCCTTTATAATCACTCGATTCGTTGTGACGTTTGGTAGCACCCAAAGTGTTCCTCCGTAAACGGAGTTGCATAATCTCATAGTTACGTAAACATGTATAAGTCATGAAGAAAGCAATAGCAATATACTAACCGATCAAGTGCTAGGCTAACGGAATGGGTCATGTCAATCACATCATTCTCCTAATGATGTGATCCCATTAATCAAATAACAACACATGTCTATGGTTAGGAAACATAACCATCTTTGATTAATGAGCTAGTCAAGTAGAGGCATACTAGTGACTATATGTTTGTCTATGTATTCACACATGTATCATGTTTTCGGTTAATACAATTCTAGCATGAATAATAAACATTTATCATGAAATAAGGAAATAAATAATAACTTTATTATTGCCTCTAGGGCATATTTCCTTCAGAAATATCGACGTAGTTCAAGCCAACATCATCGCCCAACAGTGGCCCATTTATGGTAAAAAGTCCGGCCCAGCTAAAGGCCCACCATATTTTGTCAGACACTGGTGGGCGAGCCCATTAACAACTTGCCATGTTTTAGGTCAAATTACGACCCATATCAGTTCAGGCCCGTTCACAGCCTGTCATGTTTTGGGCTAAATTACAACCCATATCAGATCAGGCTCGTTAACAGGCCACCGTGCTTTTGGGCCCATTCTAAGCCGGTTTGTATTTCATCTGTTAAATGCCCGTTTACCAGTTCGGCCTGATAATCGTTTCGGCCTATTAGCGGCCCTTTGTGCATCCGGGCCGTTGTCGGTCCGGTTTCACTTTAGGCCATTTAACGACACGTGCTCGAACTGAGCTATTTCTTGTTCAAAGTGACTATAGGCCTCTTAATGACCCGTAGTCTTCGTGGATAAATTTTAGCCCAACGTGCCTATCGGTCTATTAATGGCTCGTGTAATAGTTGGGCCTAATTACAGCCCGCGTTGAATCCGTCCTGCTTACAATCCATCTGTTAATGGCCCGTGACACTTAAAGCCCATAATTTTATTGGGCCAAATAGGGCCCGAGATACATTTTGGCCTATTAAAAGCTCGTATGCTATTTGGGCCAAACATGGGCCTACGACAGTTTCAGCCTGTGTTGGCTCGTGAATTTTTCCGGCTCAACGCCAGCCCAATCTAGGTTTCCACCTATTAAAGGCCCATGGTATTCTCTGGCCCAACTGGGCCAAACTTTACTCGACCTGTTAAAGGCGGAAAACTACTATACGTGTAGGACTGCTAATGGCCCAAGATGATCATAGGCCCACGTTTCGACCCATATATAGCGAGTTACGAGCCGGCCTGAATACCGACAATATTGTTCCGGCCAAAATTACAGCATACCGAATAAGCCTAGACTATACAATAAGGAAATTACGACATGTTACATCCACTGGGCATGAAAGTTCGCCAGCGGTGATAATAAAGCGTAACGAGACCGCGGATTACATAAACTGGGCATCAAAGGTCGCCACCAGTGCATATAAATGCGCCGATAAAAGAATATACAAAATTGACAGCACTTCAAAAGGCATTAGGCCCGCCCTGGAGGTGCACCGCAAGCAGCAGAACAAACTAAGACCCAGGTGCTGCATCAAACTCACTCTTGCTGCATCTTAAGAAGACGGAGTGATCGACGAACTGGCCCCAGGTTGCGCTTATTCTTCTTCCTCCCGTTGCTTGTGCTAGTCTCCACCTCCTGCTGCTCCATCAGAGCGACACACCACTGGCACCACCCTATTGAGCTCGTAGTCCAGACGGACTTGGTCGCCCTTTTGGTTCATGTACTAGTGTGATCGTTGGAATGGATCCAGGAATCCCTGGCCTACTCCATCGCCCCGACCAAGTTCTCGACGAGTGGGCGGTGGAGGTCTGGCATTCATGACCTCTCTTCATGCGTGGCGCAGGCCCTCACCACGCGCACATGATTCCTCTGGATTGAAACGCTACTGTAATAGGTGCTCACCTCGCGTGCGTAGGAGAGCTTGATGATGTCGTCGTTGAAAACCTCATGCAGAGCCTGGTCCCATCTGAAGCCAAACGCCATGGCGCGATGAAGGTTTTCTTGTTGTTGTGGTGGTTTCTGTGAAAGAGGGAAGTTGAACGGAGGGGAGCGCCCGATGGTTATTTGTACAAGGGGAGAGTGAATGAATGCAATATGAACATTGGGGTTTCCTGGAAGAAGGAGAAATCGAACGGGCGGTAGTTTATTAATCAAACGACTGCTTGTTTTTTAGACTAATCGCACAACCTGCTGGTTGGGTTTGGATTTGAGAATAAGTAGAGCGAACGCGTCAGTCATTTGACGAACAAAGCCCAGTACGAGCGAAAGCGCCGACCCGACCCAACATCTTCGCCCAGAGCGTCGAAAAAAAAAATAACGCCCGCTAACGCTGTGTTATCACCGCCGCCCGCTTGCTCGGGATCGGCCACGTCAAAACGAGCTCATTTTTTTACTTTGTGTTTTTTTCTCTGTCAGAATTTTGGTTTGGTGTAAAATTTCACAAATCCTAAAGTGATAGTTTTTCGCTAATTGTGACACGAATGTGGTGGTTCTGTGGATTTAATTCGGGATGCTAAAGAAAAAACTCGGCGTTCTACGTTCCAGATGAATCAGCAGAAATAAAAAACTCAGCCTTGAAATAATTAATATTTTTAGAATAATAATAATATTAAATGGGGTTTTGGAAGGGTTTCGCAGTCTGGCTCCTTCCTTCCTTTCTTTCTTCTTCCCCAAACCAGAACGGCAGAGCACGCCGCCCGCACATTCGCGGCTGCTCGTCCAAACCCTAGAGTCGCATCGCCCACCGTCCGAACCCCCTCATGCTGCGCGCGGCGGCGGCTGCCGCCGCTGCCTTCCCGGCGCGGTTCGCCGCCGTGCCGGCCGTGGCGGCGGCGGAGGAGATGCGGTCGCCGCTGCTCAGGGTTTTCGGGTCGCTGAGGGGCGGCCGGAGCTCGGTGATGGGGAGGCGGGCGCGCTTCTGCTCCAGCTCCTCCGGGAGCGACTCCGAGGCCGCGGCGGCGGCCGCGGCGGAGGCGAAGGCCGAGGATGCGGTTGCCGCCGAGGGTGAGGCGGAAGGCAAGGCGTCCTCCGCCATCGTCTCCACCAACCCCCGTCCTGAGGACTTCCTCTCGGTGCGCTCTCTCTCATTTCGGATAATAATCGCTCTGTTTTAGTTGCCTGTATCAGCCATTCGGTGGAATTGTGCTTCTAACTAGTAGTAGAGTGTGTATTTTGGTCTGCGCTCAGAATGATTTGTAAATGAATCCTTGATTCGCCGTGAAAGGCGGCTTACAGACAGAGGAAAAGAAATGGAAAACAGGGGTAGTTGTTAATAGGAGAAAATATTCATGAGACGAAGAGGGTGATGCTAGGAACTATTGGCAGAAAAACACCTACAAATTGCGGACTGACCCACATCTAGTGGGAAATAGGAACTGATAAACTGGCTTAAATTCAGTGGCAGAGGAAGTAATGTATTTATTCTGGGGCCAATGTGATTGATTCATCTAATACTCTGGGTTGCACAGTGAAGGGATCAAAATGTATTTGATATGAAACTTGAAATAGTCCTAGAGAAGAATTAGTACAGTGAACAGTTGATGTGTGGCTATATTTTCATGGTGCATTCTAATAAGCGTACCCTTTTTCTTACTTTGCCACAGGTCATTGCACTGCCTCTTCCACACCGACCACTCTTTCCAGGATTTTATATGCCGATCTATGTAAAGGTATGTTGTTGAGGAATTTGGTCTACTCTGTAAATTCCTTCTTGCCTCTTACTGACATGGTAATTTTCCCTCTCTTTTGAAAATACTTTAGGACCAAAAGCTGTTGCAAGCCTTAATTGAAAATCGCAAAAGATCAGCCCCATATGCAGGTGCCTTTCTTGTGAAGGATGAAGAGGGTACTGACCCTAGTATTGTAGCCAGTCCAGATTCATCAGACAATAAAACCATTGATAGTCTCAAAGGGAAGGAGTTGTTGAAGCGTCTTCATGAAGTTGGCACTCTGGCTCAGGTAATTGATGATTAGAAAGACTGGGATTGTCCTGTGCTAACACAGTCTTACGTTAATATGTTTCCTGTAACCAGCCTTTGTTGTTTCTGTAGATAACTAGCATACAAGGGGATCAGGTTGTGCTTCTTGGTCACCGACGTTTGCGGATAACTGAGATGGTGAGATATGTTAGATTCACTGCTATTCAGTTTTGACGAGTTAGAGAACTTCCTTTACATCAAGATACCCAAAATTGCAGGTTGAGGAGGACCCACTTACAGTTAAAGTTGACCATCTGAAGGTAACTCTACAATGATATCACCAGCTCCCATGTTTTTGTTTTTGTTTTTGTATTTGCCATTATGAACATCTAATTCCTCCCTCCTGCCCCAAAGTGCAAAAGTACTGCTCAAATCCGTCACACACAAAAAAAAGTGAACAAGCACACTAAAATTTTGTTTCTTGAAGCTATAAGGAGAAGTCATTTATGATTCTAATTTCTGCTCTAGCTGTGAATTTCAGCTGCATCCATGCAATACAATGTATATCACATACCAGTGTTCAGATCACCCTCCTTTTGCGATCTTATTTTGTGTGTGCTACTGTACCATTGTGTTTTTTTAGTGATGTAATTTTTTCTCACTTGTTTCTCATCGTGTACTTTTAGATGGCACAAGATTAATTGAATCTGTAGTAAAATACTTTTTTCTTAGTTAACCCTGATTTCACTATGAAGTAAATGTGAGATTGCTTCGTTGCTATAAACAGTCAGAAGATACCTCGCATTTTAGACCATTTAACTTGTTCTTTGCAGGAAAATACCTACAACAAGGATGACGATGTTATAAAAGCAACCTCATTTGAAGTTATATCAACTTTAAGGGAGGTTCTCAAGACAAGTTCCTTTGGAAGGATCATGTTCAGACCTACATACAGGTCTGAATTATTTCCTTAATTTCTTCCTTTGTTTGTGGTTGGTATGACACCAAATTTTGGCTTGCCAATATTTGGGCAAATCCAAAATATTGGCTATAAGTTGGTTGCTTACCAGACTGCATTGCCCACCTCTAGAAAAGTTGCCAATTGTTGGCAAGTTTGGCAATTTATTGGCTAGCTAATTTTAGGCTTCAAACCAAGCATGCCCTGTAATCATTTATTTGAATATTGTTTGAAAACCATAGAACTTGTCAAACTTGTGACACAACTGGTGTTTAGATTATTGAATGTTGTGTTAATATCTAACATACGCAGGTAAGCATGTTACTGAACCTTATTAAGTTCTTTCATCCTATTTAGTTGCTGAAAGTGGATAACAGGCAGGGTTATCTATAGGAGCCAAATGAATAAGGGCTAGGATAGGCATCTCCTTTGCTCCCAGCTACCTGTACCTGCCATTAATGCCAGACTGTAATTACAATATATTAGAGCTATGACCAGTGGCCATGTAACAGTTGACATAGAAATCCCTGATGATAAATTTAACATGTACTTTTTCTTGGGTGCCATTGGATTACATAGTGGCATTCTGAATGTTTTTCTTCTTTCACTTGATTCAGCATGTAGGTGATTTCAACTACCCACGGCTAGCAGACTTCGGTGCTGCTATTTCTGGTGCCAACAAGTTGCTTTGCCAGGAAGTGCTCGAGGAATTAGATGTAAGAAGCTTACTTCATCCATATTATGTTTCTTTTAGTTCTTTAAATCCAACGCCCTAAGCAATATGGATGTTACTTGAAACCTACCAAATTCTTACCCATACAGTTCTTTGTGAACTTTTACATTCGTTGAATGTCAAGATGCCATGGAAACTGTGAATTACCATGGGCACTGGACTTATTTGTGCTTCCGTTTGACTTTGTACTCTAAATATTTTATTGTGAGATATAATCATTTCATCTAAGCAATTGAACAGCATTCTCATGGATCAGCAGAAAGATTATTGTGTTTTGCTTTTTGTCCACTAAGCATACTTGTTGGCCTTCTTAAAACCAAATTGATAGCACAAGAATACTTGGCGAAACAATAATACTGGTCCTTGGACAAGCAAAAATTCTTTCCAAATACACAAAAATAAATAATTGTGAAAAAAAAGATCTACAGGATACTCTCTTTGTGTCATCAATACATCACTCATCTATGTGTTCTTGAATGAACAATATGTTGTTCGGACCACATCATAGCTTTCTTGTTCTGCTTCAATTCAAATGTGGCATTTCTTGAACAGGTAGATAAGCGTCTAAAGTTAACTCTTGAGTTAGTAAAGAAGGACATGGAGATCAGTAAGTTACAGGTAATTCATTATCTTAGTCTCCCTTGTTAGTTTTATTCTTAGCTTGAGCTTTCTTGTTATCTTTTTTTTTACAGCAAGCAATTGCAAAGGCAATTGAAGAAAAAATTAGCGGTGATCAGCGACGTTATTTATTGAACGAACAACTTAAAGCAATCAAGAAGGTACTGATCACTCGTTGTTTCTCTTATCAATTTAATTATGCTCCTTCCAGTCTGACTTTCAAATAATTACTGTTGTATAAGCTAGCTCTTTTTAATGATCCATGACACCATTGATTCTCATTAAGTGTCGAATTGAACAATGCCACTATCTGGTGTCTGCTTCTTGAACCATTTGTGCACGCCAAATGTGAAATCACCATAACTTTTAGGTTGATCTGATTTTGTTGGTCCTTCATTATCACTCACCGTATCTCATGTTTGCAGGAGCTAGGTTTGGAGACTGATGACAAGACAGCATTGTCTGGTCTGTTCTTGAACCTTCATACTTCTTGTTGGCAACTAATGTGTTCTTTTTATCACTTTTAGAGCTTTCGCTTCTGTTGGCTTTTCATAATTGACTAATTATTCATGGGGTGCAGAAAAGTTTAGGGAAAGGATTGAAGCAAAGAAAGACAAGTGTCCTCCTCATGTTTTGCAAGTCATTGAAGAAGAGCTCACCAAGCTACAGCTGCTAGAAGCCAGTTCTAGTGAGTTCAATGTAACTCGCAATTATTTGGACTGGTTGACGGTATTACCTTGGGGAAATTATAGGTTTGTATTTATCCGCCTTTCTTTTGAAACATAGGTCAGTTATCTGAGCCTTATGTAGTGTTTGCCCTTTTGTTGCAGCAATGAGAATTTTGATGTTCATCATGCCCAACAAATCCTTGATGAAGACCATTATGGTCTGAGTGATGTTAAAGAGAGAATACTGGAGTTCATAGCAGTTGGGAAGCTAAGAGGGACTTCGCAAGGTTTATGTCCTAACATTTCCCTTTCTGTTTTGTGTTTCAAATATCATTTCATTTATTCACCGGTATGGTGTGGACCTACTCCCTCCGTTTCAGTTTACAAGTCCTGCGCGTATACCTAGGTTGCCAATTTTATCACCCTAATATAAACTATATAACACAAAAATCAAACTGTTTGAAAATAGAACATCTGAAGTTTATATTGGTATATTTTTTGTAATATAGGACTTGTATTAGGTTGGTCAAACTGATGACCTAGGGATACGCGCACGCCCTGTAAACTGAGAGAGAGGAGTAGTTGTAAGTGCTCTATTGGCATCCTTAGTTATATACTGCATCCATGAAAATGACATATAAAGGATCTGGTTCCTTTATTTCATCATAGCTCGTCATTTGGTAGAAGCTGGATTTTGGAAGCTGCATGCAGAGACTTCTGATAGACATACTGTAGCTGGATTACCGCTTATTTCTCGCTAAATTTGGTACTCCATCTGATCTGTCACAATGAGTGCCATCTTTGACAAAAGATGGTCTTCAGAACGTAACATTGACCACTCACCTTTTGTTATATATTAACAAACCAGTGAAACAATCATATCATTTAAATACTTGTTTTTCTAAATCTACACATTGTTTTCATACGCCATTTTTAATATTCAAAGATATATCTGTAGCCACCATAGCTTAAAGCTTTACTCTAAACAACACTAAAACACTTCTCTGTGAGTGGGAGTGGGTGGAGTACCTTACTTCACATCTCACATGTAGCTATTCAACCAATGACTTTGTTCGTCTATCATTTATACAGGGAAGATCATATGTCTTTCTGGGCCACCAGGAGTCGGTAAAACTAGTATTGGTCGCTCTATTGCACGTGCATTGAATCGACAGTTTTACAGATTTTCTGTTGGAGGTTTGGCCGATGTTGCAGAAATCAAGGTGCGCAACAAATATCCATGTCACGTCTCTTGTTAAGTGTTGTATTCTTTAAAACTAGTTGAGCTGTTGTTCCAATAACATTTAAATAATCTTAGGGGCATCGGCGGACCTACGTTGGTGCAATGCCAGGGAAGATGGTGCAGTGTCTCAAATCAGTTGGGACAGCAAATCCTCTGGTATTGATAGATGAGATCGACAAGGTATTGTAACAATTTTTTTTATTCGTTTGAGTCAACGATTACTTGCATTTGTTTAGACATGGACTACATATTCAACACCAATTTATTTTGTTAGCCACTACGAATTTTTTGACTCAAATGCATTACTTCGAAATTTAACTGGCTTGTTTGCTGGCAGCTTGGGAGAGGGCATTCTGGTGATCCAGCGAGTGCACTGCTGGAACTTCTGGACCCTGAGCAGAATATTAATTTTTTGGACCACTACCTTGATGTTCCTATTGACCTATCCAAAGTTAGTCTGTTGCTTTCTCAAGGGCATTTGCCTGTTTTACCTATATATGCATTCGGGTAACTTCAGTTTACGGTTCAAAGTAATGTTTTCTAATGTCTCCTCAACAACTGTAGCAAACATCATCAGTTTACATCTATTGGCATGCTGTTATGATTGGGCGTGCACCACGCTTGTTATTGCGCTATCACATGCAGTGTTTATGCTATTATTCATGAGGTGTGATAGAGCATTATTACCCTCGACTCCTTGAGAGTTTTGATTAAGTTAATGCGATATTGCTTTTTGCTCGATTCCCTTCTCCGATCTTGCTAATTGCTGCTGTTTTGCTTGTGCTTCGTGACTTCTCTGCCATGCAATTTTCTGTTTATGATGTTCTTGTTCCACATAATAAGTTTTTGAACTTAATTATTGCAAAACATTCCCTGACATTTTGTTGTATGAAAATCAGGTTTTGTTTGTTTGCACAGCAAATGTTATCGATACAATACCTAATCCGTTGCTGGATAGAATGGAGATCATTTCAATAGCTGGTTATATAACTGATGAGAAGATGCATATTGCTCGGGACTATCTGGAGAAGAATACTAGAGAGGCTTGTGGCATTGAACCTGAACAGGTATCTGCAGATTTGGAAGTAGACTAGCCATTCAATCTGCTTTATTTTGTAGTATTGTTTATAACTTTAAAAGTTTAATTTCCTACAAAATGGAAGTCCACACCATGACATACAGAAAAACTAGTGGTCATGCTTTGCTTTGTATGATATAGATAGCTTAAATCTCACCAAGTTACCAAATCTCACCAAGCTATGCTTTGTTATGTATGACTTCTAAATTCTTACAACTTTCTATGCATTATTGCGCCACATAAGTTCTTATTTGTGATGTTGGAAAATGTGACGAGTTCTAGTAACTTAACAAATCCTAGTTCACCACAAGGCTTCCAGTGGACTTATCTTTAGATTGTTTTGGGATTACAGACTTAGGTGGTATATTCAACTATATTGCACTCTATGTGGTCAGCATATGGAAAATATCTACTGTATCTAGTAAGATACTAACCCGTTGCCACTTCCAAAAATGATCTGCCAAATGGAATTCTCTTGAACCCACAATTCCAAACAGAGCCTTTACCCTGTGAAATTCTACTTTCACCCCGGGGGGGTGGGGGGGGGGGAGACATGTAACTTGTGGATGCCACTCTTAACAGTTTATTTTTGACAGATAAGTTTTACCTATGGTTGTGACTTGTTTTGCGAATTTTGTAAGCCTAATTGCAATGTAATGCTACCTCCGTTCCGCAATGTAGTGCATATTACGTTTTTCAAAAGTCATACACGTTTATCTTTGACCAAGTTTATGGAATAAACTATTGACATCTAAAATACCAAATATATAAATACAAAATTAACTTCATGATGAATCTAATGAACCTAATTTTGTATTGTGGATTTTGATATTTGTTCTATAAACGTGGTCAAACATAGATATATTCGACTTTTAGAAAACAAAATATGAACTACATTTTGGAAGGCAGGGAGTAGTTCGACATGTCCATCTGTGATTTCCTTTCAAGGTTGACACTCCTGTTATGCAGTTTCCTGTCATTAATATTATTATACATGAGTATGTCTTGAGAAACCTTTAGACCACCTATATAAGAGTATCTTTGGAAGTGCTTCCAGAGTGAACTAAAGAACAAAATGGAAATAACAATCAGATTAAGCTTGAAATTTCCACTTAGCTGTATCACCGACTTATACAGTAATAGAGCTCGAGGCTTCCAGTGATATTTCTTTGTGAGTACTCCTACATTTTATTGTTAATTTTAGCTTTAATGGTCCATCTAAAAACATGTACAGGTTGAAGTTACAGATGCTGCCCTCCTTGCTCTTATTGAAAATTACTGCCGAGAAGCAGGAGTGCGGAACCTTCAAAAGCAGATTGAGAAAATTTACGGAAGGTATGCAACACGGCTACAGAGTGCCAACCTAATTATCTTTGAGCTGTTAGTTTGTTGAAGCAAGGATGGGTTGTCTATACTCAATACCATGTAAAGAAAAGGAGGCGACAAACCTGTTGTAATTCTGTGCACTTGAAATTAGTGTTTGTAGCAATACAGAATAGGAACATCATGTCATGTGCATTGTTTTGGTGTCTGCTTAATCTTGATTAAAGTTACTTGTTCCGCATTCCTGGCAGTGTACTGGCAATCAGACTATCTAGTAGTTCTTCAATAGTGAATAATTGAGTGTAACTTTATCCTCGTACATACTTTACATACCATGTGACCCATCTTTGCAGATAGCTCTGCAGCTTGTCCGCCAAGGGGTATCAAATGAGCCCGCCCTAGAAGCTGTAATTGTCACACCAAGCGTAGAGCCTACTGATGGTGGTAGTGCAACAATCGTGAAAGATGAGAAGTTGAATGATCCTGCCGTCAAAGATCCCGAGGAAGCTAAAGAACCATCTCTGAAAGAAACTCTTGTAACTGAGCCAGCTCTGTCAACCGACACATTGAGCACACCAGAGGTAGTATGACCATCATGGATCCATTGTGTTTCTTATAGATACAGTGTGAATAGCTTGATCCTGAATATGGTGCTCTACTGTGCAAACCCAATCATATACTCCCTTCGTTCCTAAATTTAAGTCTTTTTAGAGATTCCAATATGGACTACATACAGTGCAAAATGAGTGAATCTACACTCTGAACTACGTCTATATACATCCGTATGTAGTCAATGTTGAAATCTTTAAAAAGACTTATATTTAGGAACGGAGGGAGTACATGGTATTTTATGTGCTGCTGATTAACTCACCTGATGATAATTGGCCTAGGATAGATCTGAGATAAGCAATGCAGCAGAGTAAACTAGTATGTTTCATAGGATATCTTGACTCTTGATGAAATGAACATATTAATGTTTTGTCATTTTTTTTTAATAAATACTGGATACAACTGTTGCTCCCCATGCCCTGGCTACCGTGGTGCATGCAAATGTGTTAGCTAATTAACAGATGTTTAAATTTCTAACTGACTTAACAATGTATATAGATAGTCTTATGCTGAGGGGAGTTTTTTTTCGAGTGAGAATATTGCTGAGGAGAGTTGGTAATGATTGTAAGTTATAGCTGAAATCGTAATGAATTTACTAATGCTGATTCTGTAGGGCAACAAGGACACAGACGGAGTAAAGGAGGAGGCAGCAGACAAGGCAGTTAAGAAGGTACTAATTGATTCATCAAACCTTGACGATTTTGTCGGGAAACCCGTATTCCATGCCGAGCGTATATATGAGCAAACTCCTGTTGGAGTGGTCATGGGTTTAGCTTGGACTTCTATGGGTGGTTCTACTTTATACATCGAAACAACAAAAGTGGAGGAAGGAGAAGGAAAAGGTGCACTTGTGATGACGGGGCAGCTTGGAGATGTCATGAAAGAGAGTGCTCAGATTGCTCACACAGTTAGTAGAGCTATACTGCGAGATAAAGAGCCAGATAATAAATTCTTTGCAGACTCAAAGTTGCACTTGCATGTTCCTGCAGGGGCCACCCCTAAGGATGGCCCTAGTGCTGGGTGTACCATGATTACATCAATGTTGTCCTTAGCTATGGGAAAACCTGCCAGGAAGGACTTAGCAATGACTGGTGAAGTAACCTTGACTGGAAGAATCCTCCCAATCGGCGGGGTATGTTTCCTCTACTCCTTACTCAAACTCGGTTTGTTGAATCCCTCTGTTGTTTACACACATGCAGTCTGGTCATCTAGAACAAGGGAACTTGCTTATTCACCAAAACATCAATTGATTTCATTGCTGTGATGTTTACATCTTGAGGCATTTACAGTTAGTGCTTGATCTGCAAACAACAATACATGCCATATCTGATAAATTGTATACCGTGCATTCTTGTAGTCCTCAAAATCATCTCGCATGCATTGTACATACTCTAGTCTCTAGAAGAGGTAGATCATCCTGTTGTATACTGTCATGACCACTAATTGATCTCTTGTGCATGCTTTCATGTGTGCAAACACTTTCACCCTGACGTATTTATTATATTTAACCCTGAAAACAGGTAAAAGAGAAGGCCATTGCTGCCCGGCGAAGCTCGATAAAGACGATCATATTTCCAGCAGCAAACAAAAGGGATTTCGATGAGCTTGCTGATAACGTAAAGGAGGGTCTCGAGGTTCACTTTGTTGACACATACAGTGAAATATACAAGTTAGCTTTCCAGGATGAGACAGAAACAAGCTAGCAAGCAATTCAAACAGAGTATTCAGATTGCGCAAGGTCTTTGGGGCAAGACTGAATACTGAACGAAGTTTGCAGCTAGGCCATTCTTTTCAAGATCAAGAGTAACTTTTTGTTGTAATGATTGTTTTTTCCTAGTGCCCCATGTGACTGTTTAAGGAAATTTTGACGAGAATGCCCCTAGCTTAGCTAGATAGCTGAGGAGCCATGTCAAATAAGAAAAATTAGAGGTTTGTTACAAACCCAAGAATGTACAAGTTTTGCTTTTTCTTTAATGATTTTACGATTGTTTTATTATGGACTTTGTTGGTATCTGTAGTGACTGTTTATTTCTTTCTTGATTCCCCAATACATGGACACCGTAGGTAGAATAGAATGCAGCAGACCTTGAGATATTCGCTTGGCCGTCCTTTTTTAGCAGAGCATAGATGGACGCAAAGTTTCTGCACGAAACATTGACAAAACTTTTAAGTGCTTGTAAAAATTCGTCACGAGATCACATTCCTGGAAGGTGTGGCAAAAAAAAAAAACAGTACTCTGAAAATGCTACTCCCTCCGTCCGGAAGTACTTGTCGGAGAAATCCATAAAAATGGATGTATGTAGAACTAAAATACGTCTAGATACATCCATTTCTCCGACAAGTATTTCCGGACAGATGGAGTACTTTCAAAAGCATTTTGGAGCACTAAATTTGTTTTTTGCCACGCCTTATAGGAACGTGATTCCATGATGAATTTTTACAAGCATTCAGAACTTTTGTCAATGTTTCTCTAAAAAAAATGGAATTTTTTGATTTTACTGTTCACTGAGCTCATTTGAGCTCGGAAGCAGAAAGGCACTTGCACATACCCTATCAATGCATGGACACGTTGCCCCTCTTGAGCACATTTGAGAGACCATGCCGGCACTGGTGGGCTGGTTCCACCAAAAAGAAAACTAAAATGTTGAGTACAAAAAAACTAAAATGTTAAGTACTTCTCACGTCTTACCGTAGTGCCTGGTTTGATTTGATTGGTGATTGATAAATAAGAAGGAAAATAGAAAAGTAGAGAAGCTACATATTTATACCATTGAGATCGTTAGTTTAGTCAAGCAGGCGAGGGCATTTCCATCGCGAAGATTGAGACCCCACCGTGGTATGCGCTCCCCCCCTTTTATATCTCGGTCATCTACGGTCGAGGTACGAACCTCAGTCGTAGATGGATTGGCCCCACCCTCAACGTCGGATGCTGGGGGTGAGGGATGTGACGTGCCCTCTGGCATCTCGGCTCGAGGGTGGGAGGGATTGGCCTCCGCTTCCGAGGTAGCGGGAGAACCTCCCGCACGGGCCTGCGAGGGCTCCGGAAGACCGGAAGTAACCTTGTCCCCCTTGTCCATCTCGTCCACCTCGTCACGCTGCTCCTTGAGAAAAGAGCAAAGTAAAGATCCATGCACAAAAGAAGCCAAGACACAGTTTGTTACAAACTTACTGATCGAGGCGAGGGCGAACTCGGCGGGCCCGACCCACATGCCAGGAGTGATCCGCCGCCTGGATGACGGGCTCCCTCTGACGCCTTAGAAGGAGATGACCCGACGTTGTCTAATATGACCACCCTGGTCCTCCCACCTTGGCACAGCGGGGCCTCGTTGGACTCCTCTTGCTGCACCTCGGCGCGAGACCTGGAGCCCGAGCTCGGGGACGTTGTCTCGGATGGCCAGGCCCTTTGAGGCTCTGGTCTCCCGGGGCCACATACAGGTCCAAGACCAACAGCTTCTCCATCTCGTTGCTCACAGGCTCCCCACGCTGAGGAGTCGGAGATCGTAACTTGGTGAATGTACGCCAGTCTTGTAGCACAACAACTCGGGTTCAGTCGATTGGGCGAGATAAACAAAATGAAGCTCCTCGGGGGCTCGACGTGCCTTGCAGTAGCTGACGTCATTCCCCTCAGTCCGGAAGGTCTGGTCCTTGGTCTTGAAGAGGAGCTTCTGCATCCCGCCGATATCCTTCCTCCTATAGAAACCTCGGATGACCGAGGTAGCGCAGCCTGGGGCAAACCTCCATAGAGGAGATGCTCGGGCTTGGAGGGGTTGAACCTTGCGATGGAGCATGACGTGGATCACATCCACGTGAGTGATGCCCTCATCAACGCAAAATGCCACCCGATCCTCGAGGGCTTCGACCTTCTCTTGGTTTTCCCAATCAAGGTTCTTGGTCATCCAGGAGTGCAACCGATCTAGAGGCGCGACCGAGAAGGGAGGGACTCCTTCCCTATCCCCTAATGGCACATCAGCCATGTAAAACCACTCCTCATGCCACAACTTGACTGTCTCGATAAACTTACAGGTCAACCACTTGACGCCATGGATCTTGCTAACCATGGATCCTCCGCACTCCATGATCTCGCCTCCATTGGTCTACGGTTTCCCGCAGAACAACTTGAGCCAAAGCCCGAAATGGGGCTCAATGCAGAGGAATGCTCCACAGAAGACAATGTAGGAGGCAATGTGGAGGATGGAATTGGGGGTGATGAAGGAAATATGCCCTAGAGGCAATAATAAAGTTGTTATTTATATTTCCTTATATCATGATAAATGTTTATTATTCATGCTAGAATTGTATTAACCGGAAACTTAGTACATGTGTGAATACATAGACAAGCAGTGTCACTAGTATGCCTCTACTTGACTAGCTCGTTGAATCAAATATGGTTATGTTTCCTAACCATAGACATGAGTTGTCATTTGATTAACGGGATCACATCATTAGAGAATGATGTGATTGACTTGACCCATTCCGTTAGCTTAGCATTTGATCATTTAGTATATTGCTATTGCTTTCTTCATGACTTATACATGTTCCTATGACTATGAGATTATGCAACTCCCAAATACCGGAGGAACACTTTGTGTGCTACCAAATATCACAACGTAACTGGGTGATTACAAAAGTGCTCTACAGGTGTCTCCGATGGTACTTGTTGAGTTGGCATAGATCAAGATTAGGATTTGTCACTCCGATTGTCGGAGAGGTATGGGCCCTCTCGGTAATGCACATCACTATAAGCCTTGCAAGCAATGTAACTAATGAGTTAGTTGTGGTATGATGCATTACAGAACGAGTAAAGAGACTTGCCGGTAACGAGATTGAACTAGGTATTGAGATACCGACGACCGAATCTCGGGAAAGTAACATACCGTTGACAAAGGGAACAATGTATGTTGTTATGCGGTTTGACCGATAAAGATCTTCGTAGAATATGTAGGAACCAATATGAGCATCCAAGTTTCGCTATTGGTTATTGAACGGAGATGAGTCTCGGTCATGTCTACATAGTTCTCGAACCCGTAGGGCCTGCACGCTTAAAGTTCGGTGATGATCGGTATTATGGGTTTATGTGTTTTGATGTACCGAAGGTAGTTCGGAGTCCCGGATATGATCACGGACATGACGAGGAGTCTCTAAATGGTTGAGACATAAAGATCAATATATTGGACGGCTATATTCGGACACCGGAAGTGTTCCGGGTGATTTCGGAGAAAACCGGAGTGCCGGAGGGGTTACCAGAACCCCCCGGGGAAGTATTGGGCCTTAGTGGGCCTTAGGGGAGAGAGAGGGCAGCAACCCAGGAGGTGGCGCGCCCCCTCCCAAGGGGAGTCCGGATTGGACTAGGGGAAGGGGGCGGCCCTCTTTCCTCCCTCTCCTCTCTTTCCTTCCCTTCCTCCTCCTAGTTGGACTAGGAAAGGGGGAGTCCTACTCCTACTAGGAAGAGGACTCCCCCCCTCCTTGGCGCGCCCCAAGGCCGGTCGGCCTCCCCCTTGCTCCTTTATATACGGGGGCAGGGGGCACCCTAGAAGCACAACAGACATTGTTCTTAGCCGTGTGCGGTGCCCCCCTCCATCATAATCCACCTCGGTCATATCGTCATAGTGCTTAGGCGAAGCCCCGTGCCAGTAGCTTCATCATCACCGTCATCACGCCGTTGTGCTGACGAAGCTCTTCGCTGACACTCTACTGGATCGTGAGTTCGTGGGACGTCACCGAGCCGAATGTGTGCAGATCGCGGAGGTGCCGTACCTTCGATGCTAGGATCGGCTGATCGTGAAGACGTACGACTACATCAACCGCGTTGTCATAACGCTTCCGCTTACGGTCTATGAGGGTACGTAGATACCCTCTCGTTGCTATGCATCACCATGATCTTGCATGTGCGTAGGAATTTTTTTGAAATTACTATGTTCCCCAACAGAGGTATCAGAGCCAGGTTTATGCAGAGATGTTATATGCACGAGTAGAACACAAGTGAGTTGTGGGCGATACTATTCATACTGCTTACCAGCATGTCATACTTTGATTTAGCGGTATTGTTGGATGAAGCGGCCCGGATCGACATTACGCGTACGCTTACGAGGCGGTTCTACCGATGTGCTTCCGCACATAGGTGGTGGCGGTGTCGGTTCTCCAATTTTAGTTGAATCGAGTGTGGCATACGCCGGTCCTTGTTGAAGGTTAAAACACATACTTGACGAAATATCGTTGTGGTTTTGATACGTAGGTAAGAACGGTTCTTGCTCAGCCCGTAGCAGCCACGTGAAACTTGCAACAACAAAGTAGAGGACGTTTAACTTGTTTTTGCAGGGCATGTTTGTGATGTGATATGGTCAAGACATGATGCTAAATTTTATTGTATGAGATGATCATGTTTTGTAACAAAGTTATCGGCAACCGGCAGGAGCCATATGGTTGTCGCTTTATTGTATGAAATGCAATCGCCATGTAATTGCTTTACTTTATCACTAAGCGGTAGCGATAGTCGTAGAAGCAATAGTTGGCGAGACGACCATGATGCTACGTTGGAGATCAAGGTGTCGCGCCGGTGACGATGGTGATCATGACGGTGCTTTGGAGATGGAGATCAAAGGCATAAGATGATGGTGGCCATATCATATCACTTATATTGATTGCATGTGATGTTTATCCTTTATGCATCTTATTTTGCTTAGATCGACGGTAGCATTATAAGATGATCTCTCACTAAATTTCAAGGTATAAGTGTTCTCCACGAGTATGCACCGATATGCGAAAGTTAAATGCGTCTTAGAGACACCACGTGATGATCGGGTGTGATAAGCTCCATGTTCACATACAACGGGTGCAAGCCAGTTTTGCACACACAGAATACTCGGGTTAAAGTTGATGAGCCTAGCATATGCAGATATGGCCTCGGAATACTGAGACCGAAAGGTCGAGCGTGAATCATATAGTAGATATGATCAACATAGTGACGTTCAACATTGAAAACTACTCCATCTCACGTGATGATCGAACATGGTTTAGTTGATATGCATCGCGTGATCATTTAGACGATTAGAGTGATGTCTATCTAAGTGGGAGTTCTTAAGTAATTTAATTAATTGAACTTTAATTTATCATGAACTTAGTACCTGATAGTATTTTGCATGTCTATGTTGTTGTAGATAGATGGCGCGTGCTGTTGTTTCATTGAATTTTAATGCGTTCCTAGAGAAAGCTAAGTTGAAAGATGATGGTAGCAACTACACGCATCGGGTCTCAGAACTTGAGGATTATCCTCATTGCTGCACAGAAGAATTACGTCTTGGAAGCACCGCTAGGTGCCAAACCCGCTGCAGGGACAATGCCAGATGTTATGAACATCTGGCAGAGCAAAGCTGATGACTACTCAATAATTCAGTGTGCCATGCTTTACGGCCTAGAACCGGGACTTCAACAACGTTTTGAACGTCGTGGAGCATATGAGATGTTCCAGGAGTTGAAGTTATTATTTCAAGCAAATGCCCGGATTGAGAGATATGAAGTCTCCAATAAGTTCTATAGCTACAAGATGGAGGAGAATAGTTACATCGGTGAGCATATACTCAAAATGTCTGGGTATAACAATCACTTGATTCAACTGGGAGTTAACCTTCCGGATGATAGTGTCATTGACAGAATTCTTGAATCACTGCCACCAAGCTACAAGAGCTTCGTGATGAACTATAACATGCAAGGGATGGATAAGACAATTCCCGAGCTCTTTGCGATCCTAAAGGCTGCGGAGGTAGAAATCAAGAAGGAGCATCAAGTGTTGATGGTCAACAAGACCACCAGTTTCAAGAAAAAGGGTAAAGGAAAGAAGGGGAACTTCAAGAAGAACGACAAGCAAGTTCTTTGCTCAAGTGAAGAAACTCAAGTCCGGACCTAAGCACGAGGTGAGTGCTTCTCCGCAAAGGGACTGGTCATTGGAAGTGGAAGCGCCCCAAGTATTTGGCGGATAAGAAGGATGGCAAGGTGAACAAAGGTATATGTGATATACATGTTATTGATGTGTACCTTACTAATGCTTGCGATAGCACTGGTATTTGATCTTTGGTTACATTGCTAATATTTGCAACTTCGAAGCAGGGGACTACGAATTGCGGAGATTGGCTAAGGGCGAGGTGACGATCGGCGTGGGAAATGGTTCCAAAGTCGATGTGATCGCTGGCCGACGCTACCTCTACATCTACCTCGGGATTAGTTTTAGACCCGAATAATTGTTATTTGGTGCCGCGTTGAGCATGAACATTATATCTGGATCTTGTTTGATGCGAGACGGTTATTCATTTAAATCAGAAAATAATGGTTGTTCTATTTATATGAGTAATATCTTTTATGGTCATGCATCCTTGAAGAGTGGTCTATTTTTACTGAATCTCGATAGTAGTGAAACACATTTAAAACAAAACAGAAGCTAGCCAACTCTGCCTCACAGAGCTCCCCCAATTTGGTGCTTTCGCTGCCGTTGGATCGCGGTAAAATTCCCACCTGGCTCTTCTCGGCCGTTAGATATTCACCACATGTTTCACCTTGTTATTTCTTTCACGTGAGTATGACCGGTGGGCCAATTTGTTGGTGGGGTCGTATTGTGTTGGCTGGGTGTGGAGTGGATGGGTGTGATTGGTTTCTCCTCGCGCAGAGCCCATTGGGCAACCGTGCGAACCCTAGCCCCAATCCACAGTCCCCACGCCCCTCACTCCTTCCTCCCTCGTCCGCCGCCACGCTCCCTCCCTCCTCCCTCCTCTTCCTCCTCCTCCCTCGTCTCCACGGCCTCCTCCCTAGGAGCCCCACCGCCGACTGCTACTCCACCACCACGCCCCTTCCTCCTCCTCGCCTTCCCATCGCTCGTGCACAGGTCGCCGCCGTGGCAGAGCAGGGACAGTGCTGGGTCGTCAAGATGGGGTGGTTACGAAGGCTTCCCAGCCCGACGGCGCCGTCATGGGAGGAGGCTCACCATCGAAGAGTAGCCGCAGGTGCACAGCATCCAAAGAGGTGCAGCCGGGAGGAGGTGAGGATAAGTCGTTCGATTGACAAGAGCAGAGCAGCGGATTGGATCGAGGGGGCCTGCATGTCCACGCCGCCGCCTAGAGTCACCCTGACTGCCGTCTCAAGCCGCAACCGCGAGTCAACTGCACCACTGCCGCCAGGAATCCCGTCCCCAGCAAGGTTACTTCCTCTGAATCCCTTCTCTACCTGCTCCTCCTGCCCTGCTTATTACATGTGTGATGTGTGCGTGCTTGCTGCTGCCTTGCTGTGTTCGTACGTTCTTGCTCGCTGTGTGTGTGCGTTCTTGCTTGCTGTGTGCGTGCTTGCTGGCTTGCTGTTGGGTGCTTTGTCGCTGGGTGTTGATCCGCTGATGGCCTGATGCCGGTGCTTTGCTGTATATATATTTGTATAATGCTTGTATCATGCTTTATTGTAAACTGCTCGTTGTGGCTGACCTGTTGATGTTGCTGCTTTGCTGGCCAGGGAAGTTCAGTGTCATAAAGACACAGGAGATATTCAGTTATGTTGATTGGGGAAATTAATGATCATTCAGTCAACAAATGGGGCAGTATTCTGATCTTATTTCATCTCATGCATTGATTATTTGTTGTCTTCTTTGCATACATATTTTATTAATTATTTATATATACTTGCTGTATCTTTGTACTGCTGTTTTTACAAATTGCCGTATCCTATGTGCTTATTTCCATATCGTCGTATATTTGTTGTTGTATGGTGCTTCATAGCAAAAACTTATACTTACTAAAGAAAGTGTTCCTTTTCTTGGTCCCATTGCTCCATGAGCATGATCACGTTTCTACTAATTGATTATACATATGATCTTTCTTTTGATTATTTTGCGATACTTCTGATTGACATTATGAGGTGCTTCCTTGTCATGCAGATTCATCCTTTACTTAAATACTGATGATGATATGGTTGTAAATTAGTCTGGTATGTGCCAATAGTTGTCTCCCCCAGAAGATTTTTTTGTCAGAATAGCTTACCTAAAGAGTTGGTTTGCCCAGATGCATCATTTACTTATACACTGATGATATTGCTGTAGCTAAACAAATGGGTGAAAAACCACATCAACCCAGCTATAAGAATGCAATCTTATGATTCATGCTCACCTATGGTTGGTTGCTATATTGTACATTCTTTTGACGAAACTATGTTGTACATTTAATAACCTGACTTCTTCCATGAGAGAGCACTACTTAGAGGTTTAACTGAGTGAGATTGGGTTTAGGGACAAGAAGAGGAACCATGGGCGGGTGCTCTTGCGACTCTCGGCTGGTTCCAATATTGTGCTTGATCGGTTTATCTGTCTGTGCAGGGATGGCAAGGCAGCTTGAAGGTGGTAACGACCATCTCACAGAGATGGTGCAAGCTGTCAAGAATCACGGTGCTGGGGCACTGCACTTCACCGCTGGGTGCAAGATGGTGGAAGTGTGCGAGTACCTGTTGTGGGTGTCCAGGTGGACGTGGATGCCGTTGACCAAGCAGGTGTGTCTCTGCAAATTAATGTTGGTGTTTTTTGCTCTTTTCAGATTTTAAGCTTGGTGTATAAACATACATGTCACTCACTGTATGTAACTTTTAGTGCAAGATTAAAATAGGGGATAAATCATTATGGAAGGTATATGATTGAATAGCAAATTGGATGGATTTACTGTCATATCATTTATTTGTGACTGCATGATCTGAATTGCGCATCTCTGAAAATATGTTAGGCTCTTGCCCTTGGAAGATTAGACTGATGTGGTGTTGATTTGTAAATAAATGGCATGCTTACCATTTTGATTTAAGTTTGTAGGCAGAAGCGAAAAAAGAATCATAATCTCAGGTTTAGGCATGCACATGGCCATTGATCACAAATAAATAGGAACAAATGCAGTATTGTGATTTTGAGCAAGAGAAATAGAAGTACAGTTTATTGTTCATATTTTAAGCTACACTTGAACCTTGTCCTAATAACTAGGACTGTTGTGATGTTGCCGTATTATAAGTGCCTTGCTTAAACGTTTGGTTAATTCGAGTGTATAGCGAAGAGAAGGCTAGCTGAACCATGCTAAATATGGAAAGAAGCGGGAGCTGTACACATGATCGGTTGTTCATCATTTCAAGTTTGACTTATTATTAGTTGATTACCTGCTTCTATGCGGTGAACAAATGAGTAAGCAGTTTTAGTTGATAAAGGTGTAGGCAACACATCTTTTTTGCTCCATTTTTTGGTTTATAAGTCAAGGTTGTTTAGTCTCTGAATATCTTAATTGTAAAACAGTTTTGATGCAATTTTTGAACCGTTCAGTCTGTTTTGTTCATGCAGTTCATGGTACCACATCTGCATGCTACATCTTGTGTAGATTTGGCTACCACATTATATGATGTTTCACTTTGCTCCGTCAAAGTTTCAGTAAAAAATTGAATTGAACGTCTTTTTGTAGACATACAAAAATGGTCCTGCATTTTCTACATCGCCCTGACATCCAATTCAAACTATATTTTCTGCCTAAACTGTTACATACCTATGAGATCATGGGATAACTCAGACACGAGCCGGTGTCCAGTGCGCAGTTGGGTGCATTATTTGGTGATATCCTGTGCTAACTGTTTAATGCTGAGTAATCAAATATATTCCATGAAGTGCTTCTTGGTATTTTACAACCGTTTACTCTGAATTCTGGTCTTCATGCCTTCAGACAATTTTCAGGTTGCTTTTCCACGATTTCAAATAACTTATGCTGCGCTCGGGGCGTATCTAGATCTAGCACAGAAGAGATGTGTTTCTTGAAGACCTGAAGAATGATAATACTAACAGGATTGTTTTTAATAATGCCAGTACTGCTCCATAAAATAAACATAGAACTACAAAGCTCGTGTTCACTCCTGCAAAAAAATCGTAACAGTTAATTCTGTTGTAGTTGTAGATGTACATCCTTTATTCTTGCAACAGTTAATTCTAAGGCCATTCATATCGTTGCAGATTTTGCCTATTCTCTGAGATGGATGATGATGAGCGGTGCAACCGAAAATTCAGAGCTGGGCTTTACACACTTCAGTGGGTAAGTGAAGTTCCAGTTTTTCTTCTGTACCCTATTACTGCTCTGTTGTACAGAGAGCAGTGAGTTTATATTAGCTAAATGTTAGACTGGAATGCAGGAGTAGCATGACAACACCAAGGTAGAGACCTGAAGAGAAGCAAGGGGATGGACCAAGGAAACTAGAACTGTGTTGTCGTGATGTGGGTCGTGTCGTCTTTGTCCATCTCCATGGAGGCATATATACATAGGTTAGGTATAGGAAAGGAGACCGTCTCCATGGAACTCTGGCTGATGTGTAATGTCCTCATAGGACTGGACCGTTTACAGAGGGAGTACTTGAAAATAGATTCTTTATATATTGTTTGGTTCCATTAGCCGCATAACCTAAATTAGCAATTTGGTATCTAAACAGTGTAGTGTAACCATTGTGCTTGCTGCAGTTTTACTTTAGTGTTGAAATGTTTTTGTTGGCTTGTTCTGTACTACGAAATATTTTTGTTTTCCCAGCCATTGTTTTCTAAATCCTATCAGCATATTACCTGATATGGCCTTTGAAGTTTCTGTTTTATAACGAGCTTTGCACCGGTCAACTTGAGTATGGTATGGTTTATTCTTTTCTGTTGCGGCTATTCGAGAGAAATTTAGAGCTCCGCATCCTTTTGAAGACTTAGCAGAGATGAAACAATCAGTTAGTTGAGATGCATCACATGATCTTTTTCTCTTGACATTTATGGGTATTGAACCCATAGATCAGCTTATCAATGGAACTCTTATCGGGTTGAGAAGGTGTCACAAAAACTAAAGAGCAGTTTTAACATGGTCCCTGATTAACTCTTACCTTCTTACCTATTATGTGAAGGGGGTAAGAGGGACCTTGTTAAAATTAACGAAAACTCAAAAACAAGGCGATTAGCTAAGGAAAGAAGCTAAGACGCATCAGGAAGGACTTTTAGGATGGTACCGCGGTCAAATGCATCCTAGGAAAGGTACTTTAAGAATTATGGTGTGTTCTTCTCCTTTTTTGTTTACGTTAGCCACATAGGTTAGCCTCAATTTATTATTATCCACAGGGTCAGTTCGAGATCCCCTCATGCTCAACCATCGCACTGACCTACGACACCATCGATTCTCAATCAAAACAATGTCAGCATATAAATAACCATTGGAATAACTGCAGAAATTTACTTCCATATGAGTGCATCCCTAAATAGAAAGGATCGCATCACAAGATCTATAATGCCTAGAAAACGAGACAAAAGGGGTGGGAATCGCCACAAAAAAGAGGGGAGATGCAAGATCGAGATAAATGGAAGGTAAATCCATGCATGCAGATAAATCCGAAATCAAAAGAGGTAAGAAATCGCACCGGTCGGCGGCTGAGGAAACGAAAGGAAGGGGATAGACAGTCTCCGCTGGATCCGCCCCTGCCGTTTCATATTCAGCTCCTCACGGGCCACAGGCCTCGCTCTACGTGGGCTGGGCTAAATAACATATGGGCTATCCTAATACCTCCTGATCCCTATATCTCCGTATATGCACAACAAAGACATGTTTTTTTCTTAGGTTTCTTATCTTTTTCCCTCTTTTTTTGCAGGAAAAAGATGCACGGCCAGGTTTCTCATCATGATAACCATGTTTTCAAACTTGCTAAAAAAATACAACCATGCCAACTTTACTCTCTCATCATAGTGGCCATATTTTCAAACTGAACGTATTCATATTATGCAAAGTTTCCCTTTTCCCAGACTATTATTTAACAACATAATAAACATGTTTAAAAAATAGCATGATTTAGTTCAAGGTTCTTGCAGCATGAAACTATTTTCATCGACATCATGTCTTCAGCAGGTCTCTGCGCCATTTAGCGCAACGGGTCAACTAGTATTCATAATATTGAAGCCAAAAGATGCAGAGTTGATAATGATAGTGCAACTTATTTGTGGCACTGCCGTTTAGGTCATATTGGTGTAAAGCGCATGAAGGAACTCCATTCTGCTGGACTTTTGAAATCACTTGATTATGAATACTTGGTACTTGCGAACCATGCCTCATGGGCAAGATGACTAATGCTCCGTTCTCCGAAACAATGGAGCGAGCAACAGATTTGTTGGAAATTGATACGTCTCCAACGTATCTATAATTTTTGATTGCTCCATGCTATATTATCTACTGTTTTGGGCAATATTGGGCTTTATTATCCACTTTTATATTACTTTTGGGACTAACCTATTAACCGGAGGCCCAGCCAATTCTTTGTTTTGCCTATTTCGGTGTTTCAAAGAAAAGGAATATCAAACGGAGTCAAAAGCGGAACGAAATCAACTAGAGAAGTTATTTTTGGAAGGAAAGCCACCCGATGGACTTGGAGTGCACGTCGGGGAAAGAAGGGAGGTGCTCACGAGGGTAGGCGCGCCCCCGCCTCGTGCCCCCCTTCAGTCCACCGGCGTACGCACTGCACCCATATATACCTACGTATCGTAAAACTTTGAGCAGAAGATAGATCGGGAGTTCCGCGCGCAAGCCTCTGTAGCCACCAAAAACCTCTCGGAGCCTGTTAGGCACTCACTTGGGAGGAACTCATCACCGGTGGCCATCTTCATCATCCCGACGCTATCCATGACGAGGAGGAGTAGTTCACCCTCGGCCGAGGGTATGTACCAAGAGCTATGTATTTGATCTCTCTCTCTCTCTCTCTCTCTCTCTCTCTCTCTCTCTCGTGTTCTCTCTCGTGTTCCCTCTATGGCACGATCTTGATGTATCCCGAGCTTTGCTATTGTAGTTGGATCCTATGATGTTTCTCCCCCTCTACTCTCTTGTGATGAATTGAGTTTCCCCTTTGAAGTTATCTTATCGGATTGAGTCTTTCATGAGAACACTTGATGTATGTCTTGCCGTGTTTATCTGTGGTGACAATGGGATATCATGTGCCACTTGATGTATGTTTTGGTGACCAACTTGCGGGTTCCGCCCATGAACCTATGCATAGGGGTTGACACACGTTCTTGACTCTCCGGTAGAAACTTTGGGGCACTCTTTGAAGTAATTTTATGTCGGTTGGATGAATCTGAGATTGTGTGATGCATATCGTATAATCATGCCCACGGATACTTGAGGTGACAATGGAGTATGTAGGTGACATTAGGGTTTTGGTTGATTTGTGTCTTAAGGTGTTATTCTAGTACGAACTCTTTTATAGATTGATCCGAAAGAATAACTTTGAGGCGGTTTCGTACCCTACCATAATATCTACGTTTGTTCTCCGCTATTAGTGGCTTCGGAGTGACTCTTTGTTGCATGTTGAGGGATTGTTATGTGATCCAATTATGTTATTATTGTTGAGAGAACTTGCACTAGTGAAAGTATGAACCCTAGGCCTTGTTTCCTAGCATTGCAATACCGTTTACGCTCACTTTTACCACTTTTTACCTTGCTGTTTTTATATTTTCAGATTATAAAAACATATATCTACCATCCATATTGCACTTGTATCACCATCTCTTGGCGAACTAGTGCACCTATACAATTTACCATTGTATTGGGTGTGTTGGGGACACAATAGACTCTTTGTTATTTGGTTGCAGGGTTGCTTGAGAGAGGCCATCTTCATCCTACGCCTCCCATGGATTGATAAACCTTAGGTCATCCACTTGAGGGAAATTTGCCACTGTCCTACAAACCTCTGCACTTGGAGGCCCAACAACGTCTACAAGAAGAAGGTTGTGTAGTAGACATCAAGCTCTTTTCTGGCGCCGTTGCCGGGGAGGCTAGGTAAGTGAAGGTATATCTTCAGATCTTGCAATCTAATCTCTTTGTTTCTTGTTTTAGCACTAGTTAGTCTATAAAATAAAATTACAAAAAAATGGAATTGTGTTTGTCTCATACGCTTCACCTTTTTAATATCTTTCGTGAGAATGATGGTAATTACATAGAATGCTTGGCATGAAATATGTGAATGATGAGCATGATTGCAATGTTGTTAGTATGAATTCCTTGAATATCCATGATGCTAATGATATGCAAAGCCACAAGCTTGGGGAAGCTATGTTTGATGAAGATGATATTTTTTATCCCCCAAGCTTTGATGAGCAAATTTACTATAATGAAAGCATGCCTCCTACCTATGATGATTATTGTGATGACGCGTATGCTTTAAAGAATAATGATAACCATGAAACTTGTCATCTTGATCTTAATTTTCAATCACATGATAGTTATTTAGAGTTTGCTCCCACTATTATTCATGAGAAGAATTTTGCTTATGTGGAGAGTAGTAAATTTTCTATGCAAGTAGATCATGAAAAGAATGCTTTAGGTGATGGTTATATTGTTGAATTCATTCATGATGCTACTGAAAATTATTATGAGGGAGGAACATAAGCTTGTAGGAATTGCAATAATATCAAGTTTCCTCTCTATGTGCTTAAAGTTTTAAAGTTATGCTTGTTTTGCCTTCCTATGCTAGTTGATTATTGTTCCCATAAGTTTGCTCAGAAAATCCCTATGCATAGGAAGTGGGTTAGGCTTAAATGTTATAGTAATATTCTTCATGATGCTCTCTTTATGTTTCAATTCTTATCTTTTATGTGAGCATCATTGAAATCATCATGCCTAGCTAGGGGCGTTAAACGATAGCGCTTGTTGGGAGGCAACCCAATTTTATTTTAGTTTCTTAATTTTTGGTACTGCTTAGTAATAAATAATCCATCTAGCTTCTGTTTAGATGTGGTTTTGTGTTTTAATTAGTGCTGTGCCAAGTAGAACCTTTGGGAAGACTTGGGTGAAGTCTTTATGATCATGTTGTAAAAAAGAGAAACTTTAGCGCTCACGAGATTAGCTAGAACTTTTTACCATAGAGTGCTATTTAGTTGATTCTTTTTGCAGATGATTACTATAAAAATTCCTCAGGTCCACCAATTTATTTTAGAATTTTTGGATTTCCATAAGTTTGCGTTAGTTACAGATTACTACAAACTGTTCTGTTTTTGACAGATTCTGTTTTCATTGTGTTGTTTGCTTATTTTGATGAATCTATGGCTAGTAAAATAGTTTATAAACCATAGAGAAGTTGGAATACAGTAGGTTTAACACAAATATAAATAAAGAATGAGTTCATTACAGTACCTTGAAGTGGTGTTTTGTCTTCTTTCGCTAACAGACTCCACGAGTTTTCTGTTAAGTTTTGTGTTGTGAAGTTTTCAAGTTTTGGGTAAAGATTCGATGGACTATGAAATAAGGAGTGACAAGATCCTAAGCTTGGGGATTCCCAAGGCACCCCAAGGTAATATTCAAGGACAACCAAGAGCCTAAGCTTGGGGATGCCCCAGATGGCATCCCCTCTTTCGTCTTTGTTCATCGGTAACTTTACTTGGAGCTATATTTTTATTCACCACATGATATGTGTTTTGCTTGGAGCGTCATGTCATTTTCTTTTGTTAGTTTTTGCTTGCTGTTATTTTGAATAGTGTTTTGAATCTTTAGTTTCAATAAAAAAGTCAAGGATAGCCTTTACCATGCTTATTTTGCTAGTATACATGTTGCTGTTTGAAAAACAGAAAGTTTACCGCTGTTGCAAAAATTCCCTAGAAAAGTCAGAAAGTGGTATAATGTTGAATATTTTTGCATATTGAGATCTGATAAATTTATTACAGTGGGAATTTTAGTTCATAATTTTTGGAGTTAGGGAAGTATTGATACTCTTGCATTCTTTACAGACTATACTGTTTTGGCAGATTGCTGTTATGTTTGCATTGTTTGCATATGTTTGCTTGCTTAATGATTCTATTTGAGGATAGGAGAATTAAATATGCAGAGGCATTTAGTATGCTACGTGGAATAATAATTTTAGTGATTTATCACAGTAGAAAATGATAAGGTTTTGCATTGGTTTGTACTAACCTATCTCACGAGTTCTTGTTGAGTTTGTTGTGAATGAAGCTTTTGATAAAAAGAGAAACCATGATATGAGAGGAATTAAGGAGACACAAAAGTTTAAGCTTGGGGATGCCCAAGGCACCCCAAGATAATATTTCAAGAAGTCTCAAGCATCTAAGCTTGGGGATGCCCAGTAGGCATCCCACCTTTCTTCTTCAACAACTATCGGTTAGTATCGGTTGAGCCTAAGTTTTTGCTTCTTCACATGAGTTGTGCTATCCTTGCACTGTCATTTTATTTTGTTTTGCTTGCTGTTTGGATATAATACCAAGATCTGAATTTTTAAAATGATAGAGAGTCTTCACATAGTTGCGTAATTATCCGACTACTCATTGATCTTCACTTATATCTTTCGGAGTAGTTTGTGATTTGCTCTAGTGCTTCACTTATATCTTTTAGAGCATGGTGATAGTTTTATTTTGAAGAAATATATGAACTCTCATGCTTCACTTATATTATTTTGAGAGTCTTAAATAGCATGGTAATTTGCTTAAATAATCCTAATATGCCAGGCATACAAGATTTGTAAGGATTCTTATGAGTGTGTTGAATACTATGAGAAGTTTGATGCTTGATAATTGTTTTGAGATATGGAGGTGGTGATATTAAAGTCATGCTAGTTGGGTGATTATGAATTCAAAGAATGCTTGTGTTGAAGTTAGCAAGTCCCATAGCATGCACGTATGGTTAAAGTTGTGTAACAAATTTGAAACATGAAGTGTACAGCTTGTGCATCCCTATGAGTGGCGGTCGGGGACGGCGATGGTCTTTTTCCTACCAATCTATCCCCTAGGAGCATGCACGTAGTACTTGATTTTTATGACTTCTAAATTTTTGCAATAAGTATATGAGTTCTTTTGACTAATGTTGAGTCCATGGATTATACGCACTTTTACCTATCCGCCTTTGCTAGCCTCTTCGGTATCGTGCATTGCCCTTTCTCACCTTGAGAGTTGGTGCAAACTTTGCCGGTGCATCCAAACCCCGTGATACGATACGCTCTATCACACATGAACCTCCCTATATCTTCCTCAAAACAGCCACCATACCTACCTATTATGGCATTTCATTCCGAGATATATTTCCATGCAACTTTCCACCGTTCCGTTTATCATCATTATGACATACTTTACTTTTGTCATATTGCCATTGCATGATCATGTAGTTGACATCGTATTTGTGGCAAAGCCACCATGCATTATTTTTCATACATGTCACTCTTGATTCATTGCACCATCCCGGTACACATCACGGAGGCATTCATATAGAGTCATATCTTGTTCTAGTTTCGAGTTGTAATCCTTATGTTGTAATCAATAGAAGTGTGATGATCATCATTATTAGAGCATTGCCCAAAGAAAAAGAGAAGGCCAAAAAAAAGAAAGGCCCAAAAAAAGGAAAATAAATAAAAAGGGCAATGTTACTATCTCTTTTTCCACACTTGTGCTTCAAAGTAGCACCTTGTTCTTCATGTAGTGAGTCTCATATATTGTGCTTCAAAGTAGCACCATGTTTTTCATATAGCGAGTCTCATAAGTTGTCTTTTTCATACTAGTGGGAATTTTTCATTATAGAACTTGGCTTTTATATTCCTACGATGGGCTTCCTCAAATGCCCTAGGTCTTCATGAGCAAGCAAGTTGGATGCACACCCATTAGTTTTCTTTTGTTGAGCATTCATAGCTCTTGTGCATCCGTTGCATGGCAATCCCTACTCCTCATGTTGACATCAATTGATGGGCATATCCATAGCCCATTAATTATCCTCGTCAATGTGAGACTTTCTCCCTTTTGTCTTCTCCACACAATCCCCATCATCATATTCTATTCCATCCATAGTGCTATATCCATGGCTCACGCTCATGTATTGTGTGAAGGTTGAAAAAGTTTGAGATTATTTAAGTATGAAACAATTGCTTGGCTTGTCATCGGGGGTATATAAGTTGGGACCATCTTTGTGTAACGAAAATGAAGCATAGCCTAACTATATGATTTTGTAGGGATGAACTTTCTTTTGCCATGTTATTTCGAGAAGACATAATTGCTTTGTTAGTATGCTTGAAGTATCATTATTTTTATGTCAATATGAACTTTTGTCTTGAATCTTATGGATCTGAATGTTCATACCACAATTAAGAAGATTTACATTGAAATTATGCCAAGTAGCACTCCGCATCAAAAATTATCTTTTTATCATTTACCTACTCGAGCACTAGAAGGAATTAAGCTTGGGGATGCTTGATACGTCTCCAACGTATCTATAATTTTTGATTGCTCCATGCTATATTATCTATTGTTTTGGGCAATATTGGGCTTTATTATCCACTTTTATATTACTTTTGGGACTAACCTATTAGCCGGAGGCCCAGCCCAGATTTGCTTTTTTTGCCTATTTGGTGTTTGAAGAAAAGGAATATCAAGCGGAGTCAAAAGCGAACGAGATCAAGCGGAGAAGTTATTTTTGGAAGGAAAGCCACCCGATGGACTTGGAGTGCACGTCAGGAAAGAAGGGAGGTGCTCACGAGGGTAGGGGGCGCGCCCACCCCCCTAGGGCGCACCCCCCTGCCTCGTGCCCCCCCCCCTTCGGTCCACCGACGTACCCCCTGCACTCATATATACCTGCGCATCGTAAAACTTCCAGAACAGAAGATAGATCGGGAGTTCCGCCGCCGCAAGCCTCTGTAGCCACCAAAAACCTCTCGGGAGCCCGTTCCGGCACCTGCGGAGGAACCCATCATCGGTGGCCATCTTCATCATCCGGCGCTATCCATGACGAGGAGGGAGTAGTTCACCCTCGGGGCTGAGGGTATGTACCCGATAGCTATGTGTTTGATCTCTCTCTCTCTCTCTCTCTCTCTCGTGTTCCCTCTGGCACGATCTTGATGTATCGAGCTTTGCTATTGTAGTTGGATCCTATGATGTTTCTCCCCTCTACTCTCTTGTGATGAATTGAGTTTCCCCTTTGAAGTTATCTTATCGGATTGAGTCTTTCATGAGAACACTTGATGTATGTCTTGCCGTGTTTATCTGTGGTGACAATGGGATATCATGTGCCACTTGATGTATGTTTTGGTTACCAACTTGCGGGTTCCGCCCATGAACCTATGCATAGGGGTTGACACACGTTCTTGACTCTCCGGTAGAAACTTTGGGGCACTCTTTGAAGTACTTTTATGTTGGTTGGATGAATCTGAGATTGTGTGATGCATATCGTATAATCATACCCATGGATACTTGAGGTGACAATGGAGTATGTAGGTGACTTAGGGTTTTGGTTGATTTGTGTCTTAAGGTGTTATTCTAGTACGAACTCTTTTATAGATTGATCCGAAAGAATAACTTTGAGGTGGTTTCGTACCCTACCATAATCTCTACGTTTGTTCTCCGCTATTAGTGGATTCGGAGTGACTCTTTGTTGCATGTTGAGGGATTGTTATGTGATCCAATTATGTTATTATTGTTGAGAGAACTTGCACTAGTGAAAGTATGAACCCTAGGCCTTGTTTCCTAGCATTGCAATACCGTTTATGCTCACTTTTACCACTTGTTACCTTGCTGTTTTTATATTTTCAGATTACAAAAACTTATATCTACCATCCATATTGCACTTGTATAACCATCTCTTCGCCGAACTAGTGCACCTATACAATTTACCATTGTATTGGGTGTGTTGGGGACACAAGAGACTCTTTGTTATTTGGTTGCAGGGTTGCTTGAGAGAGACCATCTCCATCCTACGCCTCCCACGGACTGATAAACCTTAGGTCATCCACTTGAGGGAAATTTGCTACTATCGTACAAACCTCTGCACTTGGAGGCCCAACAACGTCTACAAGAAGAAGGTTGTGTACTAGACATCAGATATCATACATACTGATATATGTGGTCCAATGAATATTGAAGCTCGCGGCGGGTATCGTTATTTTCTCACCTTCACAGATGATTTGAGCAGATATGGGTATATTTACTTGATGAAGCATAAGTCTAAAACATTTGAAAAGTTCAAAGAATTTCAGAGTGAAGTGGAAAATCATCGTAACAAGAAAATAAAGTTTCTACGATCTGATCATGGAGGAGAATATTTGAGTTACGAGTTTGGTCTTCATTTCAAACAATGCAAAATAGTTTCATAACTCACGCCACCCGGAACACCACAGCGTAATGGTGTGTCCGAACGTCGTAATCATACTTTACTGGATATGGTGCGATCTATGATGTCTCTTACTGATTTACCGCTATCGTTTTGGCGTTATGCTTTAGAGACGGCTGCGTTCACGTTAAATAGGGCAACATCTAAATCTGTTGAGACGACACCTTATGAACTATGGTTTGTCAAGAAACCAAAGTTGTCATTTCTTAAAGTTTGGGGCTGCGATTCTTATGTGAAAAAGCTTCAACCTGATAAGCTCGAACCTAAATCGAAGAAATGTGTCTTCATAGGATACCCAAAGGATACTGTTGGGTACACCTTCTATCACAGATCCGAAGGCAAGACACTCGTTGCTAAGAATAGATCCTTTCTAGAGAAGGAGTTTCTCTCGAAAGAAGTGATTGGGAGGAAAGTAGAACTTCATGAGGTAACTGTACCTACTCCCTTATTGGAAAGTAGTTCATCACAGAAATCTGTTCCTGTGACTCCTACACCAATTAGTGAGGAAGCTAATGATGATGATCATGTAACTTCAGATCAAGTTACTACCGAACCTCGTAGGTCAACCAGAGTAAGATCCGCACCAGAGTAAGATCCGCACCAGAGTGGTACGGTAATCTTGTTCTGGAGGTCATGTTACTTGACCATGGCAAACCTACGAACTATGAGGATGCGATGATGAGCCCAGATTCCGCAAGATGGCTTGAGGCCATGAAATCTGAGATGGGATCCATGTATGAGAACAAAGTGTGGACTTTGGTTGACTTGCCCGATGATCGGCAAGCCATCGAAAATAAATGGATCTTCAAGAAGAAGACTGACGCTGACTGTAATATTACTGTCTACAAAGCTTGACTTGTCGCAAAAGGTTTTCGACAAGTTCAAGGAGTTGACTACAATGAGACCTTCTCACCCGTAGCGATGCTTAAGTCCGTCCGAATCATTTTAGCAATTGTTGCATTTTATGATTATGAAATTTGGCAAATGGATGTAAAGACTGCATTCCTGAATGGATTTCTGGAAGAAGAGTTGTATATGATGCAACTTTGAAGGTTTTATCGATCCAAAGGGTGCTAACAAAGTGTGCAAGCTCAATGATCCATTTATGGACTGGTGCAAGCATCTCGGAGTTGGAATAAACGTTTTGATAGTGTGACCAAAGCATATGGTTTTATACAGACTTTTGGAGAAGCTTGTATTTACAAGAAAGTGAGTGGGAGCTCTGTAGCATTTCTAATATTATATGTGGATGACATATGTTGATTGGAAATGGTATAGAATTTTTGGAGAGCATAAAAGGATACTTGAATAAGAGTTTTTCAATGAAAGACCTCGGTGAAGCTGCTTATATATTGGGCATTAAGATCTATAGAGATAGATCAAGACGCTTAATTGGACTTTCACAAAGCACATACCTTGACAAAGTTACGAAGAAGTTCAAAATGGATCAAGCAAAGAAAGGGTTCTTGCACGTGTTACAAGGTGTGAAGTTGAGTCGGACTCAATGCCCGATCAGCTGCAGAAGATAGAGAGAAAATGAATGGTGTTCCCTATGCTTGACCATAGGTTCTATCATGTATGCAATGCTGTGTACGGACACGATGTGTGCCTTGCTATAAGTTTAGCAGGGAGGTACCAAATTAATCCAGGAGTGGATCACTGGACAACGATCAAGAACATCCTAAAATACCTGAAAAGGACTAAGGATATGTTTCTCGTTTATGGAGGTGACAAAGAGCTCGTCGTAATGGTTACGTCGATGCAAGCTTTGACACTGATTCGGATGACTCTAAGTCACAAACCAGATACGTGTTTATATTGAACGGTGGAGCTGTTAGTTGGTGCAGTTCTAAGCAAAGCGTAGCGGCGGGATCTACGTGTGAAGCGGAGTACATAGCTGCTTCGGAAGCAGCAAATGAAGGAGTCTGGATGAAGGAGTTCATATCCGATCTAGGTTTCATACCTAGTGCATCGGGTCCAATGAAAATCTTTTGTGACAATCTGGTGCAATTGCCTTGGCAAAGGAATCCAGATTTCACAAGAGAACCAAGCACATCAAGAGACGCTTCAATTCCATCCACGATCAAGTCAAGGAGGGAGACATAGAGATTTGCAAGATACATATGGATCTAAATGTTGCAGACCCGTTGACTAAGCCTCTCTCATGAGCAAAACATGATCAACACCAAGACTCCATGGTGTTAGAATCATTACTGTGTAATCTAGATTATTGACTCTAGTGCAATTGGGAGACTGAAGGAAATATGCCCTAGAGGCAATAATAAAGTTGTTATTTATATTTCCTTATATCATGATAAATGTTTATTATTCATGCTAGAATTGTATTAACCGGAAACTTAGTTGTAACGCCCTCGATGCGGCTATATCTCCCACGTGTCGAGGCACGACTTAGAGGCATAACCGCATTGAAAGCAATGTCGCAAGTGAGGTAATCTTCACACAACCCATGTAATACATAAGGGAAAAAGATACATAGTTGGCTTACGATGCCACTTCACACAATACATAAATAAACATCCATCATTGAGTACACTCAAGGTCCGACTACGGAACTAAAATAAAGAAGATACCCCAAATGCTACACGGATCCCCGATCGTCCCAAGCTGAGCACCACTACTGTTCATCTGGAAAAGACACATAATGCGACCACGTTCCTCGTCGAACTCCCACTTGAGCTCGGTTGAGTCACCTGCACCTTTGGCATCGTCGGCTGCAACTGTTTTGGGAAGTATCATGAGTCACGGGGACTCGGCAATCTCACACCAGCGAGATCAAGACTATTTAAGCTTATAGGAAGGATGAGTAGTGCGATTGGAGCTGCAGCAAGCGACTAGCATATATGGTGGCTACTTACAAGAGAGGGCGAGAAGAGGAGCAAAGCACGGTCGTGAAGCTAGTAGCGATCAAGAAGTGATCTGAACTACTTACGTCGGACATAACTCCAACACCGTGTTCACTTCCGGACTCCGCCGAGAAGAGACCATCACGGTTACACCTTGATTGATGTGTATTTTAATTGAGGTCAACTTGGGTTTTCTACAACCGGACATTAACAAATTCCCATCTACCTCATAACCGCGGGCACGGCTTTCGAAAGATATTACCCTGCAGGGGTGTCCCAACTTAGCCCATTATAAGCTCTCACGGTCAACGAAGGATATTCCTTCTACCGGGAAGACCCGATCAATCTCGAAATCCCGGACTACGAGACTTTTCGACAGCAATAAAACAAGACCAGCAAAGCCGCCCGAATGTGCCGACAAATCCCGATAGGAGCTGCACATATCTCGTTCTCGGGGCACACGGATGAGCGATCCGTACAACTAAAACCAGACCTCAAGTTTCCTTGAGGGGCGCCAAAGCACTCTAGTTTGGGCCAGCACTCGAAGGAGCACTTTGGTCCGGGGGTTAAAATAAAGATGACCCTCGGGCTCGCGAAAACCGGGGAAAAAAGGCTTAGGTGGCAAATGGTAAAACCAATGTTGGGCCTTGCTGGACGAGTCTTATTCAAAGCGAACTGTCAAGGGGGTTCCATAAATCACCCAACCGTGTAAGGAACGCGAAATCAAGGAACATAACACCGGTATGACGGAAACTAGAGTGGCAAGAGTGGAACAAAACACCAGGCATAAGGCCGAGCCTTCCACCCTTTACCAAGTATATAGATGTATTAATCATAGCAGATATATATTGTGATATCCCCAACAAGTAAACATGTTCCAATAAGGAACAACATCTCCATGTTCCAACAAGGAACAAACTTGACTTCACCGCAACTAGCAACGCTATAAGTGAAATTTGAGCAAAGCGGTAACATAGCCAATCAACGGTTTGCTAGGAAAGGATGGTTAGGGGTTGACATGGCAATATGGGTGGCATGATATAGCAAGTGGTAGGCATCACAGCATAGGCATAGCAAAAGAGCGAGCATCTAGCATAGCAAAGATAGAAGTGATTTCGAGGGTATGGTCATCTTGCACGCAATGTTCTCGAGTTGTCGAAAGCTTGATCCTCGTAAGCGTTCTCAACAGGTTCCTCGTTCACGTACTCGTCTCCGGCTCTACCCAAAGCAACAACACAAACAAAGGAACCACAATAAATCACGGTGCAATGCACAATCAACATGATGCAAAACATGGCATGATATGCGGGATGTGATATGCAATGCGTATCACGGCGCTCGGAAGGAAAATGATGAACCAGGCATCAACTTGGCAAACCAAGTATGCCACTGGAAAGATAAGATGATTTCGGTTGAAATCGATATAAAGATCACCGGAATCGGATGCACGGTTTGGAAATGACAAGCAAAACAAGAATGTCACAAATCTGCCATTAACAGCATGATGCCACTTAGCAAGCAACAACAAATTAAGCTACTGCACCCAAACGTACCAACAAAGTATATGGCAATGATCTACACAAGATGCTTGACAAAAGATGAGCACTGAGCTTCGGCTAAATCACATCATAACAGGTTCAAACAAGCATGGCAAAAGTGCACAAAATATCAGGCTGGACATGGCAAAAACAGCATCAGGTTGCAATGTTCAGAGCAAGAAAACTACATGCTACAGGAACTTAAAATAGCAAAACAAGGCATGGCATGAATCTACTCAAAGCATAGAACAAAAGTCCCTTACTGACCATAAGCCAAAAAGGATCCTAAAATATAGTAACACCCATGTCAATATTGAAAGTTTCGTTAACAGATTCAGCAACATGGCATGTCAAAAACTGATAACAAGTAGGCATGTTTAAGAGCTCGATGCACTCACTACCGAGCCTTATATGATAAACTAGGCATACATAAATCAAGAAGATATGGCATAGAAGACATACATGGCAAGAACAATAACATAGCATACATTGATCAACCACAACAACCTTGGCAAAATTGAATAACTTGTAAACAATCTGCCAGTAAACATTTTATAGCAAAAGTAGAGCTCGATTGACTCAAGCTGTGGTACTCCATAATTGCAAACAAGGACATGGATGGATAGAGCAAGACATTTTTAACAAAACATCCTTACTGAAGTATCTCAAAATATGCATGGATCTCTCGGTAGCATCAAGTTAACATGGCATCAAAATATCAGCTAAACAGGGCTGAAAACAGCAACATCAGGACACCTACTTTGCGTGCTTGTGCTAGTCACCACATAGATCACAAAAATACATGGCATACACCCCTGAAAAGATGGCATGACATATTACAAAACACATGTAGGACTCCAATTCATAGGGTGCAGACAATAATCATGGCAAAAATAACAAAAGTGCAAGTTCTGTTAAGAAACAGAAACTAACATCACATAGCCCTCTTCTAACAGCATTTCGGGCATCAAGATGAGCTCAAACGAAAATGATGCAATGAGAAGAAATGATCTACACTTCGAGACGAACATTTTGATATATTATACGCGCAAAATGGAGCTACAATGATAGAGATATAGCACGTTGCAAATGCTACAAAATAACAATGAGATGCAAAAGACTTAGAGAAAAAGTGAGTGGGAGAGAGGTCGGCCAGGCGTGGCGCGAACCGAGGCCGGATCCGCCGGGATCGGACGAGGGCGGCGGCGACGATGAGGCGGGCGCCGGAGGAGGCGGCCGGTCGGGGCCGGCCGAGGTCGGGCCGCCGACGAGGCGGCGCGAGGCCGAGATGTGGCGCGTCAGTGGCGCGATCCGGTGTGGTGGCGGGCGGCGGCGGAAGCCGGGCCGGGGCGGATGAGGTGGCGAGGGGCGGAGGGCGGCGGGGCCAGCTGGAGGCGCGGGCGCGGCGGCCTTGCTGGGCGGGTTTCGGCTGGCTGGTAGCGGCGCGTGTGTGTGTGGGATAGGTGGCGTCCGCGGGTTGGGCGAGGGGCGGCGGCGATTTTTGTCCGGCGGCGGTGGACACGTCCGGCGGGCGCGGGGACGGATTTTAGGGTTTCAGGGGAGGAATGATCCGGGATTTGGAGGGGGTTTGCTTAAATAGGCATAGAGGGCTAGGAGAGTCCAAATGAGGTGTAGTTTTCGCCCACACGATCGTGATCGAACGACGGAGAGCATAGAAATGACTTAGATGGGTTATTGGGCTGTTTTGAAGGGGTGTTGGGCTGCAACTTAAAAGAGGCCTTCTTGAGAGTGCGGTTAACCGTTGGAGTACCAAACGAGCTCCAAATGACCCGAAACTTGACCGGTGGTCTACGGGTGGTATACCAAGGCCACTAGACAAACCTCGGTCCATTCCGAGAAGGTTTAGTACCCTTTGCGGAAAAAGCGTAAAAGGACCGAGGAGATAGGAGTGTCGGATTGCAAAAGCGGACAACGGGAAAATGCTCGGAATCATGAGGCGAACACGTATGCAAATGCGATGCACATGATGACATGATATAAAATGCATGACATGGACAAAATGCAAAATGAAGAAAAACCCAACCACGGAGGGAATATCATATCACAATGCCGAAAATGGCAAGAGTTGGAGTTACAAATATGGAAAGATACATCCGGGGTGTTACATCAGTACATGTGTGAATACATAGACAAACAGAGTGTCACTAGTATGCATCTACTTGACTAGCTCGTTGAATCAAATATGGTTATGTTTCCTAACCATAGACATGAGTTGTCATTTGATTAACGGGATCACATCATTAGAGAATGATGTGATTGACTTGACCCATACATTAGCTTAGCATTTGATCGTTTAGTATATTGCTATTGCTTTCTTCATGACTTATACATGTTCCTATGACTATGAGATTATGCAACTCCGTATACCGGAGGAAACTTTGTGTGCTACCAAAGCGTCACAACGTGGCTGGGTGATTATAAACGTGCTTTCTGAGGTGTCTCAAGCGGTACTTGTTGAGTTGGCATAGATCAAGATTAGGATTTGTCACTCCGATTGTCGGAGAGGTATCTCTGGGCCCTCTCGGTAATGCACATCATTATAAGCCTTGCAAGCAATGTAACTAATGAGTTAGTTGCGGGATGATGCATTACGGAACGAGTAAAGAGACTTGCCGGTAACGAGATTGAACTAGGTATTGAGATACCGACGATCGAATCTCGGGCAAGTAACATACCATTGACAAAGGGAACAACGTATGTTGTTATGCGGTTTGACCGATAAAGATCTTCGTAGAATATGTAGGAACCAATATGAGCATCCAGGTTCCGCTATTGGTTATTGAATAGAGATGAGTCTTGGTCATGTCTACATAGTTCTCGAACTCGTAGGGTCCGCACGCTTAAAGTTCGGTGACGATCGGTATTATGAGTTTATGTGTTTTGATGTACCGAAGGTAGTTCGGAGTCCCGGATATGATCACGGACATGACGAGGAGTCTCGAAATGCTCGAGACATAAAGATCGATATATTGGACGGCTATATTCGGACAGGAAGTGTTCGGGTGATTTCGGAGAAAACCGAGTCTTGGGAGGTTCTTTGGAACCCCCGGGGAAGTATTGGGCCTTAGTGGGCCTTAGGGGAGAGATAGGGCAGCAGCCCAGGAGGTGGCACGCCCCCTTCCAAGGGGAGTCCGAATTGGACTAGGGGAGGGGGGCGCGGCCCCTCTTTTCCTCTCCCTCTCCCTCTCTTTCCTTCCCCCTTCCTCCTCCTAGTTGGACTAGGAAAGGGGGAGTCCTACTCCTACTAGGAGGAGGACTCCTCCCGCTCCTTAAGCGCCCAAGGCCGGCCGGCCTCCCCCTTGCTCCTTTATATATGGGGGAGGGGGCACCCTAGAAGCACAACAGACATTGTTCTTAGCCGTGTGCGGTGCCCCCCTCCACCATAATCCACCTCGGTCATATCGTCGTAGTGCTTAGGCGAAGCCCTGCACCGGTAGCTTCATCATCACCGTCATCATGCCGTCGTGCTGACAAAGCTCTTCACCGACACTCTGCTGGATCGTGAGTTCGTGGGACGTCACCGAGCCGAATGTGTGCAGATCGCGGAGGTGCCGTACCTTCGATGCTAGGATCGGTCGATCGTGAAGACGTACGACTACATCAACCGCGTTGTCATAACGCTTCGCTTCACGGTCTCACGAAGTGCGTAGATAACACTCTCCCCTCTCGTTGCTATGCATCACCATGATCTTGCGTGTGCGTAGGAATTTTTTTGAAATTACTACGTTCCCCAACAGGCGATGTGATGGAATTGGAGGCCATAGGAATCCATAAGGTCCTCCGAAAAGGGTGGATCGGAAATCTCATACCTCGGATGAGGTGGGAGATAAACAAGACACGCTTGCCTTCCTGAGGTTCTGGAACCCGGGAGGCTGAACGGGTGGCCTTCCCGACGAGTGGGAATGACATTGAACTTCGTATTGCGACGGGAGGTACCCGAGCGCCTGGAGCTCGGTGATATCGCCGGTGGTGACAACATAGCGGAGCCACACCCCCCTCTTGCTCGCCACTTTCTCCTTAGTGTTCGCCGCCGTTATGGTGCCCTTTCCCTTCCCAACCATCGATGGAGAACAGAAGGATGAAAAAGGAGGTGGAAAGGTTGTGCGTGGGCTCTGGTCTCTGGGCACTGGAGCTTGAGGGTTGCAGGAGCAAAGAGCGAGAGGGGAGGTGTGAAAATGGATTGCGTCCATCATCTACCTTTTATAAGACAGTAAAAAAACCAAAGGGATGCACTGCGTGGCAGTAATTTTGCGAGTTCCCAACGCGATTTGCATTACGTGCGCGTGTGAATTGAGGGATTCTACTGATGATGCCATCGAAAATCCAGGGCACGATCTCTTTATTGATGGGATGTGCCAATGGCAACAGCCTCGAGCTACGCTAAACACGGGATAATGACTACTGATGGGACCTTTTGGTTCTACAGTACGTGATGGCGGTCCGGGTTCGGTCAAAGTTGTCAGAACACGACCCAACCAGCGCGCCCACTCCAGCACAGGAAGACTTCACCGTTAAGTTAAGTAGGCGTAGGAAGGGTCTTCAGATCTGCTGAAATTAAAAGTGCTTCTCAGGAAGCTCAGTTGGGGCTCCTCGGATATCTGAGGTATGATATCCTCGGAAAAAATTATGATTACTTTAGAGGGAGAGGCGCGAAGAAGGTGTTGAACCATTTTGCAAGACCGAAGGCCAATAACAGAGAACAAGTCGTCCGAGGATTGTCCTAGGCTTGGAAGTACGGTACAGGGGCTACTAATGGTGTCCTAAATAGGGGGTGCTAACCACGTCAACTCCCAAACATGGGCTGGGCCAAGGACCTCCAAACAACCAAACAGGTAGGCCACGTCTGTCAGGTCCCACGACGTACTCAAGATGGAATCTTCCAAAGATTTGGCGCACACTCCAAGGCATATGTAATCATCGGCATGTTTTATCCCCTGATGTAACCGACCTAGTTACACCCTGCTTACCCCCCGCGTCTATATAAGCCAAGGGGTTTAGACCTTAGAGGTAGATTCATTCACACATACGGTCTTCAGGTAGATCGACATGTACTTTGTACCCCATCCATAATTAATACAATACAAGCAAGACGTCGAGTTTTACCGTTTCGAGAGGGCTCGAACCTAGGTAAATACTGTCTCTTCTTTGTCCTGTTGCCATCATGCCAAGATCACCAGCTCGGGACCCTCCACTCGAGATCAGCCTCAGCAAGCTCGTGGCGAACGTCAAATCTTTGGAGTTTCTGTTTTTTAGGGGCTTGCTAAAACTCAGTTGGCTGAAACCAAGTCTCAGTTGACTACATAGTTGTTGGATCTTTGCATGGGGATTCGTGTTGGACTAAGCACCATCCAACATCCCTCACAACATTCTTTCGCATCATTTGCAACATGCCTTTCTACCGGTTGCATCATCCATCATTGCTGGTTGTAGCATGTCATCTCATCGTACACAACATCTACCCTCGTCGATTGTAGCACACCGTCACACCGGATGCAACATCTTCCATTGATGTTTGTAGCATGTAGTCACACAGGTTGTAGCATCTGTTGTCGTTGCTTGTAGCACTTCTTGCAACATTTTTAATCACTGTTCGCAGCATTTTTCATCACTGTTGGCAGCATCCAGATGTGCTGCTCGCAACACCACAACTACGCTGATGTCAGTCTACTAACGATTGAGTTCTAGCCACGCCTGTTTTTTTAATGTCTGCCTGCAAGTCAAAGGCTTTCTCCATCCAATGTTGTCACGGAAAACAATCACCATCTTGCCTTTTTAATGCCATTTGTCACATCGCATCCAAAGACTTTTAGTTTCCATGTGTTATGTCACGTCACGGTGAGCCGCCGGAGAGCAATCTTGATGCATTCATTGTCCAGAAGGTCAACCTTTCACCTCTATATGAGAACGGAGCTCAACAAAGGCCTTCCCATCATTCAAAACACCATGGCGTCGCACGACCAAGCAGACGAGCTCACCATGAGCAGCGACGAGTTGCTCCAAGCTCAGCTCGAGCTCTACAACCACTGCTTCGCCTTCGTCAAGTCCATGGCGCTCGCGGCTGCCACGGACCTGCGCATCGCCGACGCCATCCACCTCAGGGGCGGCGCTGCCACCTTGTGTGATCTTGCGGCCGAGACAGGGATCCACCCGACGAAGCTCTCCCACCTCCGGCGGCTCATGCGCGTGCTCACCACCTCTGGCGTCTTCTCCGCCGACGTCAAGGCTAGCGGCGGCGACGCCGTGTACAAGCTCACCCGGGTCTCTCGCCTCCTCGTGGGAGCTGGGGGCGAGGACTCGCGCCGCCGTGACCTGTCCCCGATGGTGGGCGTGTTTGTCAACCCGGTCGCCGTCACCGCTCTCTTCAGCATACGCGAGTGGTTCACCGACGAGACGAGCGCCGCGTCGTCGCTCTTCGAGGTGGCGCACGGCTGTACTCGATGGGAGATGATAGCAAAGGACGCAGGCGACGACCGCGTGTTCAACGCCGGCATGGCAGCGGACAGCTGCCTCAGCATGGAGATCCTACTAAGAGAGTGCAGCGGCGTCTTTGGGTCCGTGGGCAGCTCACTGGTCGACGTCGGCGGCGCCCATGGCACCGCTGCCGCGGCGGTAGCCAAGGCGTTCCCGCACGTCAAGTGCAGCGTACTGGACCTCCCTCTCGTCGTCGCCGGGGCTCCTGCCGTTGACAGTTTAACCTTCATCGCCGGCGACATGTTTGAGTACATCCCGCCGGCGGACACGGTTCTACTCAAGGTAAAAATACAAACAGCATAGTCCATTTCACTATAACAATACTGTGGGTTTATATAAATATATATTTTTGTATCAGTGGATTTTGCATGATTGGCCGGACGAAGATTGCATCAAGATACTCCGCCAGTGCAAGAAAGCCATCCCAACAAGGGACGCCGGAGGGAAAGTGATAATCATGGATATGGTGGTCGGATCTGCGGTGCCGCAGCAGGGAACCGTGTCAAAGGAAGCGGAAGTTTTGTTCGATGTCTTCATGATGTACATCGACGGGATCCAGCGAGAGGAGCATGAGTGGAGCAAGATCTTCTTTGAAGCTGGGTTCAGTGACTACAAGATTACACCGGTGACAGGAATTCGCTCAATTATTGAAGTCTACCCATAAAAATAAAAATATTCATAGTTCATGTTATGGATTTGGACGCAATGCTGTATGCAATTGGTACCTTTATAATCTTATCATTATCACTTAAGTAAAATGAGTGTTTGACTAACTCTTCCTCTATCCTTGCAAAAAAAAACATGTTTCACAGTCAAACGGTACATTGCAAAATCGCCATGTTTTTAAACTATAGATGTGTATGCCACTGAGGAATTTACAACATCTCTATTCATGTGCAACTTTTTTTCTTCTTGCAACCCAAATGAATATGAGTCTTAACTTCAATTTTCACATGTTTATAGAACATCACATTTCTAACATACCGTATTCTTCAACTTTCGCGCGCCCGACATTGACAAGAGATGGAAGTGGGGGAGGCAAAGAGTGGAGCAACCGCTCACGAGCGGTTGCTCCGGCGGCGGTGTAGAGAAGAAGATGGGAGATGTGTTGCTCTCCTACACCCTTGCTATTTGTAGCGGGCAGGACTAGAAACCGCTGCGAGAAATCCACACGCCATATGTCAAAACAGGAAGCCAAAATGTCGATTGGGAGTCCAAAGGTTAGCATTTAAAACACAATACCCCTCGAAACGGTAGCTAGTCTTTTGTCAATCGGAGCACAGAAGACGAGGAGTCCTTTCTCACGAGCAAGTCCAACGGATTGCCTGACAACACGCAAAAGATTTTGATGTGACAACTCAAAAAGATTTGCAATGATGACACTTGACGATTTGCCTTCCAATCGGATGAAAGGATCAGTCGGCTCAAGGAATTTGTTTTGGCACAGTTGTCAGGGTCAGTCCCAAGTCAAAAATGTGCGCTTGGCACGATAAAAAACCAAGCGTAAGATGCTCAAAGAAAACCGAGTGAGATGACACTCGTCGCACACCCGCTCCGTGTAAGAGCAAGGAGCGCCTTGGACATCCCCCGTGGCACGAGTCAGATTTTTCTCAGAAAAAACCGAATGTTCGATGGCGCAAACTTGGTTCTCGAAAAAGGTGTCTGGTCAGCTTTTTGCATGAAGGATATTGACTAGGGTCACTTGATCAGTTCAAGCCCAGGCGTCTCAGACCACCACTCGAAATTTGATGATACACCCAAAGTCGGGCCACGAGCCATCCTCTCCCAAAGAGACTGAAAACAGGTATCACTAAGTTTTTTTTTTCAATTTTCTCACCCTTCATTTCCATGAGGCATGAGCATAAAAGTCCACCAAGGTATCTTGGATAACCAACCAGTAGCGCTTCGGGTCCATCAGTCAGTTGGAATCTTGTCTGACGATGCACCGTTGGTTTTAGAAATGAAACTCGAGGGCTACTAACGGGGTTATACCCAAGGGGTAGGCCCAAGGACACATATGACCCAACCAAGGGTCCAAGCCAGATATGGTCCAGGAAGACAACGGGCCAAGGGACAACTCACCAGGCCCATCGGAGTCATAGCCCAGGGCAAAGGATACCAAAGGGATACTCACTAAGAGACTAAGTGTCTACAGTCGGATCTCTCACCCCATGACGGACTAGACCCGATAGTCGGTCGATAGGAAGACATGAGCAGTTGGAGCACCTACAGTCGGTTGCGTCCTAGGATACGGTGACCCCCACGATGCATTCATTATCGTCGTTACTCAGTGGAGGAATAATCTAGTTAAATATGACAGTTACCAGTAGTAATAGCCATGTTCAGTTGGCATCCATGCGACCATCAATAGCATTTATACCAGACCATTATGGCACCCACTCCTAGTTCACTCCATATAAGCCGAAAGAAGGGCACCGAGCTGAGGGTTGAACTCTCTCACGTTGTAAGTTGTAACCTACGCCAAGAGCAAGAACACCACAGGAGTAGGGTATTACCTTCAGCGCAGAGGGCCCGAACCTGTATAATTCCTTGAGCGTACTCCCATCCCTATAAATTGATAGATATGATTTCCTCCACATTCATATCTCATCAAGTTCTTTTTTAATCACTTTTGTCATCTCCATCCCATCGTGATTTAAAAGATGTTTTTCAAAAAAAAAATAACATCGAGTATATCAAACTCCATAAGGAGTGCCTTCTTTTTCTCGTAATGTCAACTTCTATATTAATACTCCAACTTTTCACTTTTTTCCTAAGAAGCCTAACTTTAAATTGCAAAATCTCGATAGTAGAAGTGCAACAAGTTGCAGTGTTCCAAACATCATGAACTAATTCCTTAAAACCAGGCTAAGAAAGCCACCATTTCTCAAATCCAAATATTTTGGGAGAGGAAATTTTCCTAACACCAGTATCCAACACTAGGGGAGAATGGTCAGTCCCCACCCTAAGTAAGGCCACTAAAGAAGATAAAGGGAAATGAGTATCCCAACTCACACAAGAGAGGACTCAATCTAGCACAACAAACAATGGGATCCTCTTGATGATTAGACCAAGTGAACCGACATAATTCTCCATCAAGCCACCTCTATGAATCCGGTCATTAAAAAGGAAAGTGTACTGACGATTAACAGAACCATTGCTCTTATAATTATCACTTTTGACCAAATTAAAATCACCCCCTTAGAAGGATAGGATAAGAAGCTTGCTCCATAATATCATGAAGCACAGCAAAGAAATCCATCTTGAACTCAGGGTAAGCAGTACCATATACAATAAATAAATGCCATACAAAACCATCACACTTGTTTTTCACGGGAATGTATCTGGTGCACCGATGATTGTGGTGTTGTCGGTGCACCGGACGTTTTAGCATATTTTAAATTATTTTTAAAAGTCTAGAAAAAATCTAGCACATTGACGCAACATCAATATATATTGTCACAAAATTTGAAACATTGCACGACAAAAATGAAAATTGTTACATCGATTCTATAATGGGCCAAATGTAAAGCTCAATTTATATTATGTACTATTTAGTGTCGAATTTGTTGTTTTTGTACCTCGAGCAATACTTCAAATTTTGATTTGAAATTTTGCAACAACATAGACTGATGTTGTGTGAATGTGCTAATTTTCTTTGAACTTTTTTTGAATATTTGTAAATGCGCTACGGGCATACGGTGCACCGGTAGCACCATAAGCACCGGTAGCACCATAAGCACCGGTGCACCAGATACATTCTCTATTTTCACAGTAGAAACCACACAAGAAGATTTATTGGAAAAACCAATAACTTCAAACATGTCGCCCAACTAAATCCCCCTAGTAGTATTGACAGGAGGAAGGAAATGCAATTGAACAGACAATTTTTATCAATGGCTTTGAGGAAACCCTCAGAAATAATTTTTATCTTAGTTTCTTGAAAGCCAATAAAATCAGGATTACTCTCAACATAGTATCACAAAGGCACTGAGATTTACCAGGTTGATCAAGACCTCTAATATTCCAAATGAGACCCATTGTATTAAGAGATTTTAAAGGGGTCTAACAAACCACAAGGTTTAACTTTGATGAGAACTGGGGAGTTTTCCTAAAATGCCAGCCCACTAGATTAAGAAGAAACCTCTATCATATTCCATATTAACATCCAAATTATTAGGAAGAACTACTTCAAGGATTATTATTAGCAAAAGCTAAGCAATTCTCCTTCTCATCGTCAATCATATTATTAATAATATCAGTTTTACTACTATGATCATCTCCAATCACCAAGTTCATTTTCACTAGTGCAGAACCGGGCTTTAGCACCGGTTTGTAAGGGCCTTTAGTGCTGGTTCTACAATCGGCACTAAAAATTGGAGACTAAAGCCCCCCCCCCTTTACTACCGGTTCGACACGAACCGGCTCTAAAGTGCCACCACGTGGCACGGGCCAGGCCTGGGTGCTGGTAGACCATTAGTACCGGTTGGTAACACCAACCGGTACTAAATGTTTGGAGGGGTTTTGGTTTTTTTCCATTAATTTTGTGTTTTCCATTTAATTCTTTTTTGTTTGCTGGTATTTTACGATACTACAAATTGTACACGTTATGCATATATATAAATAGATTTTCTAGTACGTAGAACCGCATATATAGATAAATATATATCATCGAATGTTTCACAACCAACACCATTAATTATTCACACATACACATGTATATACATATATAATTTCTCCTACATGTTGCGTTGGTGCCTTCGGAGCACGATGACAAGTGGTTCACGGGGGCGGTAGCGGGTAATAATATTCTCCTTTGGGATCTATGACCTGGTCGAGCAAAAATCCCGCTATTTCCTCTTGAAGTGCTAGTATGCGCTCCGCTGGTAGGAGCTGCTCCCGCACCTCTCTGAACTGTTAAGAAGGAGATCAATATGCATGTGTATTAGTTGTGTGACTAGATATCGATAATGGTGTGAATAGTGTTCTGACAAACGTACCCAGTCCTGTCTTTGAGATATGCTCCTTTCGGACGCCATCATGCGAATGTTCTCGCAAACGTAGAATGCACACAGATCATTCCCCGGCGCCTGCTTCAGGGCCTTTACGAGAATGGATTGAATCAGATAATGATTAATCAAAAGCATGATAATTAATTAATAATATTGAAATAAGAATTAAAGAGATGGTAGCTAACTAGCTAGTACTACTTAATTAATTACCTTTGGTCGATACCAAAACAGCTTTTTTGCCCATTTTCCTGGAGTCACCTTGATGAACTTTGCCCAAGCCCTGCTCGCCGGCAAAGAAAATTAATAAAGGGGTTATTAAATAGTTCATATCAGGAAATGACGAACTAAATAGGCCGAGATATAGTTAATAATGATTGAAATTACCTGTTGACTATCCCCTTCACGATGGTGTAGTTTTTTTCTTCTTTCAGTAGTGAGTCAAGTACTTCAACTGTTCCTTTGTCAACTTTAATGTCTAACAAGATCTAGTGGAAACTGCATGTGCACACGTTTGCATGTCTTAATTAAGCGCGCATGTGCATAACACTAATCAACTACCGTAAACCATATACACTTAATTATTAACATCTAGTAAGCAAAAATAGAATTTGTAGTACAAGACAGTGTGACTCACATGAAGTTGTAAGGAAGTAGTATATCTTCACTGGAATTGAGGCGCTTGAAGAACTCCAACATGCTTTCCTCTAAACTATCTCAACAAGTTGAAAGATTCCATGTGTACTCATTAATGGTATTTGGGTCAATGAACCCAATGCCATAGCGTCCAGATTTTTTCATTTCATACATCTTTATCCTGCATATAATATCACAGAAAAGAATATATAGTGAGGATAATTACATGTAATGATTGGTCAAAATGATCACTGCTAGCTTGAGACTTAAATTACAGAAAGAAATCACTTACAGACAATAGCAACTGACGATAGATTTGTCGAGTGCGTCTTGATTGTATAACTGAAATAGTTCTGAATACTCAACGGACAGAGCTTTCTCAGGGAAGTAATGCTCCTCCTTGACATTCACCATGAGGGACTCTCGATTGGAAATCTTGGTAATGTTCATGCACCATTGATGCAATTCATACATTGTCGTTGGGAGGTTCTTGACCTTGTCTGGCTCGACCAAAGGTTGGCCTCAGGCATATTTTCGTTTTATTTCCTCCTCTCTAAGCGGAGATATGGGCTCGATTTTGAGGAGTTGTCCAACAGAGATCTTGAGCATTTCAGCCTGCATTATATGCTCCTCCGTTATTACCACATCGCCCAGCTGGGGAACGTTAACGGTTTGCCCACAATAATATTGGGCGCGCGTACTCCTCTCATGTGTTGTTGGCACAACAAGCGGGGGGATCGATTGCGCCGCCTGTTCTCCCAGCTGGGGAATGGTTTTCCCGCATTTTTTGCCCGCTGCTTGTTGGCTCGAGCTCGAGCTCGCTTCCTTCTGTAGTCGTGCTCGATGTGACTTCCTGATTTGGCGCTCATAGTTTGAGTCAACAGGCTTGGAAGCTGGTGCTCTAGCCATACGAATGAAGTGGTCAATCTTTTCCTCATGCACTTTCTCCCTTGGCGGCGGTGCCGGTTTCGGTGCAAAATGGGCGTCCACTTGGGCCTGCACTATGGCTGTGTTTTGCTCCTCGGTCATGTCGTAAGGCCTCTGAGAAAGAGGAGCGAGGCTTGGACCATATTTATATCGCTTGTCTCCGCATGTACTTCCTGAACTACCTCGACTCGTACCGCTATGCACCATAGTTGTGGTGCGTCTCTTCTACGATTGCTGAGACGATGGAGACGACTGACGTGGCTGAGTTGGAGCAGGAGGAGTGGCCTGACGCTATGCCAGACTTGAAGCAGGAGGTGTGTCCTGACACGGTGTCGGACTTGAAACCGGAGGAGTGGCACGGCTGTGCGGACTTGAAGCAGGAGTCTGCTCACGCGTTCGGGGACTTGGAGGAGGTGGCGGACTTCGAGGAGGAGTCGACTCACGCGTTCGTGGACTTGGAGGAGAGGGAGTCTGCTGACTCGGTGGCGGACTTCGAGGAGGATTCGGCAGACGACACGGTGTCGGTGGACTTCGAAAGAGATGCAATCCTTTCTCCATAGGATGATACGATGTATGGCCTCTCCCAGTGTGCGCTCGTCTTCACCTCCAGGAATGTCAAGCTGTAGCCCCGAATATGGGTCCACCACTTCATCAACCAAGACACGAGCATAGCCCTCTGGAATCGGGGTGCAATGGAAGGTTGCTTCGGGGGTAATTGTAAAAGCAACGCCGTCCGCCACCTTCATGGATATGTTCTTCATTTTGGAGTGTAGCTCACAGTTAGTGTTCTCTATGATGTCATCCACAGGGTATGTATCCAGCAGTGTGTCGCCCGGGGCAGAACCAACGCTGCTTCTCGGCATGGATGGGACAGTGCTATCCAATGCTGGACGATCATCCGCTTGCCGCTGCCGCTGCTGAGACCCCCTTTCCTAGCTAAGTGAGTCGATCTGGTGTTGCTGGAATTTGAGTGCCAAGTCCGCGTGCCTTGCTTCTAGGCCTTGAAGGCGTTCTGCGTCCTGCTTCCTCTCCTCCTCCTCCAGCTTCCTCTTCTTCTCCTCCTCCATCTTCTTTCTTGCACGGGACCTGTAGTCCTCGTTCCATTCCGAAAAGCCCTCATACCAGGGAATAACGCCCTTGCCTCGTGTTCTTCCAGGGTGTTCAGGATTTCAGTAGCGTAAGCTCGTCGTTCTCTACATTGGCGTGAACACCCCGTTCGAGCTTCTTCTATTGCGTCAAGTATCTTTTGTTCGGCTCCTTTTAGACTTGCCTTCTGCGAAACCAGGCCTGTGTTCGGGTCCAACGCCCCCCATGCGCATAGAACCAAGTTCTGCACCTGGGGGGCCACCTCCTAGTAACCGGAGTGACCCATGCATCCTCCATCTCTTTCTCAGACTTATCCCACTTAGGCATTCCCACCGAGTAGCCACCTGGACCCAGCCTATGGAACTGCGCCTTTTTTGCGGCATTGGCCTTGTTTTTTATCGACCGTTCCTTAGATAATTCTGATTCCTTTAATTTCACGAAATCATTGATGTTCTCTTTGCTTCTCCAGTGTTCCGTGAATTCTGCAGTCTTCCTTTCTGCAGCGAGGTAGTTGGCCCATACAGTTTTCTTGTGGGTGTTGAATGCAATTGCCATCTTCTTAAGAGCAGCGCCCTTGACTTTCTCCACATCTGCTTCAGTGAAATAATCTGGTAGGGTGAAATGTTCCATCAGAGATTCCCAAAGGGCTTTTTTTGCTCTTTCGTCGACCCAAGTAACACCTGGACGTTTAGTTTTTGGCTCTTTCCATTCTTGAATGGAGATCGGGAGTTGGTCTTTCACAAGAACTCCGAACTGACGAGTCCACTTGTTCGCAATGTTCTTAGGCCTGAGGGGTTCGCCACTAGGTTCGGTGGATTCGATGTTGTACTTTACACCCACCTTCAACTTTCTGCCCGGGCCTCGCTTTGTCCTGCTGTCTGTAGAAGCAGATTTGCTCGATCCGGAGGGCTGAAAGAAGAAAGATCGATTCGTTAATATATCTTCAAATAAAAAAACATGTGATGATCACCATTATATAAATATACCTGGCCGGTAGTCTTTGTTATTTGAAGATCAGCATTATGCGTGTCATCATAAACATTATACGTGTCATCATAATCATAATCATAGTTCATGACTTCATCAACTCGGTCGTCGAGATTGAATATCTTTTCATCACCCTCTCCGGTATTGTTCAGATATTGGGAGCCGTCATCTGCTTCATTCAGATCATCTAGCCTGTGAGGGCTACGTATGATGTCGAACAATTCTTCTTCTCTCTCTCTCTCTGCCGATATTGTCTGCCATAGCTTTTACTTAACTAATACAGAAGAAATATAAAACAATTTAGTATTGAAATTACAATGCATGGATGCAATCAATAAGGAAAAACTGAATCATATATATAGTACATAATATATGCATCGTCTTGATTAATATATAATCTCGAATACATCATCGTCTCAAATAATATATATAATCTTGAATACATCGTCTCGAATATTATATATCGAATACATCACTGGCTAGGTACCTAATAAACATCGAGTAATATAGAAGAATCTAGGCCACTCGCGGTTCCTGGGGCGTGGGCGGTGGACACCCAAAGAGAAGGAACCATCACAGGATCATATCTTCGGTCATCTGCCCAAAGAACCTGCCAGGTATTGGAGAACCTGACGTCCATAGCAGCCATGTAGCGATGGACGTGCTCATCCTCCTCACGACACGGCGATGCACCACCTCCGGCGGCGCCAGCTCCTCTACACCGAATGTGGCCTGAACGCCACCAAAGGAGATTAGGGTCGACGACGGGACCCGAGGCCGGGTTCCTCACTGCGGCGCCCCTCGAGTAGCACCTCCCGGTGCCGGCCGTGAGCCAGGTCTGAACATGGGTCCTCTAAAGCGGGGCGTCATGAGCGAATTAAGCCAGCGAGGATGCGGGCTTGCATATCATCGAGAACAAATACTATATGCCCGCAAAAAGTAACATTTTTTAAATGATTGGATTGTGATAACTAAAATTCTATATATATGCAAATTCTAACAATTTGACATTAATCTAATTCATCTAACTAAAACTAATTCTAAAATTTCTAACATTTCTGATTATATAACTAACATTTCTATAACATTTCTAATATTTATATAACTAAAAAACAGAAAAATTGTTAACATTTCTATAAATATTTCTATAACTAAAAAATAGAAAAAATTTATAACATTTCTAATATTTCTATAACTAAAAAATAGAAAAATTTCTAACATTTCTATAACTAAAAAACAGAAAAAATCCTATAACTAAAATTTATAACAAACAAACTAATGTGTGTGTGGACATGGCGGCCGGGGTGAGCTCACCGGCGAGCCGACGACGGGCTGACAGGACCGAGGCGGCGGCAGCCGGGCCAGGCGGCAAGCACGACGGCAGGCGAGGCGTGGCGAGGCGAGTGGGGCGGCGAAGGCGGCGACGTCGGCAGGGCCGTGACAGTGAGAGGATGGCGGCGGCGGCGTCGATCGGCGGCGGCGGCGTGTCGTCGATGGAGAGAAGAAGCAGAGGAAACTGGATTTTTTCAAGTGTTGTATATATAGGATGGACCTTTAGTACGGTTGGAGCCACCAACCGGTCAAGGTCTGTTTGACCAGAGCCAAGCGGCGGAAGCGCCCACCTTTAATGCGGGGTGATGGCATCAACGGTACTAAAGACCCTCTTTAGTACGGTTGCAGCCACCACCCGGTACTAAAGGGATCTTGCCAGCCTTGATCGCGGTCTGACAAGTTTAGTCCCACCTCATTAGTCGAGGCGACCACCTTTGGTTTATAAGCCCGGTCACGGTAGCTCTCTCGAGCTCCTCTCCTAAGCGGGCCCTCTGGGCCTACACATTACTGTCATCTGTCTGTGGGCCTCTTTGGGCCTTCTTGGGCCTGCATCACTGGCCCAACAAAGCGTTGTGTTTCTAGTCGTATGCAGGCCGCTTTGGCCCGAAAGAGGCGGGCTTTTATTTTCTTAATTTTTTGCTTTATTTATTTTTGAGTTGTTTTTGTTGTATTTAGAGTTTCTTTGTGAATATGTTTGCTTTAGGTACAAAAAATTACAAACTTTCTGTTAGTGCCGATAGTTTTCAAATTTGAATAGTTTAAATTTTGAATTATTTGAAATTTGTGTGAATCACTAGTTTGTGAATAACTTAACTTTGAAAAAAGATTTTTCAGTGATTTTTTCCTTATGTTTAATATTAGTGTGTTTTATCATTATATTCAATTTGGTAATGCTTATGTTATTTAAAAAATGAAATGCCTTTGTAACAGATGAGTTTTCGTCCGAAACCCTGATATATACTTGAAAGAGATTGTCCATTTTGTACGAAGTGCATCCAGTTTTGTCGTAACCCTCTCTACTTTTTGCACATGCTATGTGGGTGAAATTATGATACCATGCCAACTTTCAACTATTTCTGAGTTCATTTGAAATGCTTTTCAATTTCAGGGTCATTTAAATTTGGAAAAAATCAGTAAATGCATGAAAGAATTTGTTTGCACATAAAATTTCTTCGCGTTTCAAATGCCAAAACACATAACTACCCTAACTATTACAGTGATTCCCTCACGGGTGTGAAACACGAGAAGAAAGTGATGATAGTGAAGCGGTCACATCGGATCTTTGGGTGTGAAACTTTTTCTTCAGCGTGTGTCCCTTTTGGCCGTAGCCATGGACAATCTTCATCATTTAATTGGATGCTCGGGTCAATATTCACTGTGAATGGAGCAATTTCATCAAACTTTTCATAATCTTCTGACATGTCTGTCTTGTCATCCACTCCCATGATGTTTCTTTTCCCTGAAAGAACTATGTGGCGCTTTGGCTCGGGTTAATATTCACTGTGAAAGGATGCAGTCATTAGGGCATGCATGTATCTTCTGCACCTCTAACCCTAGAGGGCAGACAACCTTCTTTGCTTCATACGTACTCTCGGGCAATTTGTTGTCTTTTGGAAGCATATTCTTTATCATTACCAGCAACTTTCTAAATCCCTTGTCAGATACACCATTCTCTGCCTTCCATTGCAGCAATTCCAGTGTGGTGCCCAACTTTTTTTGTCGACATGAATTCGGGTACAACAATTTCTTGTGATCCTCTAACATGCGCTGCAACTTCTTCTCCAAATTACTTGCGCAGTTTCTCTTTGCATCGGCAATGGCCCGACCTAGATCATCAACGGGCTTATCTGATGCCTCTTCTTCAGCTTCTTCCCGCATTGCCGGCTCAGCTTCTTTCTGAAGGAAATATGCCCTAGAGGCAATAATAAAGTTATTATTTATTTCCTTATATCATGATAAATGTTTATTATTCATGCTAGAATTGTATTAACCGGAAACATAATACATGTGTGAATATATAGACAAAGCAATTATGTCACTAGTATGCCTCTACTTGACTAGCTTGTTAATCAAAGATGGTTATGTTTCCTAACCATGAACAAGGAGTTGTTATTTGATTAACAAGGTCACATCATTAGTTGAATGATCTGATTGACATGACCCATTCCGTTAGCTTAACACTTGATCGTTTAGTATGTTAATGCTTTCTTCATGACACATACATGTTCCTGTAACTATGAGATTATGCAACTACCGTTTACGGAGGAACACTTTGGGTGCTACCAAACGTCACAACGTAATCGGGTGATTATAAAGGAGTACTACAGGTGTCTCCAAAGGTACTTGTTGGGTTGGCGTATTTCGAGATTAGGTTTTGTCACTCCGATTGTCGGAGAGGTATCTCTAGGCCTTCTCGGTAATACACATCACTTAAGCCTTGCAAGCATTACAACTAATGAGTTAGTTGTGAGATGATGTATTACGGAACGAGTAAAGAGACTTACGAGTACGAGATTGAACTAGGTATTGGATACCGACGATCGAATCTCGGGTAAGTAACATACCGATGACAAAGGGAACAACATATGTCGTTATGCGGTTTGACCGATAAAGATCTTCGTAGAATATGTAGGAACCAATATGGGCATCCAGGTTCCGCTATTGGTTATTGACCGAGAATGGTTCTAGGTCATGTCTACATAGTTCTCGAACCCGTAGGGTCCATGACGCTTAACGTTCGATGACGGTTCATAATGAGTTTATAAGTATTGATGCAGCGAAGGTTGTTGGAGTCCGGATGTGATCACGGACATGACGAGGAGTCTCGAAATGGTCGAGATATAAAGATTGATATATTGGAAGCCTACATTTGGACATCGGAAGTGTTCCGGTGAAATCGGGATTTTACCGAGTGCCGGAGGTTACGGAACCCCGGGAGGTCCATGGGCCTTAATGGGCCATAGGAGAAGAGGAAGGGCAGGCCAAGGTGGGCTGCGCCCCCTCCCCTCTAGTCCGAATAGGACAAGGAAAGGGGGCGCCCCTTCCCCCTTTCCCCTCCTCCAATCCTAGTCCAACTAGGAGAGGGGGGGGGGGGAGTCCTACTCCCGGTGGGAGTAGGACTCCTCCGTGGTGCGCCTCCCCCGAGGGCCGGCCACCTCCCCCATGCCTCCTTTATATACGGGGGCAGGGGGCACCCCCAGACACACAAGTTGATCTACGGATCTTTCCTTATCCGTGTGCGGTGCCCCCTTCCACCAAATTACACTTCGGTCATATCGTCATGAGCTTAGGCGAAGCCTGCGCCGGAGAAATCATATCGTCGCGGAGCTTAGGCGAAGCTTCTGCGTCGGTGGAGCATCAACATCGTCACCACGCCCGTCGTCTTGTGGAACTCATCCCCGACACTTTGCTGGATCGGAGTCCGGGGATCGTCATCGAGCTGAGCGTGTGCGAGAACTTCCGGAGGTGCCGTCACGTTCGGTACTTGGATCGGTCGGATCGTGAAGACGCATTTACTACATCAACAGCGTTGTTATAACGCTTCCGCTTTCGGTCTCACGAAGGTGCGTGGGCGGACACTCTTCCCTCTCGTTGCTATGCCATCACCATGGTCTTGCATGATCGTAGGAAATTTTTGAAATTACTGCGTTCCCCAACAAAGTGGCATCCGAGCCTGGTGTTATGCGTTAATGTCATATGCACGAGTAGAACACAAGTGAGTTGTGGACGATACAAGTCATACTGCCTACCAGCATGTCATACTTTGGTTCAGCGGTATTGTGAGATGAAGCGGCCCGGACCGACATTACGCCAGACGCTTACGCGAGACTGGTTTCACCGCTCCGAGCACTCGTTGCTTAAAGGTGTCCGGCGGGTGTCTGTCTCTCTCACTTTAGTTGAACCGAGTGTGGCTACGCCCGGTCCTTGAGAAGGTTAAAAGCGGAGTCTATTTGACAAACTATCGTTGTGGTTTTTGATGCGTAGGTAAGAACGGTTCTTGCTCGACCCGTAGCAGCCACGTAAAACTTGCAACAACAAAGTAGAGGACGTCTAACTTGTTTTTGCAGGGCATGTTGTGATGTGATGTGGTCAAAACGTGATGCTATATTTTATTGTATGAGATGATCATGTTTTGTAACCGAGTTATCGACAGCTGGCGAGGAGCCATATGGTTGTCGCTTTATTGTATGAAATGCAAGCGCCATGTAATTGCTTTACTTTATCACTAAGGAGTAGCGATAGTCGTAGAAGCAATAGTTGGCGAGACGACAACGATGCTACGATGGAGATCAAGGTGTCGCGCCGGTGGCGATGGTGATCATGACGGTGCTTGGCGATGGAGATCACAAGCACAAGATGATGATGACCATATCATATCACTTATATTGATTGCATGTGATGTTTATCTTTTATGCATCTTATCTTGCTTTGATTGACGGTAGCATTATAAGATGATCTCTCACTAAAAATTATCAAGAAGTGTTCTCCCTGAGTATGCACCGTTGCGAAAGTTCTTCGTCTTTGAGACACCACGTGATTATCGGGTGTGATAGGCTATACGTTCAAATACAACGGGTGCAAAACAGTTGCGCACGCTGAATAATCAGTTTAAACTTGACGAGCCTAGCATATAACAGATATGGCCTCGGAACACGGAGACCGAAAGGTCGGCGTGAATCATATAGTAGATATGATCAACATAGTGATGTTCACCATTGAAACTACTCCATCTCACGTGATGATCGGACATGGTTTAGTTGATATGGATCACGTGATCACTTAGATGACTAGAGAGATGTATGTCTATGTGGGAGTTTTTAATATGTTTATTTGAAGTTAAATTTTTGTTGATCTTAGTACCTGATAGTATTTTGCTTGTCTATGTTTCTTGTAGATAGATGGCTCGTCTTTGTTGTTCCGTTGAATTTTAATGCGTTCCTTGAGAAAGCAAAGTTGAAAGATGATGGTAGCAATTACACGGATCGGGTCCGTAATTTGAGGATTATCCTCATTGCTGCCTGAGAAAAATTACGTCTGGAAGCACCGGCTGGGTGACAGCTGCGGAGATCTTGAGCGAGAAGTTGTGAACGTCGGCAAAGGTAGGTGATGACTACTCTATAGTTCGGTGTGCCATGCTTTACGGCTTAGAACCGGGTCTTCAACGGCGTTTTGAGCGTCATGGAGCATATGAGATGTTCCAGGAGTTGAAGTTAATATTTCAAGCAAATGCGGATTGAGAGATATGAAGTCTCCATTAAGTTCTATAGCTGCAAGATGGAGGATAATAGTTCTGTCAGTGAGCACATACTCAAAATGTCTGGGTATAACAATCACTTAAATCAGCTGGGAGTTAATCTTCCGGATGTTATTGTCATTGACAGAATTCTCCAATCAACGCCACCAAGCTACAAGAGCTTCGTGATGAACTATAATATGCAAGGGATGACTAAGACAATTCCTGAGCTCTTGGCGATGCTAAAAGCTGCGGAGGTAGAAATCAAGAAAGAGCATCAAGTGTTGATGATCAACAAGACCACTAGTTTCAAGAAAAGGGCAAAGGGAAGAAGAAGGAAACTTCAAAAAGAACAGCAAGAAAGTTCTTGATCAAGAGAAGAAACCCAAGTCTGGACCTAAGCCTGAAATCGAGTGTTTTACTGCAAGCAGACCGGACCTTTGGAAGCGGAACTGCCCCAAGTATTTGGCGGATAAAAAGGATGGCAAGGTGAACAAAGGTATATGTGATATACATGTTATTGATGTGTACCTTACTAATACCGCATGATAGTACACAGGTATTTGATCTGGTTACATTGCTAATATTTGCAACTCAAAGCAGGAACTACGGATTAGCGAAGATTGGCTAAGGGCGAGGTGACGATGCGCGTCGGGAATGGTTCCAAAGTCGATGTGATCGCCATCGGCACGCTACCTCTACATCTACCTTCGGGATTAGTTTTAGACCTAAATAATTGTTATTTGGTGCCAGCGTTGAGCATGAACATTATATTTGGATCTTGTTTAATGCGAGACGGTTATTCATTTAAATCAGAGAATAATGGTTGTTCTATTTATATGAGTAATATCTTTTATGGTCATGCACCCTTGAAGAATGGTCTATTCTTGTTGAATCTCGACGGTAGTGATACACATATTCATAATGTTGAAACCAAAAGATGCAGAGTTGATAATGATAGTGCAACTTATTTGTGTAATCGCCGTTTAGGTCATATCGGTGTAAAACGCATGAAGAAACTCCATCTTGATGGGCTTCGGAATCACTTGATTATGAATCACTTGGTACTTGCGAACCATGCCTCATGGGCAAGATGACCAAAACGCCGTTCTCCGGAACTATGGAGCGAGCAACTGATTTGTTGGAAATCATACATCTGATGTTTGTGGTCCAATGAATGTTGAGGCACGCCGGGTATCGTTATTTTCTCACCTTCACAGATGATTTGAGCAGATATGGGTATATCTACTTAATGAAACACAAATCTGAAACATTTGAAAAGTTCAAAGAATTTCAGAGTGAAGTGGAAAATCATCGTAACAAGAGAATAAAATTTCTACGATCTGATCGTGGAGGAGAATATTTGAGTTATGAGTTTGGTTTACATTTGAAACAATGCGGAATAGTTTCGCAACTCACGCCACCCGGAACACCACAGAGAAATGGTGTGTCCGAACGTCGTAATCGTACTTTACTAGATATGGTGCGATCTATGATGTCTATTTCCGATTTACCGCTATTGTTTTGGGGTTATGCTTTAGAGACGGCCGCATTCACGTTGAATAGAACACCGTCAAAATCCGTTGAGACGACGCCTTATGAACTGTGGTTTGGCAAGAAACCAAAGTTGTCGTTTCTTAAAGTTTGGTGCTGCGATGCTTATGTAAAGAAACTTCAACCAGATAAGCTCGAACCCAAATCGGAAAAATGTGTCTTCATAGGATACCCAAAGGAAACTGTTGGGTACACCTTCTATCACAGATCTGAAGACAAGATTTTCGTTGCTAAATTCGGATCCTTTCTAGAGAAAGAGTTTCTCTCGAAAGAAGTGAGTGGGAGGAAAGTAAAACTTGATGAGATAATCAGATCTGCTCCCTTATTGGAAAGTAGTTCATCACAAGAAATGGTTCTGTGACAACTACACCAATTAGTGAAGAAACTAATGATGATGATCATGAAGCTTGAGATCAAGTTACTCACTGAACCTCGTGAGGTCAGCCAGAGTAAAATACGCACGAGTGGTGCGGTAATCCTATTACGGAAGTCATGTTACTTGACCATGGCGAACCTACAAACTATGAAGAAGCGATGGTGAGCCCAGATTCCGCAAAATGGCTGGAAGCCATGAAATCTGAGATGGGATCCATGTATGAGAACAAAGTATGGACTTTGGTTGACTTGCCCGATGATCGGCAAGCCATTGAAAATAAATGGATCTTTAAGAAGAAGACTGGCGCCGATGGTAATGTAGCTGTCTACAAAGCTCGACTTGTTGCAAAAGGTTTTCGACAAGTTCAAGGGGTTGACTACGATGAGACTTTCTCACCCGTAGCGATGCTTAAGTCTGTTCGAATCATGTTAGCAATTGCCGCATTTTATGATTATGAAATTTGGCAAATGGATGTAAAAACTGCATTCTTGAATGGATTTCTAGAAGAAGAGTTGTATATGATGCAACCAGAAGGTTTTGTCGATCCAAAAGGTGCTAACAAAGTGTGCAAGCTCCAGCGATCAATTTATGGTGCAGTGCAAGCCTCTCGGAGTTGGAATAAACGCTTTGATAGTGTGATCAAAGCATATGGGTTTGTACAGACTTTTGGAGAAGCTTGTATTTACAAGAAAGTGAGTGGGAGCTCTGTAGCATTTCTGATATTATATGTGGACGACATATTATTGATTGGAAATGATATAGAATTTCTGGATAGCATAAAAGGATACTTGAATAAAAGTTTTCAATGAAAGACCTCGGTGAAGCTGCTTACATATTGGGCATCAAGATCTATAGAGATAGATCAAGACGCTTAATTGGACTTCATAAAGCACATACCTTGATAAAGTTTTGAAAAAATTCAAAATGGATCGTGCAAAGAAAGGTTTTTACGTGTTTGCAAGGTGTAAGATTGAGTCGGACTCAATGCCCGACCAATGAGAAGATAGAGAGAAAATGAAAGATGTTCCCTATGCTTCAGCCATAGGCTCTATCATGTATGCAATGCTGTGTACCGCACTGACGTATGCTTAGGCTGTAAGCTTGGCAGGAAGGTACCAAAGTAATCCAGGAATGGATCCTTTGGACAGCGGTCAAAAACATCTGAAATACACGAAAAGGACTAAGGATATGTTTCTCATATATGGAGGTGACAAAGAGCTAGTCGTAAATGGTTACGTCGATGTAAGCTTTGACAACGATCCGGACGATTCCAAATCGCAAACCGGATACGTGTTTTTATTAAGCGGTGGAGCCGGTTGGTGCAGTTCTAAACAAAGCGTCGTGGCGGGATCTACATGTGAAGCGGAGTACATAGCTGCTTGGAAGCAGCAAATGAAGGAGTCTGGATGAAAGAGTTCATCTCCGATCTAGGTGTCATACCTAGTGCATCGGGACCAATGAAGATCTTACGTGACAATCTGGTGCAATTGCCTTGGCAAAGGAATCCAGATTTCACAAGAGGACCAAGCATATCAAGAGACGCTTCAATTCCATTCGGGACCAAGTCCAAGTGGGAGACATAGAGATTTGCAAAATACATACGGATCTGAATGTTGCAGACCCGTTGACTAAGCCTCTTCCACGAGCAAAACATGATCAGCACCAAGACTCCATGGGTGTAAGGATCATTACTTTGTAATCTAGATTATTGACTCTAGTGCAAGTGGGAGACTGAAGGAAATATGCCCTAGAGGCAATAATAAAGTTATTATTTATTTCCTTATATCATGATAAATGTTTATTATTCATGCTAGAATTGTATTAACCGGAAACATAATACATGTGTGAATATATAGACAAAAGCAGTATGTCACTAGTATGCCTCTACTTGACTAGCTTACTAATCAAAGATGGTTATGTTTCCTAACCATGAACAAGGAGTTGTTATTTGATTAACAAGGTCACATCATTAGTTGAATGATCTGATTGACATGACCCATTCCGTTAGCTTAACACTTGATCGTTTAGTATGTTAATGCTTTCTTCATGACACATACATGTTCACGTAACTATGAGATTATGCAACTCCGTTTACGGAGGAACACTTTGGGTGCTACCAAACGTCACAACGTAATCGGGTGATTATAAAGGAGTACTACAGGTGTCTCCAAAGGTACTTGTTGGGTTGGCGTATTTCGAGATTAGGTTTTGTCACTCCGATTGTGGGAGAGGTATCTCTAGGCCTTCTCGGTAATACACATCACTTAAGCCTTGCAAGCATTACAACTAATGAGTTAGTTGTGAGATGATGTATTACGGAACGAGTAAAGAGACTTACCGGTAACGAGATTGAACTAGGTATTGGATACCGACGATCGAATCTCGGGTAAGTAACATACCGATGACAAAGGGAACAACATATGTCGATTATGCGGTTTGACCGATAAAGATCTTCGTAGAATATGTAGGAACCAATATGGGCATCCAGGTTCCGCTATTGGTTATTGACCGAGAATGGTTCTAGGTCATGTCTACATAGTTCTCGAACCCGTAGGGTCCGCACGCTTAACGCTTCGATGACAGTTCATAATGAGTTTATAAGTATTGATGCAGCGAAGGTTGTTCGAGTCCGGATGTGATCACGGACATGACGAGGAGTCTCGAAATGGTCGAGATATAAAGATTGATATATTGGAAGCCTACATTTGGACATCGGAAGTGTTCCGGTGAAATCGGGATTTTACCGGAGTGCCGGAGGTTACGGAACCCCGGAGGTCCATGGGCCTTAATGGGCCATAGGAGAAGAGGAAGGGCAGGCCAAGGTGGGCTGCGCCCTCCCCTCTAGTCCGAATAGGACAAGGAAAGGGGCGGCGCCTTCCCTCTTTCCCTCCTCCAATCCTAGTCCAACTAGGAGAGGGGGAGTCCTACTCGGTGGGAGTAGGACTCCTCCTTAGTGCGCCTCCCCTAGGGCCGGCCACCTCCCCTTGGCTCCTTTATATCACAGGGGCAGGGGCACCCCAATACACACAAGTTGATCTACGGATCGTTCCTTAGCCGTGTGCGGTGCCCCCTCCACCATATTCCACTTCGGTCATATCGTCAGCGGAGCTTAGGCGAAGCCTGCGCCGGAGAAATCATATCGTCAGCGGAGCTTAGGCGAAGCTTCTGCGTCGGTGGAGCATCAACATCGTCACCACGCCGTCGTCTTGACGGAACTCATCCCGACACTTTCTTTGGATCGGAGTCCGGGGATCGCCATCGAAATTTGAGCGTGTGCAGAACTTCGGAGGTGCCGTGACGTTCGGTACTTGGATCGGTCGGATCGTGAAGACGTCGACTACATCAATCAGCGTTGTTATAACGCTTCGCTTTTCGGTCTCACGAGTGCGTGGACGGACACTCTTCCCTCTCGTTGCTATGCCATCACCATGGTCTTGCGTGATCGTAGGAAATTTTTTGAAATTACTGCGTTCCCCAACACTTTCCCCATTGTTGTATCATCGTATTCAGGGAACCCATGGCCAGGATAGCCGTCGTCGTCCTCTTCTTCTTCATTGTCTTCCATCATAACCCCTCTTTCTCCGTGCTTGGTCCAAACATTATAGTGGGGCATGAAACCGGACTCAAATAGGTGGACGTGAATGGTTCTTGACGTAGAGTAATTGTGACCACTCTTACAGCCAGCACATGGACAAGGCATAAAACCATCCGCCCGCTTGTTTGCCTCAGCGGCAAGCAGAAAAGTATGCACGCCATTAATGAAATCGGGAGAGCATCGGTCATCATACATCCATTGTCGGCTCATCTTCATTACACAACACCGAATAGACCAAATTAATACAAGTTCATACATAAAGTTCATATACAACACTTAATTAAATGCAACATACAAATAACTCTCTAGCTAAAGAATTTAAATGCAACAACAAATGCAATCAAGATCGCAACTAAGGTAACAATTGATCCAACAGCATACTGATACCAAGCCACACTATCAATGGCATATTTTCTAATCTTTCTAATCTTCAACCGCATTTTCTCCATCCTGATCTTGTGATCATCGACGGCATCTGCAACATGCAACTCCAATTCCATCTTCTCCCCCTCAATTCTTTTCAATTTTTCTTTCAAATACTCGTTTTCTCTTTCAACTAAATTTAACCTCTCGACAATAGGGTCGGTTGGAATTTCTGGTTCACATACCTCCTAGATAAAAATATCTATGTCAACTTGATGGGCATAATTTGTCATAAACACGAAATGCAACAACTAGTTTAAAAAAAGAATATACCACATCCGAATCATAACAAGGACGAGGGCCGACGGGGACGGATATCAAAACCATAGCACTATGTATAACAAACAACGTACGGGTAAGATAATTATACGAGTAACTATATATTCAAATCACGCAAACATCAATTTGGTAATGTAAAACATTCATGAACAAGAGCCTCACCACAAGGTGGTGCCGGCGACGGTCTTGAGCGATCGACGGTGGTTACGACGGAGATTTAGAAGGCACTAAGTAAACCACACCTACATATGCAAACTAAGTATTATTTGTGACCTCAAATTGCATATAAATCAAATACTAGCACATATAATTCCTCCCAAATTACTAAACTAACAAATTAATCACTATACAAAGCATTGCAAGAGCTAATCTACCAATGACTGATGAAAGGACAAAGTTGCTAACATTTGTGATCATTTGAATGGATGGGGGCCTTCAAATCTTGACAAATTTTGGGCAAAATGTGTGATGAGCTCGAGGAAGAGAAGGGAAGAACAGAGGAGGAGAGGGGAAAGGGGAAGAACAGAGCGAGCTCGGGTGGACGAAGGGTTTATGTACGTCGACCTTTAGTACCGGTTCGTGCCACGAACCGGTACTAATGGTCTTTGGAGGGTCCTGCATCGACAACATCCTGCCACCACTCTCTTTAGTACCGGTTCGTGGCACGAACCGGTGCTAAAGGTTCTCCACGAACCGGTACTGATGAGAGCGGCCGGCTAGCCATTGGAACCGGCACTAATGGACACATTAATACCGGCTCAAAATCAAACCGACACTAGTGTGCTTCACATTTGACCCTTTTTCTACTAGTGTTTATCAACTTGATTAGCCAGGGAAACGTTGGTAAGGACAACAAAAGATGTACCTTGATAAGTAGCAGAGACTTCTAGGTTCTTATTTCTCTTGTAGGCAACAACTTTTTTCATGATGTTAACATTCCATGGTTCCTAGGTCTCTGCACAAGCACATATCCCCATTTGGAAGGACCAACAGTGAGTTGACTCTTCTTGTCAGACACCTCATCTAAATATTCTAGAAGAGATCTCTTTAAACTGCCAGAACTGATGCCTCAGGGGGTAATAAAACATCTTTTTCCACTTCCAGTATATCATCATCATCACAGACATCTAAATCCACAGACTTCAACATTTCAGAACACTAGTCAAGATTCTTATATTGAGATCTTCCACTGATGTAATCCACTCTAGAAGCAGTGATGACAGGAGTAGAGATATTAACAGCTTCGATATCCTCAAGATTCAGACCATAAGGACTTTTTTCCAAACATTCCAAGATGAACTTCTCTATCAGACAAAGCAGATATATGAAAATCAGATTCAGCTTGATATTTCTTGGCAGAGCCACCACCCTGCACAATCAGGTTAGCCTTGTCCAGCTCATCTATAGCATTATCCCCGTTTTGGAGGTTTTCATCTTGGATGTCATCCATGTTATCGGTAGGTAATTTGTCTGTATCATCACCAAGACCATCTCCATCATTGTCATCATCAAAAGGGTCAAAAGCACCCACCTGTTCAAAACCCCCCACGGCTTCTTTTTCATCTCTATCAGTCTTTCAAAAGGAATCTTAGTGGGTGTCTCTGCAAGCAATTTTAATCCATCGCTTAAAGATAATGTAGCGAACCATTGGGTAATGCACCAACATCCATCGCCAGAAACCGCGGTGCTTGTTCCCGATAGTTGGATGAGATCAAGGAGGCGAAGAAGTGGCTGAAGTGCAGTGAGCTTGTCGATGGTGCGACGTCTTATGCTAGATAATCTTGTATAGTGATTTTATCTTCTTTTTTTTTGCGGGAAATAGTGATTTTATCTAGAAACCAGTATTTTAGACATTTTATCTTCTGGATCTGTTCTGTGGCCACAACTGCAAGCATGAACGAACACGATCTAGAGAAAGTGAGCCGCGTGGGCCGTAAAGAATGCAAGTGACCGAAGATCTCTGTTCCTACTCCACGCGTTTTTTTTTTCTAAATAATATCGCGTCAGCACACTCGCCTGACCAAACGGCGAGTATAACGAAAGAACAGACGTAGGACTAGCATATATCGTGAGACGCACGGCGCATGGGTCACCGTGCCGCCGGCGTTGTCCGGGCGCCGCGCCGTGACCATCCAGCCATTGACGTTGGATCCGGCTTGCCTGCTCCCTCCCCATGCTCCCGTCCGTGCTCCCACCTCATCCTACGGTTGTCTTTTTTCATTTTTCTTTTCTAATCTAATCATCTCCCGATTTTAAGGGGGTGCGCCTTATTTTGTTCCAATTAAATGGCGTGTCACGACGCGGAAAGCGAATGACACGCACGGGGAGCAGGCAAGTCTCGTCCATTGACGTTGGAGGTAGCGGAGCAGCTGTGGCTCGCTCGCTCCCGTCGATAGATCAGGTTCACACCGAACCCTCGATAGTTTTTAAAACCTCTCGCCGGATCCACGCCAACCGAAGCTCGCAACCGCCAGCGTTTTTATACCCGCCGTCGCCTTCCACTCTTCCTCGGCCCAAACACATCAGCCACACTTCGCGAGAGCCGCCGCCGCCATGGGCAACCTGGTGTCCGCGAGCGCGGGCGGCGGCAAGATCGTGCTGCCGGACGGGAGCGTCCGGGCTTTGGGCGGCGAGGCCGTGTCCGTGGCCGAGCTCATGGTGGAGCACCCGCGCCACTTCGTCGTGGACGCGCGCCTCGCGGCATCCGGCGGAGGGGCCAAGGTCGCCGCGCTACCGGCCGACCACCTGCTGGACGGTGCCGGGGTGTACGTCGTGCTCCCGGCCACCCGGGGCAGGGTCTCCGCCGACGAGGCCCGGCGAGCGCTCACGGCATCGCGGCTGCTTGCGCGGTGCCGGTCGATGCCGGTCAGCGCACAGGAGCAGCGGGACGAGGCGTCGCCGTTGCTGGGCGGGCCCGGTGACCACCGGCCGGAGTCCCTCAGCCAGGAACTGACGCCCAGCAGGCCGTGGAAGCCCAGCTTGAAGACGATCGAGGAGCGAGTGCTGCCGAGGAAGGTGCCTCACTGGCTCTTCTGACGCCAATCGGCAAACGAATGTGATCTTGTTTATAAAAATAAAAAATGCATGTGATTAGAGACTCTCTGAACCGATTTGGTGCTGCATATATGTATATATGTACATGGCAAAAGAGCGGAGATCTTACATACATGAACAACTCGGTACGCCGGCCCGTGATACTGTTCTAATAAGTTACAATTCTCAAAACAGAATGGATTGCAGAATTGTTCAGCAAAACTGAACGACTGCTACATTACAGAATAGGACCCTCCTGGCGGTGCGCCTTCCATGCGAAACTCGTCAAGCTTGGTTCGCTTTACTAGCGATGGCGGAGGCGTACTCGGAGATCGTTTGGTCAGGCGACTGTCTGAGGTGCACGATGATGGGGAGCAGCTCGGATGACCGCAGGAAGAGCCTGCACACGGTGTGGTCGCACATCTTGCGCAGCGCGAAGAGCACGATCCTTAGTGGGGATTCGGTTAGAGCATCCTTTCTGCTAGGGCTCAGAGCAACCGCAGAGTAGCTGCTGACCATCTTCAGTAGGGCCTGCACATGAATAAGTCGAGGGATGAGAGTGTCTGATGAGTATCACAAAGAACAACCGTTGAAGAAAATAAGAATCGGCAATTTACCACTGAATAGACGACCAAAGCATTAGGTTAGTTTTGTTGACACATGGTACGAACACATATATTTCAATTTTTAGATATGTATCTGATCCATTCAACTTCTTAAAAATGATGTCAGAATACAGTAGAACTCGATGGAATGAAGCAATAGCAGACTTGCCACTTTTGCTAACACTGAGATGACAATAATTGACTTGTGCGGTTATAGCACATTAGTAGCTGATTGAAGCGTTTTGCTCAGCCTCCATGGAGCCCTTTTTTTTTTTGAAACATTCAAAAATCACATTTCAAGTAAAATTTCATGAGAAAATACGTTGACTCGCAAGCTACACAAAAAAGTGAAAATCGTCGGTTTTATATAGTGCAGAGTGTGTGCAGACACTGTTCATTATTTTCAAAATCACCAATTTGTCTTTTTTGTGTAACTTGTGTGTCAATGTATTTCTTCATGAATATTTGCACATATGCAGTATACATCCATATGATACTGGGGAATTTTTGTTCAGTATTTTTGAAACATCAAATCATTTTTTCTGAATTTTTCAAGACAAAACGGGCTTGAGCCCGAGCACCAAAAGGCATTGCTGTTTAGTAGCTTCACCATATATCAAGAAAAAGAATCTATGAAGTATGGATGTCAGTTTCCTCCCTTTATGCTAAAAGTAAAAAATGCAAGGACCGGAAGACATGACATGACAGAACATGAATCATGAGCAGTACGCAAGGGGTGGCAAACCTGAATTGCGCCTTGGGATACAATGTCTCCACAGAGTACGTCAGAGTTCCTGACTAGATTACTCAGGGCCCCTGCAGCATTGCCTTTGGTTTTATCTTCCTCAGGAGCAAGAAGTAGCTTAGTGAGCTGAGGTATAGATCGTCTGAGTTCTTCATACAGCTTGTCATTGTGATAAGCAGCATTGCCTACCTGAAATAGCAACAGCTAAATTAGGTTCTAAAATCAATCACGAATACATTAACAGGATTGAGGATTATCATCTCAGTATGAAGATAAAAATACAACAATCAGAAGCCAGTTTACAAACTTACAGCAAAACATGCAAACTTCCGCGTCCGCTTGTCAGGGTCAGAACACCTGTCAACTACAAGCTCAATCACCTTATTTGCTGCCTGTTCCCAGATAACAAGGTTAAATATCCCTTCCATAAAGTTTTAATCTGCAAATAAGTAGATAACTAAATCCTGTCTTACAAATGGACCATAGAAGTAGGGACTGTGTCGGCACATGTTGCCAATGGCACTGCAAGCTTTTGCTCTTATATCAGGGTCCTCATTTGATAGAAAGTTCTTCAAATATTCAACCATGCCTGCCTTGTTGATGGGCTCGTAGAAATCCTGAGGCAATAGCGTAACTCGTGTCACTATGCATATCCAACAAAGTTTTGATATCTCAACGTGACTTCTTTGTGCAACCAAGACATGTGCAAAGAGGCCAACAAAAAACAAACCTTTGACATGCGTGCAAGATCAGAAATTATCATGAGGAAGTCGAGCAACATCTCCTTAGCAAGAGGACCTTTGAGTAGCTTTGCTACTCTAGAAGGATTGAGAAGACCTTCTCTTAGAAGCTGCAACGCAAGTGGACGGTAGCCCACCATTTTTGCCACAATGGCCAAGGGCCTTGATATGTCTTCCATATTGAGATAATCAAGACAGCGAAGTATACAACCAGGAACACCAACCTGAAAAGGAAAGGGAGGAGAAAGGTTATGGAAATGAGTACTTATGAATAAGAACAAGTTCAAAGTTAGTTAGTCAGACCTCTAGGAGAACTTGAAAGTATTGAGGCATATTATGCTCTATGGTTTTGAGCATTTCCTTGTTCTCAGTACCAATTCTTCCCCCAGGTGATCCAATGTTGAGGAGAAAACCACTATTGATGGATGCCGATGTTGATGGCATGTTTGGAGAACTCTGCACTGCGACAAATGGAAATGCCAAAATATCAACAACTGAATTTATCAGTTCCCGTACTCCCTTTTTCCCACCACCAAGACCAGTCCAAGCTGCCAAAACCTTGAGGTGCATATCAGACAGCATGTCGGTCAACAGCTTTAGATGTTCCCTTTTATACAAAATTTCACGGAAAATTCCACCAGGAAGGCATTGAGATAAAGCTGAAAGAGTCCAGGCAACTCCCAACGGTGATAATCCACTGCGGTGTGTTGAAACTTCTTTCCCATCAGAAGGCTCCCTTGAGAAACCATCGGTAAGCAATCGAATTAGGAGCTGTGGGATACCAACTGAGCAGGCTTGTTCGACGGCCAATGGTCCACCCCATTTCAATCTAGTTTCCAACAGCCCAATACTCCCATCACGAAGGCCAAACAGATTCAGTAAACCAGCATTATATCTGCAAAGTTCCTCACTTCCATCAGATAGCCATAGCTTCAGCAATGTGTGCAGTGTTGCCATACGAGGAAACAAAGCAAGGGCAGTTTCACATAGGGAAGATCTGGTTTGCCCTCCATTTTCAAGTGAAATAAGCGTTGACAGTGCAAGTGTTGCAGCTGCACAGTGTGGCTGCAGGCAACTCTTCACTGTATCATCGGCTGAAGAGAGGTGCGCAAGAACAGAAAGCCGGGACCGCTGTTTCTTGTGGGAACTTGTTAAAATAATTGATGCTGAAGATTTCCCCTCCGACTTCAGACACGCTGCTATTGTTGCCAATGCAAGACAACAGTGCACTACAAGGGCATGAGGATTGGACAGTTTGCATTTCTGATTACTGTTCTGCTTTGACTCCTTGTTCAAATATGAGCCACAAAGCGACAGCAGTGAAAACATATCAGATACAATTGTCCCATCTCCACCATATTCTATTTCATTGGCCTCCGGTGATGAATTCATTGGACCACACATGATAGCACAGAAAGACAGATTCAGCAGGCAGGCCCTAGCAATGAGCTGAAAAGCAACATTTAGAAAAATATAATAAACTCAACTATCATAAGTTCGAGTTAAGTTACACTTTCAATGTACAAAAATATAATAAACTCAACATCAATGGTTCTTGGTGTAAAAGAGATAATCAACTGCCAGCCTTAAGCTTTTTAATTTCTATAATTTGGGTATATTGCATTAACAAAAAGTATAGCAGCAGAGTATAACCTCCATTAATGTGAATATACTAAATGTACTTTCTTTAATGGAAAGCCAGGCTCATATTGGTTTCATTGTTACTCAATGTACAAGAAGATAACCAGAAGTACAGAATCTGAGGTCTCAGAATGTAGCATAAGGAATCATATGAGATAAAAATGGCAGGTGAGGCTGCTTGTGAGTTTGCCCGCGAGTTGATGAAATCAGAGATAGCAATGGGGTACAAAGTTGTAGTTGACTGGAAACAGTGCAAAGAGGTCAAGAACAAATTGTGTTTGAGTTAGAACCGAAATGTTCACCTTATATTATTAGCATTCCACTGGGGCTACAAAAAGGATAACTGATCGTACTCAAAAGAATCCTATGGAGAGACTTATTTGCCCAAGCATGGAAGAATTACCTGAAGAGAAGCATGAATAGCTGACTCTAAACCATTATGCAAGCAGTGGTAAACTGCAATCTGCATTGGCCGTGAAGCCAGAAATGATTTGACAAATATGTTTATCAGACTGCTGGAGTTTGAATCTGGCAATGAATCTTGCTCTTGCATTTTACCATCCAACTTTGAGTGACCTCGTCGCCATGAGCTAGCTAATGGAAATGAAAAATTGTGTGCACCAAGGGACACAATGTCAACAGCATGAGCGAGATACCAGATGGCCTTGCATGCCTCACATGCTGCTGGTACCATGTTCGTAGAACCTGATATTATGTCTGAACCTGAAGCTATCAGACACTCACACAAGAGTTCTAGTAGCTGTGACTTCCTTGCATGATCTATAATGTTGATGAGACTTTCTTCAACTGGATTTGGACTCTCAGAGGAGATGCTCGCTTTCAACACAGAGATAACCCTAGATAACATCAGAGCAAGACATGCAGTTGACTCACGAGATATTCTTCCAGATGGATCAACAGTGGAAACCAGAATCTGCAGATCAAAACTCTTAGCTAGTCAACACAAAAGGAAAAAAAATCAGACAATAGAGCCTGAAGTGAGTGGCAAAGTGTGACCTGTGAATAAAGATCACATAGAGAGGACCAGTGTCTGCCATAAGAATTTAGCACAGCGCCTTCACTTGTATCAAGTAGCTTCCGTGCTATAGCTAGACACTGCCAACAGAAGCATTGTTTAACAATGTCAATTATATCATCAAATACATCTCAATATTACTTGTACATTTCCAAAATTAATATTAGCACAGCATGCTCTTCATATATGTCAAAAGAACGAGGAGTTTCCTTCGGTAGCACTTCTATTCCACATGGCAAAGTCAATAATATTTCAAGTGAATATGAATCTGCAAGATGTCTGGTGTGAATACCTTCACTGCAAGGCTGTAAGCACCTGAAAGCTTCATTCTGATAATGAGACTTGTAAACTCAAGAAATAGACCGATGATGTCATCAATTGCTGCACAAGAGTGATAAGATCCAGCTTCAATTAGATTTTTAACAATTCTGAGAGACTGATTTGCACCATCAATATTCAGTTCCCTGCAAAGTTGACCAAGCATAAATTGTAGTTAGAATGACAATAAATCAGACACAGTACAGCTTATCTAAAAAAAGACACAGTACAGCTAGTGATTTTTACTCTGAATGAATAATTGTCAGTTATACAGTGCAATCTCCTCATTCAAATAATCTATTCGATAGACAATCTCAATGTTTAAATCCTTATAAAGTGGAACCTATCACCAAAATGATGTCAAATTTATGTAACAAATACAAAGAGACAGGATGCATAGAATCAAACATATAAGTATAAACACTGTTCTTCAGATATCGCATGGATTTAGTGGATAACAGCCATATTGGACAAGTTTGCCATGAAACATTATCATGCTTTATTTTTTCTACAGTAGAAACAATAACCTGAATAACTCATGTTAAATGTAAAAGCATAAGCTACAAATCTACCTCGGGGAACTAGGAGGATTCCTCAACCAATTTTTTATGGGACTGAGGATAGTCGACAGCACTGCACTATCTCCAATAATGCTGCTAGCACCATTCACTGTTTGTGAAGTTTTTTCCAGCTTATCTAAAGCTGTACACTCTGCAATGCGATAAACAAGTCGGTGCTGGTTAGTACGTTTGTAAATGATTAATGAAAGCATAAAGTGAAGCATCAACAAGTTATTAAGCCTTAAGAGGCTATTGCTTCTACTGGTGACCGTTCCAGGTGGGGTCCAATTATTCGAGATATTAAGGCATCGATTGATGTGGCTTCTACTGGATGTGCATGTAGCCATGTACACAAGATAAAGAGAGAGAATGTAATAAAAGATGATGGTTTGTTCAATTAGCTAGAAAGGATTATGCAGCCATGTACTTTACCACTCTGCATGAACGGATCATTCGTAGTTAACTAATATAATCTCTCTTCCTAGAAAGCTCAATATTATGACTAAGAACTAGTGAAGTGACTTAAATCAGTCCAGTATTATCCTTCTCTCAACGCCATATGCCCCTTGTACCCTATGCATTGGCCTGTTAGCCAACCAATTAGCAATAAAATACTAGTTATCCACCCCTACCTTATCATCATTGGCTGATAGGTCAACTACATTCAGGATAATTATATTATACCATTAATATCTCATGAACTGTGAAGAACAACTTCTAATTCCAACAGATGGCAATTACTGGCATATGGTAGATTCAGTTCACAAAAATCTAGAGAAGTCAAAATTACTGCCATAATAAATATAAATATTAGTAGCAATTCAAACTGGTGTTTGGAAGAAAACATGCCTGATGGAGCATCAGAAATAGCACCAGGAGATGAACCATGATGATCGTCGGTAGTTGATGTAGGGCCATCTTTTTTACTGCTTTTTTGTTTATCATGATCATGTTCTGTATTGTTAGCAGCATTTCTACCTGCCAAACATTTGTGTAAGTTTAAGTTAACATCCAGAACTCCAAATACTTATGAGTGAGAACATGTTTAGCATTAAAATCATTTACTTGTTGGTTCAGCAGCAGAAGGTTGGTTCCTTGATGTTTGAATTTCATCAGCCTTCCGTGTGACCTCAGATCTTTTCACTTCAAAAGGTGTGGATTGAGTGTCCTAGGAAAATGATAGAGAAAAATGATTAGCTTCAGGATACAAGTCTGGTATGCAAATATATAACTTGTTATTTCTAGAATCCATTTTTTTAGAAGAAATAATTCAAAGGCGCTTACAGCTACTAAATCCATTGAATCATCTTTAACAAACGGATGCTCCAACAATGCTGGCCAGCTTAGTCTACTTTGAGGCAACTGCTAACACCATACAGCATTAGCAAAGAAAAGGAGAAATAAATAACTTCAATTACTGTGCTCTAGTAGAAAAAATATTAATTAGGACCTTGTTTAGTAAACCCTTTAAGAAGCTCTTAAAGTTTGCACTCATATTATCTGGATATTTCACAGGATCCTGCCATGACACAGAGAGAGCATGTGTTAAAAAAAATCAGTGACAAAATTCAAATAGCAGATATTTGAAACTAGCAGTAACAAACCAACCTTGACAATGTGTCGTATAAGTGCATAGACTGAATTTGTATAAAAGGGAGGTTGACCAACAAATAGTTCATATCTGACCATCAGTGACAAAAGTTAGCTTGATGAGGGTAAATAGAGTGATAAACTATCAAATGCAAAGTGGAAGCCGAGTATAACTGTGTGCTACAATGATAAGTACCTCAAAGCAAGCAAGCTGGGTTCTAAGAAAAATATTCTTTACAGAAAGGGTAAAACCAATACACTTGCTACAGAAAGTCATAATTAAGCATACCAACAAAGCAACAAGATGAGCTATTCATTATTAAATTAGGTATCGCCCTGTGGATAAAGTAAAGTATATAAGAAATGAGGGTGGGATTACATAGCCAGTGGTGTTCGGAATTTGTAAATAAAAAGTTACATCACCTGATGAAATTAGCTCATGCATCAAACTTGCATGGCATTGATATTATAGTGAAACTAAACAAATAGATTGTTGTCCCTCAGCCTTACTTCATACCATGCTTGCACTAGAGCGTGTTTGGACTAACAGTTGTACTCCCTCCATCCATATATATAGGGCCTAATGCGTTTTTCGAGATTGCGTTTGACTATTGAAAAGATTAATAGTATATAAGATGTGTAATGTGAAAATTATATCAGTGAAAGCTCTAATAATTTGATGGTATGCTTTGTGTAACTTGCATGTCATATATTATTGCTCTAACATGTAGTCAAAGTTAGCCTCAGAAAATGCATTAGGCGGGCCCTATATAGATGGATAGAGGGAGTATTTTGTTTATCCCTAACCATTTTTGCAGCATAACTGTAATTCCAAACATGCCCTAGCTCACACGTTATTAGAATGATATCATGGAATACAGGTCCCACAAAAAGAAACTCGACAGTAGAATACAGAGATAACAATATACAATAGGAAGAAAATGAGAAGAATTTACATACAAGATGACCCCAAGGGACCATAGATCTGCCGTGTGATTATAAGGTTGTTCCCTCACAAGTTCTGGAGCCATATATAATGGTGTTCCTGGGTGAGAGAAACATGCTTAGTGAAATGGATGACTGGCAAAGGGGTTTCATAAGTCATCATGAAATACTTGGAAACATCCATATAAATACCATCTTATGCCACAATAAGCTAAGTAAGAATCAACAAGGAGATGCTCGACTAGAAGCGATCATCATCATCTTAAATTATGCGTACAGTAGTGACTATTCTAGAATGTAGGGAGTCTAGGGACTAGGGAGTATTAAGTCAAATCTGAAATCTAATGCTAACCCCAGATAAATTCATTCTCGATAAAATTTAATGCTAACACAAACACACATTTATGTTAGAAATGTAACATGTCAGTGGTCATGACCAGTAGCTAATACAAGTCCAGACAAATGGATTTTACAAGATCCCAAGTTACTTGCACGATAATGAATGAAACATACCAACAGAGGCATACATGAAGGAAATGATTTTGTAAGAAAACCGGCTAGCATGCAAAGATGAAAAGTACCTTTTATAGAGCGTAGCACAACAGTATTGGCTGACATGGCACGAGCAAACCCAAAATCACAAAGCTGTGAATACGGCAGGAAAACCTCAATCAGAAAATTCAAACTATAATAATGTGAATCTGTAATGGTCATAAGTACTATAACTAGAACAGTAAAGAATGTAGAAAGTGTCATGAATGACAATAATTGAATTTGTCTCATGTGATCATGTCATCAGTTAGGTGTTTGTCGTGAGGATTGTAGTTACTGAGATAAATACTTCTTTTTCGCAGAGTGAAAAGACACAACTAGCCAAACTGAAAGAAGCATAACTGTGACACAGGTGTTTTACATTGTAAGAAGTTCTTGTAACTGAAGCATGTGCTTATGCCTAAATCAAAAATACTTCTCATGATGGTCTAAAACTATTAACTGTACACAGATATGAAATAGAATATACCTTCACAATAGATCCTTTTCCAATAAGGATGTTCTGGGGTTTCATATCCCGATGGATAATACGATTAGAGTGCAAGTAATGGAGTGCTTTTACCTGAAATGAGGGCACAAGCTCAAACCATGAAGGCAAATGGGTTCTAAGCTGGTTTTGTGCATAAGGAACCAGAAAAGGTAAGTGTGTACCAGCTGCTTAGCAATGGCTTGAACTTGTTCTTCTGGGAGGCATTTATCATCCTCGAGCACCTCAAATAGCTCTCCCTGAAACGGGCGTTAGCCCATTGATACTAAAATTTAGCCAATCCAAGTCCATTGAAAACAATCATTGGTGTAAAGCACAATGTGACTAGAAAAAAAGTACTTGTATACCTGAGCAAATTCTGTGACGACACAAAACTCCTGTGGGGTTTCAAACGCATCGATCATTTCAATTATATTCTCGTGTTTGAGTTTCCTCAGAATCTACAGAATCATTGAGATGGTAAAGTGAGATAAGAAACACCATAGCGAGCTAACAAATACAACTATAGAGGGAACTATTGTAAGCTTCTAGCAATATGGTAATCCCTTGTTCCATACATGATACATCTCATGACTCTCCCACAGCAGATTAAACAAACAAATGACAGTGACATTTGGGATTTTTGAAGGTGTTGCATGCCTTGGTTTAGATTCAGTAGACCCACGGTATCATCATGATTCTCAAACTGAGGCCAACCCCCATGACGAATTGGAAGCCCACCCGACCCCAAAACATACAATTGGAGGAAGTTTGAGGTTACCCTTACATCCTCACAAAAACTAGCAATTGGCATGTGATATCCCCAAGCAAGGAATCAAGGATGTGATTTGCAGGCACAGATAATTTGCCACAGGCAGGAACCCTGAATCTCTACGGATGGTGATCTGAATTAGAAAAAACTAGCAGCAGCAGCAGAGCACTTGCCTCGATTTCCTGCCTTAGGTTGTGGATGTCCTTGTCGCTCTTCCCATGCTTAAGAATAAACTTCATGGCGACAGTCTGCATCACATTCAGAAGGAGAAGGGATTAAAACTTTATATTGGGGAAAAACGCGGACAAATCGATCGCTCCTCCCTTGGCACCACCGGGGCGCGGTAGAGGGGAGGGAGGGGTTTGATGCGAACCTGTCGGCTGTACTTGCGCCTGCCCTTGTACACCTTCCCGAAGGACCCCTCCCCGACGAGCTCGACCACGTGGTAGTCCTCCACCCCCATCTCCCGCTAGTCGCGCGCGCAAAACCCTAGCCGCAATCCACGCTTCAGTCAGGGGGAAAAAAAGTCGAGCGCCAAACGCGACCCGAATTCGGGCCGCACGCCCAAGGGGAGCAGCAGAATCGAACTCACAGTGCACTGGCGGTGGATTCGCCGCTGTTGGAGCAGCGCGAGTCGGGACGGGGCGAAGCTCCCCGCCGGCCGAATCCACTCGAGGTCGACGAGGCGAGGCGCGGGGAGGGCCTGGGGCTTGGGCGCAAGTCAATCCGCCCGCGGCTCGACCTGGGGCCCGCTGTGCCTCGCCGTGGGAGCGTGCGTGGGCGTAGGGCCCGGCCGCGTCCTCCGCCGTCGGCCGCCGGAGGGGGGCGAATCGGGCGCAAGCGCCGCCGCCGGCGGCGATCTGGGTGGATGGGAGGTGGGGAACCGGAGGTCGCCTGATCTGCGCAGTGGCCTCCGCTCCGCTCCGCGCCCGTGCACTGGCTTCGGGGTTGGGAGTTCGATTTGGAATTTCGAATGGCTTTTTCGTGAGGGGAAGGAAGAAAAGCGGCTCTGGGAGCTTAAATATTTTTCCCGCTCGCTGCGGAAAATCTCGGTCAGGTCAAAACGGCTATCTTGACTATTTGGGCCGTGATGCCTAGAGCTTTCCGTGTGTGCCATTAGCAGGCCTGTTTGGCGCAAGAGTGTGCCATGGCAAGTGAAACTTCTTTTTTATTGATGAGAATTGAGAACCCAAGGTACAAACTATATCTATACCCCTCTATATCTATATATATAGTTATATATATATGTATCTATACCAATATAAAAAGACCCAAAGATGCAGATCCAAATAATCTCATCCCGCTATCAGACAATGTCGATCCAGTGACATGTATTGCTCCAATGGTGAGCGTTCAACATGTTTAGCATTTAATTAATAATATACTGAATATCAACATATGGATTAATCACATAATTAAATGCGTAATGAATATTCACCTAATATTAACATGCAATTAATTTCCTCCCTAATATTAATGTGTATTGCACGTACGCATTTACTAGTTTGGATAAAGCGCAATTTCGAAATCACTAGTTAAGCGAATACCCCCTTGCAAATGTCACTCCCGCTTTCTCTGGTGATGACAAGTGACGTGTTGCATGTGCTTCTTCTGTAGACTCCTTTTTCAAAATGTTTTATCACTCGAAGCGTGCGTCCAAACCACGAATTGTTTTCATCGTTGTGTACCAGCGTCGAGATCTTTGAGACTATATCACTTGTTAATAGGTTTAGATGAACTTCTAAAAAAAACAGAAAAGTAAAGCAAAAAAATGAAAAAAAAGGGAGACCGGAAGCACATTTTGTGTTTCACTTTTTTTTTAGAAGCATAGTTTGTGCTTCACGCAAAAACACAACTATGAATTTCACGTGATGCACAACTGTTATTTTCACGCGGAAGCACAATTGTGCTTCACTGTGAATATAATGTGTTTTTTAAATTGTGTGCTTCACAAGGGGAACTCCCCACCCCACCCAAACTTTTTTTCCTGGGGAAACCTAAGAAAAATCAAGCAATTTTTAAAAAGCCAAAAAACGGGAACCAAAAATGTGTGCAGAAAACCAAAAAAACGTGCTACCACGGGTGCGTCCAACGCGCAACATGAGGCAACAGCTGGACGCACCACTTCGTAGCTGGATGAGCATCCCGAGCACATGGGGTACCCTTTGGATAGTTGCTCCCACGCAATTTGTATTTATCTGCACAATCACTCTGCAATGCTTATTTTTATTTATTTATTGGTTTTCCCCTCAATTTACATATTTATTTGTTACTTTTTTATTTATATATTTACTTTATTTATTTTCTATGTTTTGATTCTTAATTTTGTGCCATGTTTTATGTTTCTACGTCTTTCCTAAAGAAACTCAAAGTTAATTGAGCATATATAAACGTTCATGAATTGCATTTTTTAAAACATGAGCAAAATTCAATACTTTATTATATTTTAATAAAATATAGACATTTCTCAGATAAAAATGAATATTTTCTTTTCAAATATATGGACCTTTAATAGTCAAAAATAAATATATGGACCTATATATTTTGGTTCATGGAACACATATTTTTTGTATATATGTTTTTTGTTATTTAAAATCTTATTTTTAACAATATTTTTCAAAACAAGTAATAAAATACTTTAAAATAGAATAGTATGAATTTTATTGGGCCGTGTCAGTGCTAGGCCCGTATAGGGGCCTTTAAAGTATTAGCCCGACTATGCGTCTCATAAGGCGTTGAATTGCGAAAGTACTCTTTTGAGGTCGAGCTCAAGCTCAAATGAGCTTGGATGAACAGTAAAACAAAAAGCTTATGATTTTTTTTCTGTGTGTTAAACTTTGGCAAATGTTCTGAGCGTTTAGAAATTTTCACCATGAGATCACATACGTGGAAGGGGCGCCAATAAAAAATTAGTGCTCCAAAATGCTTTCAAAACTAAGGGAGCTGGTTTAAATGCGGTAGACAACCATCAAGTCTCTCCGGCATTGAATAAACGCGGAGATCCAGTGGCGGTCTCGGCCGGCGAGTCAATTCAATATTGGCTCCAATGAGAGGTTGTGTCCGTTCTAGACTGTCATGGATGTGGTGTTGGCGCTCTAGAGTGGTGCTAACCGTCATGGATGCGCTGCAACTGCTTCACGCAGGAGAGATTTTGGGTGGGTCGGGGGTGCCAGACTCACACGTGGCAATGGTTCGGACGCCTGCACAGGCTCCCTGGTTTATGTCCGATTTGCGGGATTTAGGTCGTCCGGACAGGTGCACGGACCAATGGATACTGGCGGCCTATTCCGGCTGAGGAGAACAGGCTATTCTACAGGTTGATTCAAAAATTACGGATGGCAAACTGCATCTGGACAACTGCGTCTGGATGTGTTGGCCGACGTTTTGAGGCTCCGTACTGAAGATGCTTTAGTTACATACCGGTAAAGTGGTGATAAGTAGCTAGTAAAAACTAAACCCGGGCATGGGCAGCCCGACCCGACGACCCGGCCCGAAAAACCCGGGCCGGGCCCGTGCCTAGTTTTGCAGCTCGGAAGATAGTCGGGCCGGGCTCGGGCTTCACTTTTCCTATATTTCGGGCCGGGCTTTCGGGCTTCGGGCCAGGCTTGCACGTGCGTACACTGAAAAACAACGTTTGGGCCGGGCTTGCACGTGCGTACACTGAAAAAACAGCGTTCGGGCCGGGCTTTCGGGCTTCGGGCCGGGCTTGCACGTGCGTACATTGAAAAAAAACAGCGTTTGGGCCGGGCTTTCGGGCTTCAGGCTTGATTTCAGGCCGGGCTCGGGCTTGAAAATAGAGAGTATTTCGGGCTTCGGGCCGGGCTCAGGCTTGAGAAATGAAGGTCAGGCTTTTACAAGCCCGGCCCGGCCCGACGTTTGCCCGGGTTTAGTGAAAACTTTAGAGACCGTTGTCCGGGTTTAGTGAAAACTTTAGAGACCGTTGTCCGGTGGAAGACCAAGATATGTGCCCTTATTTACGAATCCCCGATTCTTTTTCCCCGTATGAAGGATGGATTCGGGTGCATGGACATCAAGGTGCACGCACTCCACATGAAAGCACGAGAGAAGAGACAAAGCCGATCGCCCGAGAGAAAAACAGCGTAGTAGTAAACAAATCGACTGATTAGCACCGCCGTCGACAGCATGCTGTGCATGCACCGTCGCACTGCAGTCGCCTGATTTACTACAAATACTCCGGTCGCGGCTGACGTACGTACGTCGACCCTTCTTCCCCTCTTCAAAATACGCATGCACGGGGCGCCGAGACGTACGACAAAAACAAGCAGGCGGGCGTACGTGCGTGTGCCGGCCGCTCGGCCGTTCATGCACGCGCGCGCGCACGACCTGTCAACCCAGCCGCTCGGCCGTGCGGGCAGGCAAACCTGGAGCCAGGACTGAACCGACCGAGCAGGTGATAATTCTTTCTTTCTTTTTTGCCGTGCCGACAGAAGCAAATCATGCCGGGTTCCTCCCTCTTCTTTTTGGCGTATACGCAGGACGGCACGGCAGGAAGTAGTCCGTCGTGGCAAGAAAGAAGCAGCGGAGAGTCGTGGCACAAGCATGTCCGTCCGTGCATGCGCGCAAGTGCAACTTGCAAGCAATGCGTGCGTGTGTGTGTGTGTTTTCCCAGCCAGCCATGCAAAGATGGAGAGAAGGCATCTCCGGCGCGTATGGATGGATGTGGGTGAAAATCGGAGGGGAAAGGGAACACACGAGCACGAGTCCACGCGATCCGCCGCCTCCTTGGATATGGAAGAACATTTGAAAGCGGACAAGGCAGGGGAAAACCGAAAGGGGAGCGATTGGCTGAGATGCCTGGCCAGTCGGCCATGAGGCAGAGAGCGGCGCGCAAGGCAGGCACCATCGATCGAGACTCGAGAGTCTCTGATGGCTAGGGAATCCAAGGCAGGGATCAGACAGGCCGCAAGGAAACAAACGCTTCCAACTCGGAGACTCTTGTCCGAATCCAAGCAAGGAATACGGCCGACTGTGCTGATGACATGTGGGGCCAAGCTCTGCTTTTCTTTGTCAAGGGGGCACCGCATATGCATGGTGGCGCTTTAAGAGCATCTCCAACAATAGCCGCTAGTCTTGCGTGCAAAATGCCATTTATTTAGCACGACGCGAACCGGTATAGTTGCTCCAGCGCAAAAAACAGTATATATGTAGTTCAGCGGGCGAAACTCAATCGCCGCTTATTTGCGCCCAGCGTCTTTGGACTCTCGCTTCGCAACTCCCCATCCGGTAGCGCCGCCGACGCACCACCCGGCGACTGCTCCGGGCGCTTCCCGGTGAGGGAGTCTGGATTAGGGGTGTCCGGATATTGGGACTATAACCTTCGGGACTCTGGACTATGAAGATACAAGATCGAAGAATTCGTCTCGTGTCCGGATGGGACTTTCTTTGGCGTGGAAGGCAAGCTTGGCGATACGGATATGTAGATCTCCTCCCATTGTAACCGACATTGTGTAACCCTATCCCTCTCCGGTGTCTATATAAACCGAAGGGTTTTAGTCCGTGGGGATCTAACAACAATCATACCATAGGCTAGCTTCTAGGGTTTAGCCTCTCGATCTCGTGGTAGATCTACTCTTGTACTACCCATATCATCAATATTAATCAAGCGGGAGTAGGGCTTTACCTCCATCGAGAGGGCCCGAACACAGGTAAAAACATCGTGTCCCTTGTCTCCTGTAACCATCCGCCTAGGCATACGATTCGGGACCCCCTACCCGAGATCCGCCGGTTTTGACACCGGCATTGGTGCTTTCATTGAGAGTTCCTTTGTGTCGTCATCTTTAGGCCCGATGGCTCCTCCAATCATCAACAACGATGCGGTCCAGGGTGAGGCTTTTCTCCCGGGACAGATCTTCGTATTCGGCGGCTTTGCACCGCTGGGCGATTAAACAGCCATCTGGAGCAGATCGAAAGCTATACCACAGCCATCAGTCGATTTGAAAGTTTGAACTACATACCGACGTCCGCGGAGACTTGATCTTCGACGGGTTCGAGCATACCGAAGCGTGACCTGTCATGATGGGCATGATCTAGCTACGCCATCGAGCGGTGCCACGAAGGCCGCACCGTGTCCGCTCCGACCCTTAGCTCGGAGCCGATTGCATGTCGAGGACAGGTGGCTGGACACCGCCTCGGGGGCTGCAATCTCTACGACGATCGAGCCGAACACCAGCCTTGTCCTCTGCGAAGCCCGTGACTCTGAGGTGCCGGACTCGTCTCCGGACTCCGAACCTTCCGCGCCCCTGCCGATCGAATCCGATTGGGCGCCGATCATGGAGTTCGCCGCGGCGGACATCTTTCAACACTCGCCCTTTGGTGACATTCTGAATTCACTAAAGTCTCTCTTTTTATCAGGAGAGCCCTGGCCGGACTATGGTCAGCAAGGTTGGGATGCGGACGACGAAGAAATTCAAAGCCCACACACCACCCACTTTCGTAGCTTGCCGATGATTTAACCGACATGCTCGACTTCGACTCCGAAGACATCGGCGGTATGGACGCCCGATGCAGAGAGCGACCAAGAACCGGCGCCTATAGGGCACTGGAAGGCCACCTCGTCGTATGACATATACATGGTGGACACCCCAAAAGAAGGGAAGGCGATGGAACAACGGAGGATGACCCCTCAAGAAGCAGCCTAAGCGCCCGGCGACGTCGTGGCGCCGCTTTAAATCCCGCCAAAGCAAAACGGCGATTCCGACACGGGAGATAATAACACCCGTAAAGGCCGAAGACAACCCCTCCAGCAGGATTCAAAGACAGAGGATGGAGAAGCCAGCCCCCATGAGAGAGCGGCAGATGAGAGGTAGAGGACGATAATTACATGCCTCCTCCGAAGACGAGGCAAGCCTCGACGGCGACGAATTTGTCGTGCTCGAGGATCCCGTCGAACAAGAGCGCTTTCAAACGCAGGCTTATAGCCACGGCGAGCAGCCTCAAGAAAAACAGCAACAGCTTAGAGTGACCAAGACTTGCTAGCCGACAGATGGACTGAAGTCCTTGCGGCCGAAGAGTACGAACTCGAACGCCCCTCCAAGAGCTACCCAAAGCGCAGGCTGCTACCCCGAGTAGAGGAGGAAGCACCTAAACCTACATCACCAGTGCACGACGCGGCTGACCGGCCACCTCGTGTCCACGACAGAGAGGCCTCTCGGCCCTCCACTCAAGCCACACCCCGGCGTCGCTCAAAGAATACCAAGGCACGGGGAAATGCGCCAGACCTGCGAGATATATTGGAGGACAAGGCAAGGCAAACAAGATCGATCTACGGATCGCGTGGGCGCCCCACGACGCGTGACGATAGCCGTCATGCGGATATGGCAAATCCGCCGGCCAAACACTGATGAGACAAAGCTCATTTGAGCTACGTCGTGATATAGCCCAGTACAGAGGCGCCGCACACCCACTATGCTTCACAGATGAAGTAATGGATCATCAAATCCCCGAGGGTTTCAAACCCGTAAACATCGAATCATACGACAACACAACAAATCATGCGGTATGGATCGAGGATTATCTCCTTCATATCCACATGTCCCGCGGTGATAATCTACACGCCATCAAATACCTCCCACTCAAGCTTAAAGGACCAGCTCGGCATTGGCTTAACAGCTTGCCGCCAGAGTCAATTGGTTCTTTGGGAGGACCGAAGCCGCATTCCTCGACAATTTGTGGCACCTATGTGCGACCACCAGATGCCGATGACCTAAGCCACATAATTCAGCAGCCGGAGGAATCGCCGGACAATTCTGGACATGGTTCCTAACCAAGAAAAATCAAATAGTCGACCGGTTCGACGCAGAGGCCCTCGCAGCCTTCAAACATAACATCCGTGACGAGTGGCTTGCCCGCACCTAGGACAGAAAAGCCGAAATCCATGGCAGCCCTCACAACACTCATGACCCGCTTTTGCGGCGGGAGAAGACAGCTGGCTAGCTCGTAGTAATAACATGACCAAGATCCCTGTTAAATCGGATACCAAGGACAGCAATGGCAGGTCGCGTCGCAACAAGCACAAGCGCCGCATTAACGGCGACAATGATGAGGATACGACAGTTAATGCCGGATTCAGAGGCTCTAAACTCGGTCAGCGGAAAAAGCCATTTAAAAGAAATACTCCGGGCCCGTTCATTTTGGACCGAATACTCGATCGCTCGTGCCAGATACACGGCACCCCCGAAAAACCAGCCAATCACACCAACAGGGATTGTTGAGTGTTCAAGCAGGCAGGCAAGTTAAATGCCGAAAACAGTGACAAGGGGCTGCATAGCGATGATGAGGAGGAGCCCTGCCGAACAATAGGGGACAGAAGGGCTTCCCCCCACAAGTGCGGACGGTGAACATGATATACGCAACCCACATACCCAAAAGGGAGCGGAAGCGTGCACTCAGGGACGTATATGCGTTGGAGCCGATCGCCCCAAAGTTCAACCCATGGTCCTCTTGCCCGATCACTTTTGATCGAAGGGACCACCCACTAGCATCCGCCATGGCGGATTCGCCGCATTGGTTCTAGACCCAATCATTGTGGATTTCACCTCACTAGAGTCCTTATGAATGGCGGCAACTGAACCTGCTTTATCGGGATACTGATGCAAAAAATGGGCATAGATCCCTCAAGGATTAAACCCACAAAGACGACCTTTAAAGGCGTCGTATCAGTGTAGAGGCCAACTATGCGAGCTCGATTACACTTGAGGTGGTCTTGGATCCCGGATAATTTCCGGCGAGGAGTTAATCTTCGACATAGTCCCGTTCCACGGTGGCTATCACGCCTTTGCTCGGACGAACCGCATTTGCCAAGTTCAATGCGGTGCCGCACTATGCATACCTCAAGCTCAAGATGCCAGGCCCTCGAGGAGTCATTGCGGTCAATGGAAACACCGAACGCTCTCTCCGAACGGAGGAGCATACGACGGCCCTCGCGTCGGAAGTACAAAGTAGCCTCTCAAGGCAATTCTCCAGTCCGTCTATTAAATGTCCGGACACCGTCAAGCGTGCCCGGAGTAACCTACAACAAGACCGCCTGGCACGTTCCGAGCAAGCGTAGCAATGCGGCCCCAACCCAGCCCTCGCGAAATCGCGAAACCAGTACTAAGCGCACATAATTATGCTCTGGAAATACAATGGGCATAAGGGGAGGGGCACAACCACGGCATGCCCAAAATGCGGCTCGACCGCACCAGGGGCTCCCGATTTGGTCATTCCTTTTTTTCTTACTTTCAGGACTCCACTCTCCGGAAGGCCTTTCCGGCAGTACAATCGCCGAACACACGATGCAACATCCAGGGAGGCAGAAAGCTACGTCGAGTGTCCAGGTGGTTTCTATAACGAGTAGTATACTTGTTTCACATATCATCCCGCAGCTCACCCCTGGAGGGGGACATGTCAAATAGTCCCATCTCTTGCTTATCGCACTATTTGTATCGTTCTGCTTTTACGGCAGCCTTTTCGACTAAAACAATACATAGCTTTTTGTCTATTATTGCATTCCTTTTTTATGTGAATATGTTCAGTTATGACATTATGCAACCGTACACTTTGGTACGGCCAATACACCAGGGGCTTAAGTGCCCCAGAATATGGTGTGAAAAGTCCGAACACTCTCACGAGTGCGGCACCCCGAACTTATAGCATTATATGTATCGGCTCCGAATCATGTCTTGGGTCAATAGTTGGGTTTGCCCGGCTCCCATGTTTTGGTACCTTACGTTCCGTTATATCGGTTAAGGTAGCGCTGGGAGAACTACTGCGATTGTGCCCCGGTTGAGCTGGGTTAAGCACCTCAGTAGAGAAAGCTAAAACTGACCGTCATGATAGGGCGAAAGTTGGTCGCTGTTCGAGAGGTTTCGAGTCCCTAAAGACTTATGCCGCTTAGAGCGAGGAGCCGGCTTTGTCCGGACTAGGCGTGGATAGCGCCCGAACTTCGGTCTTCGAATACTAGGGGCTTCACGAAATTTAAAATTATAGAATTATATGGCTAAGTGAGTGATAAAGCATTATAGTCCGATTGCCTTGTTCGTTGTGCTTTGGCGCCTCCCTCGAAGGACCCAAGAATGGGAACAAGAGCGCTCGAGTTTATCCCGAACACCCCAACAATCGTGGCATGGGGGCAGAAGCCGACGACTCGCCATCTCTCAGATTTAATAAACGGCCGCACAGAAGGTAATATTTTAAATTCAAAAAGCGTTGCTTAGCGCATATGAACAAGTTTTCAGCGCACAGGATAACACGAGTGAGATTACTCATAAACTGCATCCTTGGAACATTCATCCGCCATAAGGCGGGCACCCTCATAATACATCCCGGGCTTGCGATGCTCCTTGCCCTCCGGTGGCCCATCTGTCACCAGCTTCCTAGCATCCATCTTGCCCCAGTGTACTTTAACACGGGCAAGGGCCCTACGGGCGCCTTCGATGCATACAGAGCGCTTGATGACTTCAAGCCGTGGACAGGCATTCGCCAGCCGCCTCACCAGCCCAAAATAGCTCCCAGGCATGACCTCCCCAGGCCATAGCCGGACTATAAGGCCCTTCATGGCCTGTTCGGCCACCTTATGGAGCTCGACCAATTGCTTCATTTGGTCGCTCAAAACACCGGGTGTCCGGCCTCAACATACTAGGACCAGAACACGTTCTCCGTCGAGTTCCCCTCCTCGGCTCGGTAGAATGCGGCAGCGTCGGACACACTGCGGGGAAGATCTGCGAATGCTCCTGGAGAGCTCCGGACTCGGGTAAGTAACAAGTAATTCACTTTCGCGTGCTTGCTTTGCATAAAGAATGCCTTACCCGCCGCTATCTTCTTCATCGCCTCAATTTCTGGAGGGCTTTTTGGGCTTCGGCTTTGGCAGATTTGGCGCTCTCAAGGGCCGAGGCGAGCTCGGACTCTCGAGTCTTTGAGTCAAGCTCCAAACTCTCGTGTTTTTCCACGAGGGCCTGGAGCTCTTGCCGCACCTCCGCCACCCGTGCCTCCCGCTTTTCTCGCCAGGCGCTCCACGGCCGCATTGTCTTGGCCTTGGACAGTGCTTCCTTCGTGGTCGCCACCTCGGTTGTGGCCCTGTAATAATCACGTTGGTCCTGTCATTTTTGCAACCACATCTTTTTATATACTTACATAAGGTATTACTTACCTTCCTTGTCCTCGAGCTGCTTCTTGGCAAGGCCGAGCTTGTTCTCGGACCGCTCGAGGCTCGCTTCAATGCATCGACCTCCATGATCGGGCGGCAGAGGTCGGCAGCAGCCTGCATTCCCATATTGACATACTTATGTTAGACTCCTGCGTATATATTTTAGATCCTTAGTTCGCTTTTCTTTCCGAACACCAAACCGAGCATCGGGGCTACCGCCTATGCGGTAATATTTTTACATATCTTAAATACATACCTCAAAGCTCGTTAGAAGGCTGGCACGAGCTTCAATCAGCCCGCTCTTGGCGGGTGAACCTTCGGATCACCGCACTTATAATAGTGCGGTGCTCTCGTCAATGGAGTCGCCGTTAAGCACCTCCGACCAAATTATCCGGTGCCTCCGGTTGGGCCGGAGGTCACCGGCGTCATAAACTTGCCCTTCTTACAAGGGGCACGCTGCCGGGACTCGGAACTGAAAGGTTCGGTGGAGTCCGGCCCGTGGCCGGACTTAGAGCCCTTTGGGGTTTTATCCCCTTTGCGCCTGGAGTGTGGGAGGTCGCCTTGCGGCGCCTCCAGGACCACCTCCTCCTGGCTTGGACCCTTTTGGGACTCCACCTCGGCATCGTCCGTAGGACGAGGGAGAATGTGATCGGAAGTGAAAGACTATTCACATCCGAGGAATCCAGCGAGCCGCTCGACGAAGCGTCGAGCCGGGCCGTCGGCAGACTGCATGATTATATTCGGCGTCAGAAGATACTCTGCAGTAAAGGAACACCATGAGTTATTACGGTATCCGGATACTTACGATTTTGCCAGGCTTGGCCTGGATGGCCACTCCTCTTCGTGGCGGCGTTGGTGGAGTAGTCCGGAGGAAGGGTCCTTCCTTTCTTGGACCCTCCGCCCCGATTGGGCGGCCTTCCTTTTCTTCTCTCCCCCCGCTGGGGGAGAGACCTCTCTTTCCTCCTCCTCGTTTTCATGGGAGGAGTCCGCCTCGGAGTCATTGGACGATGAGTCCGATACCACCAGGCGCCGGGAACTCTTTTGAGTTCCCGTGGCTTTCTTCTTGGCCTTCTTCTCCGGCACCACGTAAGGTGCCGGGACCAGCAGCTTCGCCAAGCGGGCATCTGCTGGGCCTTTGGGCAAAAGGCAGACGGTCGATCTGTCCGGTCTTCTTCTGCCGATCTGTCAAAGGTACGGGAGCTTAGATCCCGCATAGAGTCAAAACTATGAAAAACAAGTATCCTGTAAAGGGTAAAACAAGCTTACTATCTTTGGCTTGGCGCTTAGCGCAGAATCCGCGATCCTCGGTAATGGGAGGAAACCTCGGCGCCCTTGAATAGCACCTTCCAGGCATCCTCGTGCGTTGTGTCAAAGAGCCTGGTCAGAGTTTGGTGCTGGGCCGGGTTGAACTCCCACAAGTTAAAAGCCCGTCGTTGACATGGGAGGATCCGGCGGATGAGCATGACCTGGACTGCATTGACAAGTTTAACCTTCTTGTCCACCAGGTTTTGGACGCAGGTTTGGAGTCCGGTCAGCTCTCCCGAATTACCACACGACAGGCCCTTCTCTTTCCAGGAGGTGAGCCGTGTGGGGATGCCAGATTGGAATTCGCGGACCGTGCCCATTCAGGGTCACGCGGCTCGGTGATGTAGAACCACCCCGATTGCCACCCTTTGATGGTTTCCACGAAGGAGCCCTCGAGCCATATAACATTGGGCATCTTGCCCACCATGGCGCCTCCGCACTCCGCTTGGCGGCCGCCCACTACCTCGGCTTGACATTGAAGGTCTTCACCATAAGTCAAGTGGGGCTTGATGCGGAGGAAGGCCTTGCACACGACGATAAATGCCGAGGTGTTGAGGATGAAGTTCGGGGCCAGATCGTGGAAATCCAGGCCGTAGTAGAACATGAGCCCCCGGACAAATGGGTGGAGTGGGAAGCCCAGTCCGCGGAGGAAATGGGGGAGGAACACCACCCTCTCATGGGGCCTGGGGGTGGGGATGAGCTGCCCCTCGTCTGGAAGCCGGTGCTCAATGTTGTTGGACAAGTATCCGACTTTCCTCAACTTTTTGATGTGCCCCTCTGTGACGGAGGAGGCCATCCACCTGCCTCCTGCTCCGGACATGGCTGGAGAAGGTTGAGGTGGGAAGTGCGGACTTGGGCGCTGGTGCGCGGAAATGGATAAGCGAAGGAGGAAGAAGGCGTAGATGAAAAAGGTGGATCATTATCCCCTTATATGGGCGGACGAAACTATGTGCCCCCACCAGCCTGGTAAAACTCGCTTATCTCCCAAAGCGCCGTAATTAATGGCATGGTTGGGTTACCCATGCCCGTATTGATGAGATTCTCGGAATAAGGGGACACGATCTCTGCTTCGACAAGACGTGCCAAGGAAACCGCCTCGCTAAACGCTACCGAGGTGGGACAAAGAAACGATTCGAATAAAGGCTTGGTTGTGGTGTGATGTCATGCTTTGCGGAATACGTCGTGATTGGATTTGTGTAAATATTATTCTCTCTACGGTGGTATGTGGAACTTATTTTGCAGAGCGGACACTATCCTTGTGTTCAAAATCTTCTATGAAGTATTCGGAGGAGGAACCCGCCTTGCAATGCCGAAGACAATCTGCGCCGGACTCGTCATCATTGAAGCCTGGTTCAGGGAGACTCTTGAGAGAGTCCTGGATTAGGGGTGTCCGGATAGCCGGACTATAACCTTTGGCGGACTCTGGACTATGAAGATACAAGATCGAAGACTTCGTCCCGTGTTCGGATGGGACTTTCCTTGGCGTGGAAGGCAAGCTTGGCGATACAGATATGTAGATCTCCTCCCGTTGTAACCGACTCTGTGTAACCCTAGCCCTCTCCGGTGTCTATATAAACCGAAGGGTTTTAGTCCATAGGACGAACAACAATCATACCATAGGCTAGCTTCTAGGGTTTAGCCTCTCTGATCTCGTGGTAGATCTACTCTTGTACTACCCATATCATCAATATTAATCAAGCAGGAGTAGGGCTTTACCTCCATCGAGAGGGCCCGAACCTGGGTAAAAACATCGTGTCCCTTGTCTCATGTTACCATCCGCCTAGACGCACAGTTCGGGACCCCCTACCCGAGATCCGCTGGTTTTGACACCGACACCCGACCTATCCCCGCCCCGCGGCGGCTTCTCCGCCCCCTCCTAGTCCCGTCGCCCCTCGCGCGCGTCCGTCCTTTGACGAACAACGCCCGAGCGCTCGCTGCCGCTCGGCGCCCGCAAGGTGTTCGACAAAACGCCTAGAAGGTATGCATTGCTCAAAAGCCATGAATTTGGTGCATGTTGATTGTAGTTTTTATAGCATAGTATTGAACATTGTAGATGAGTTCGTCGTATGATTCTTCCGAAGAAGAATTTGATATGGAAGAGGAGGAGGATCTTGCAATGATCCTAGCTATGCATATCAATAAAAAACCAAAGCACGGTGGTTCGGTTATGGGTCGACAAAAAATTTGGAGGGATAGGATCGATGCCCACAACAGATTGATCAGGCATTATTTTGCGGAGAATCCCACATACCCCGAGTCGTATTTTCGTCGCCGGTTTAGGATGAGCACCGAGTTGTTCAGGCGCATTGTAGAGAAACTAGCGAGCCATGACCGCTTTTTTGAGCAAAGGAGGAATGTCGCCGGAGAGCTCGGGCATAGCACCTTTCAAAAGGTGACGGCCGATTTGCGTATGTTGGCATACGGTATACCGGCTGATTTAGTTGATGATCACTTGGCTATGGGTGAGAGCCAAACGATTATGTGTGTCAAGCGCTTCGCAGTCGGAATTGTGCAAGTGTTTGGCAAGGAGTATTTGAGATCTCCCAATGCTGAAGACGCCGCAGGGCTATTGGCGGTGAACAAAGCTCGCGGCTTTCCTGGCATGCTTGGCTCAATAGATTGCATGCATTGAAGTTGGAAGAATTGTCCAAAGGCATGGCATGGGCAATTCCACGGCCAAAAAAAGGATTCCACTATAATCCTTGAAGCGGTGGCCGATCAAGAGACTTGGATTTGGCATGCATTCTTTGGAATGCCTGGATCTTTGAATGACATCAATGTTGTCAACCGGTCACCACCGATGAATAAGATTGCAAATGGTGAGTTGCCACCGGTGCAGTTTGTAGCAAATTGCCGTACATACAACTATGGCTATTATCTAGCGGATGACATCTATCCAAAGTGGCAAACCTTTGTGAAGCCGTTGAAAAGCCGGAAGGTAAGAAAAATCTTGATTTCCACAATGCTCAGGCGGCGGCTAGAAAAGATGTGGAGAGAGCTTTTGGGATTTTGCAAGCCCAATTTGCTATTGTCAGAGGACCGGCTAGATTTTGGGATCAAAAAATGCTTTGGTACATCATGCATGCTTGTGTGATCATGCACAACATGATCATCGAGAATGAGCGTTGGCAAGATTTATACTACTCACAGTATGAGCTCTTGCGACATCCCGTGCGAGTCCGACGGAGGGCTGAAAGGGTGGCCCGTTTTGTTGCCTCCTATCATGCCATCGGGCGTCCCCTAGCGCACAATGATCTTCAGAAGGATCTCATTGAGTGATGGGCATGGCATGAACGATAAAGAGCATGATTTCTGCTGAACGATAAACTATTTGTTTGGATTGTAATAACGAAATTGAACTATTTATTGTTGATTTATTTTTGTTTAATTTGATCATTTTTGCTTCTATTTGAGACGTATATGTTGTTTGTGCGAGTCGCGCGCGCTGCATTTTAGCGCGACTGTTGGAGCCAGCGCTGCCGGCCGTACAAAATCAGGCAAACGACGTGTGTCAAACTAGTTTTTAGCGCGCCGCGTGAAGCGCGGCTGTTGAAGATGCTCTAACGAATTAACAAGTTCTGTTTGTTTGCATGTGCGTCCTCATGTGTTCGACTGATTCTGCTCATTTGCTATTTGTCAGGTTCTTGTCATGGTCTCCCTACCCGAACCACACCAGGATCGCACCTGCTGTTCTTCCACGTATGTCGTGTGCTGTGTATATACGTACATCTAACTGTGTATACTTTCCCGCCAAAAAAACTGTATATACGCACCTGCTGTTCTTTCTTGACGCATCATCACGCGTATCATGCGTGAACGGTTGGACGTACTCACGTGCATCTCGGCCGATTGTGTATTTCTTATATATATAAACATATAAAAAATGCAGCAAGCCTGCACGCATACATGTATGATATACCAGGAAGGACGGCTCTTTTTCCATTGTGGTTGCGGGACAGGCAGCACTAGCTACAAATCAGCGGTCATGTCTCCCGTGCAGCGATCTCAGAGCATCTATAGCCAGATGTCTCAAATCCTTTCTTATATGTCTGCGGAGGTGTTCGATCAGTGATCAGAGAGAAGAGAGAAGGAAAAAAGTGATCTAATCGTATTCCTCATATTGTCCCTATACGTCCGGGCTGTCACCGAATGATATGGACATGAGGGTTCGTGATGCACCGGACGCGTCTAATCAGTCCATTACGTAGGACGCGGCCCCATCCCAAACCACCTTTTCTCTTTCTTTATTCATTATTTTCTTCTCTTTCTTCATCTTCACCAATTACGTGCAAGTGACCGGACATATAAGAAACAAAAAAGAAATTATGGCTGGGTGAACGGATAAATAGGGGCTCAAAACGGACACGGCCGGTCACTGATTGGGCGCGTCCGCAGGTGTTTAGGGGTCATATTTGCTATGTCCGGCTGTAGACGCTCTCACATTTCAAGCAACCATGACGCAGCGCGACAGAAAGGGGGACACAATAGCATATTACCATTTTTTGTTTGACCCTTGCGATTTCCATTAGAGAAATTAAATGGTTCATCTAAGAACAAACTACTACAGAAAAGAAATTATTCTTAGAGCATCAACCGGCCCACGGCTACACACCTGATGAAACAAAAGAGCAGGACAATGGCGCAGTACAAAAGATAACCAGGTTTGAGGCAACCTTATTACACCAGAAACTAAAGAAAATGCAGCTAAGACGACCGCAAAGGTTCAGCAAAGTCTTTCATCACACTCCTTGTCGGAGGTTGGGTGCGACATATGCCAAAGAATGGCTTATCATGATGGGGGCGAGTAGAACGTCGCCGGTGCCTGGAAACGGGATGAGGCGAAGGCAGGCACGCCGGCGGATCTTACGCAGCTTCAGGGCTCTCTGTGGAGATAATACCCCTACTGCTGCTCTGCGGGTCTCCGCATGATCACTATGGCAAAGTGGGTACAAGGTTGCTCCTTGAGCTGTTCGAGGTGAGGAAGGAGAAGGGCACGGCTAGCTCTTCTTTTTCCTCTATGTGTGTCCAAAACTATTAGGGTCCAACCTCTTGCATGGGTGCCCCGGGGGGTTATATAGGCCTACCCCGGGGCACAATGGTAATCCGGGCGCGGGTCCCGACCGTCTGTCTCTCTGGTCACCGTCTTCTCCGCATTGCCGGGCCCGCCGACTAGTGGGCCCCGCCGACAGTCGACATGGGGCCGACAAGCCTTGTCCGCCTTGGAGTGGGTCTTTGCCGGCTGCGGATTAATGTAGCCGCGCCTCTAATGACGCGGGCTTGGTCATGGGGTCATGGCAACACTGCCGCCGCCTGACGGGCGATCACTGTTGCCATTCCCTGTCTTGTCTTGTTAAGGGCGTGCGGAGCCCATGGGAGGGGCCGGCCGACTTGGGGGCCGACTCCAACGGGTCCGTCTTGTGGCGCTCTCGCCGTCTTCTGCACTCCCGCCGTCGGGAATCGCCAATCTTGGTCGCATGCAGACAGGCCGTCGTGGGCTCAGGCGCCGCCCGCAGGTTGATGTCGAGGCCGACATGGCAACAATGTCGCGGACGGAGATCTCCGTCGATCTGGCGCCTTGTGGCCATGCTGCCCTTAGTGAACGGGGCAAGGATGGGCGCGGCGGCCGTACCCGTCCGTCCGTGGTTGCGTAGGCAGGAGGTGGTTGGAGTCGCGGGCCGGCTCCCCATAGTCGGCTTCTCTGGAAGCCGCCAGTTGGGAGTCGGCTTATCTCGAAGTCGTCTCTAGGACTCGGCCGTGAGGGGCAGTCAGCGGCTCGGCCGCTGACTCTCAGAAGGCGGCTCTTCGTCTTGGGGTCTTGAGGGGCGCAGCCTGCCCCGATGTCTTGAAAGGTCCGGGGGCTCGGGTCCGCCAACCCGTGGCCCATTACTCTGACAGTAGTCCCCGAAGCTGGTGAGGCGCCGAGGGCAACACGTCGAGGAGCCTCAACAGTTTCATCCCGACGGTGGAAGGATCTGGGCCTTGCTCGCCGTCTTCCCCTAGGCCGACTAGCTGGAGTCGGACTCGTAGGAGGCCGTCTTGCTCCTCAAAAGGGTTTTGAAAGTCGCAGCGGGAACCAGGCAGCGTGCTCGAGCAGCTTCCGGGCGGCCCGTTGCTGAGCCGTCGTGGCGACGCCACGCCGGCAGGCAGTCTCACCCCACGCTGCGTGTGACGAGACAGGCCGTCAGCGGGACCCGCTACTACCGTGCCTCGACGCGAACGGATCCGTTATGCGTCGCGGGCGGTTGGGGTTCCCACGTCGTTATCAAGGCTGCGATAACCCGTGGGTTAATGTAACGCCCCGATTCAATCGTACACTAATCATACACGCATAAGCGTATGCGATCAAGATCGAGGACTCACGGGAAGATATCACAACACAACTATAAAAATAGAAAAAGTCATACAAGCATCATAATACAAGACAGGGGCCTCGAGGGCTCGAATACAAGTGCTCGATCATAGACGAGTCAGCGGAAGCAACAATATCTGAGTACAGACATAAGTTAAACAAGTTGCCATAAGATGGCTAGCACCAACTGGGATACAGATCGAAAGAGGCGCAGGCCTCCTGCCTGGGATCCTCCTAAACTACTCCTGGTCGTCGTCAGCAGGCAGCACGTAGTAGTAGGCACCTCCGGGGTAGTAGTCGTCATCGACGGTGGCGTGCTCGCTTCGGGCTCCATCGTGCAGTCGCAGCAACCGGGTAAAGAAAGGGGAAAGGGGGAACAAGGCAACCGTGAGTACTCATCCAAAGTACTCGCAAGCAAGGAGCTACACTACATATGCATGTATATATGTGTAAAGGGCCATATCGGTGGGTGAATCAGAATGCCGAATAAGAGGGGATAGCTAATCTGTTGAAGACTACGCTCGGTAGCCTCCGCCTTTGACATGTAGCGTAGAGTAGATCAAGTCCTCCAAGTAGCATCACATAGCAATAATCCTACCCGCGATCCCTCCTCGTAACCACGAGAGAGCGACCACTGGTTGTATCCGCACTTGGAAGGGTGTGTTTTATTAAGTATCCGGTTCTAGTTGTCATAAGGTCAAGGTACAACTCCAAGTCGTCTTGTTACCGAAGATCACGGCTATTCGAATAGATTAACTTCCTGCGGTGCACCACATAACCCAACACGCTTGATCCCATTTGGCGGACACACTTTTCGGGTCATGCCCGCCGCAGAAGATCAACACGCCGCAGCCCGACCTAGGCCAACAGAGCGCCAGCACGCCGGTCTAAACCTAAGCGCCAGGGTCCGGGCCCATCGCCATATAGCACACCTGCACGCTATGCGAACGCTGGCCGAAGGCACCTAGCAACCTCCATTACAAAGGAAGTCACGTTACGCGGTCCAATCTGGCGCCGCTTTCGATCGGCCAGCGTCCACGAAGGCTTCGGTTGATACCATGACGTCGAGTGCCCATAACTCGTCCCGCGTAGTTGGTTAGTGCGTATAGGCCAGTAGCCAGACTCAGATCAAATACCAAGATCTCGTTAAGTGTGTTAAGTATCCATGACGCCGACCAGGGCCAGGCCCACCTCTCGCCTAGGTGGTCTCAACACCTTACATTGCTCCGCCACAAAGTAACGATCGGGGCCGTCGGGGAACCAGGCCCACCTCTACCGGGATGGAGCCACTGTCCTTTCAGCCCCCATCTCCGAACAAGATTATCACATGTAATGAAATAGTGTAAAGTATATAGTATATGCCCGTGATCACCTCCCAAGTGATCACACCAAAGAGTATAGCATGGCGGTCGGACAAGAGTGTAGGGTCCTTGATCGAACACTAGCATCCTATACTAAGCGATAGGATAGCGGTAAAGGTAACAATGTAGTAGCAAGGACAAAGGCTATGCAAAAGTATAGGATTAATCAAAGCAAAGAACATGCTACACTACTCTAATGCAAGCAATATAGAGAAGAGTAGGCGATATCTGGTGATCAAAGGGGGGGCTTGCCTGGTTGCTCTGACAAGAAGGTGGGGTCGTCAACACCGTAGTCGATCGCGGTACCAGCAGCAGCATCAGTCTCGAGGTCTACCGGGGAAGAAGAGGGGGAAGAAACAAAGAATCTGGAGCAAACAAAGCATCACAAAACATAACGAGGCAATCTGGCGGTGCTAGGTATGCCCTAGCGCGGTAGGAGGTGATACCGACGAAGGGGGGAATCATCCGGGAAAGTATCCCCGGTGTTTCGCATTTTCGGGCAGAGGAGCCGGAGGGGGAAAGTTGCGAGTTCGATAGGTTAGGGATGCGTGGAGGACGAACGGGCTGCGTATCCGGGTTCGTCTCGTCGTTCTGAGCAACTTTCATGTTGAAAATAATTTAATCCGAGTTACGGATTAAAAGATATGATTTTCTAAAGATTTACTAATTTCTGGAATTTAATTAATTATTTAAAGTAAGTCGAAAAATGGATTAATGACATCAGCATGATGTCATGCTGAAGTCAGCAGTCAACAGAGGTGTTGACTGGTCAACTGACGTGTGGGTCCCGCATGTCATTGACTGTTAATTAACCTAACAGATTAATTAACTAAACTAGGTGATTAGGTTAATCTAATCAGGATTAATTAAGTTAATTAATTCTTTAATTAATTAACTAATTAATATTTTAATTATTTTATTTATTTATTATTATTATTTAAATCCCTTTTTTTTATTTTTAGTTCTAGGGCTGGAGGCCCCACTTGTCATAGGCCCATAGGGCAAAGTGGATCGGGCGCAACGGGCATGGGCGCCGGCGTGCGAGCGTGGTTACCGGGCCCAACAGGGCGCCCGAAGGGGGGCGCCGGTGAGGCGCAGGGCGCCACCGGCCACCGCACTAGCGTCGGCCAGGCGCAGTGAGGCCTGCAGCGCGACAATGAGGAGGACAAGGCGCGGGGCGACGGTCATGGAGTGGCGACAATGGCGAGGCTGAGGCCGGGCGTGGCATGGTTCGAGGTAGGGCGTGGCGGCAGCGACGGGCGCGGGAGCTCGGCGAGGCAAGGCAGCGACGGCCCGGGCGGAGGCGACGCCGTCCGGCAAGACGAGGCCGGCGCGTGAGGCAGATCCGGGGGGCTCGGCGCGGCGGCGTCGGCGATACGCGCGAGGGCAGCAGAGTGGGGAGGCGGCCAAGCGGGCCGGGTGCGGTCACGCACCGGGCGCTGACGGCGAGGCGCGGCGTGCCGAGCCTTGACGCGGCACGCAAAGGTGTCTGTGAGGAGGAGAGAGGAGAGGTCGGGGCTCACAAGGGAGGCGTGGAACGGGACAGTGTGCTCGGGATGGTCGGGAGGGCCGTCGTGGAGGGGGACGAGGACGGCGTCGTCGTGGAGGAGCAGGCCACGAGGTGGTCCGGCGAGAGGGTTCCGGGCGGCGGTGGCCTCCTTTGGATCCCGACCCAGATCGGGAGAGAGGAGGGGGGCCGACGCGGGGTCGAGGCGATGGGGTGCCCGGCGACTGGGTTGGGGCGCTGGCGTCGCGAGGTGGGGGGGGGGGGAGCGGGCTCGTCCCCGATCCAGATCGGATCAGGAAGGGGAGAGGAGAGGCGTGGGGAGTGGGGGTGACAGGGTGGATGGGTTAGGGTTTTCCCCCTGGTGGGGGCTATGGAGGGGAGGGGTTGGGCCGGTCGGTGTGGCCGAATGGGCCAGCCTGTTGGGTCGGCTGGCCCGGGGGGTCCTTTTCCTTTTTGTTGTTTGTTATATCTTTTGTATTTTCTTTATTTTATTTATTTTCTTTTCTGTTTTTAAATCATTTTAAATTACTTAGGCATTTTATAAAAATGGGTTTGTTGCACCATAATTACCTTTGTAATATTAGTACAAACCAAACATTTGTATTTTTATGTTTGAAAACTTTTATTGTTTGACTTAAATTTAAATTTGAATTTGGATCGGTTCTGAACTAACGCGAGATTATCAACAATAATCGAGGTGACGTGGCATCATTAGCGGAGGATTACTGTAGCGTAACTATCCGGGCGTCACAATTCTCCTCCACTACAAGAAATCTCGTCCCGAGATTTAAGAGGTGGAATAAGGGGGAAAGGTCTGGTTACGAAATCCTAACGAATCTTCTCGGTCTTGGTTGCTCTTCTCGAAGTGGTCGATCCATAGCTACCGATGTCTTCATTTCTCTGCTTCAGGTCATCATGATGTAGTTGTCGTCCTTTCTTCGGGGGTCTCATCGTACTTATGAAAAATGATCAAGGTTATTTTCAGAGGAACTGACCTCTACAAGGTCATGTATATGGTAGAGAACATCAGGGAGGGTGATTTAATAGTAACTCTAATTGAAACTTAAGAAATTATCGAGAGCAAAGTAAGGAGGTGAAAAATAGAAGTTTTCAAGCGCTTAGGCAATCGTTCGTTGCCTAAAACGAAGTGTGAAAGAGGGTTCAAAGCAATGGGAATAAGTATTGTGTCTGATACCATAATAGATCACTAGGCAGGTGGCCCGTGAATTACATGCGAAGTCAAACGTGGGGAATAACTTTGACAATAGGTTGTACAGGAGAGTCAGGTTTCGATCATGTGGAACTATGGGTTATGGGCCCACCATGTGGTTAAAGTAGGAGGGGCGGACACGTCTTGCGTGATCATGCAAGCAAGGCATGTCAGGGGGTAGCCCGTCGATTATGTCGGTAACAACGTCGATACCCAGGGCGAGGGACGAAGAGAACTATTTTCCTGCTCGTTGAACGAGGCGGACCAATAGGCAAAGTTCCCGTCCATCGGTGGCTACCGGAATGTCATCAACAGTAGAAACAGGGTCTTACTGACAGAGTTGTACACCGAGGTGTTTACATAAGCAGGAGAACAATACTGTTTAAATTATATAGACCTCAAGAAAGGTTAAACCAACCAATGGAAAGGAAAATAAGATTACCAGATTAAACAGAACAATGGAAAGGAAAATGTGTTTAAACACATATTTCAAGGGTATATCCTTCCCAAGGACAAGCAGAGCATGATATCCATGACAGGATATAATGTAGAAAACTCTTTAGGTAGGGGAGAGAAATTTCATGACATTACCCATACAACGGTGTTTTGGATAATTGATAAAGAAACATTTAGCATTGGGCTTTAAATGTTCTTATTGAAAATCGGAATACCATAACATGCTTCGAGATAGCATTGACATGGTCTTTAAGCAAAGGTCAGACTTTGAATACACAAAGGATCCATCAGGATAACTTATTAAACAAGGCATTCAATTTCCTCATGGAAAAATGGTTAACCTTGTCAAAAAGGAAACTATTTCGCTAGGTCCTCCGGTCAGGTATGCTAGGCATGACATCACCTTACCGGGTCTAATAAAGACCAAATATATAACTCTTGGAAATATGTCCCAACCATCATATCTGACCGAGATCCGGATCTGGTTGGTGTCAGGATACCTCAGACTCATGATGCCTGAGAAGAAAAGGTGCAACACAAATAGACGAAATGACATTTCAAGATTCTCAGGAAATGAACCATGGGAGCGGGTTCTTGAAGCAATAGTTCATCCTTAAACCAAGGAGGGGATGAGAAGGTGGCTGATGGGCTCAGCGACAATTCATCGAGAATTCCAAACGGATGGCTTTCCACAATAATGTGAACAAGAGGATGACACTTGTCAATTCAAATGATATAATGTCGTATGCTCAAGAAGAACATACACAGTTAAACATTGGATGAGAGGTGCACCCGAAATATGGGTTGGGTTGCACGACCAACGTTGGAATGATGATTCAATAATCAATAGTCTAAGAATGAACTGTCGATCGTTAACTTCAAAGCAATAGGGTTGCTAGAAGTACAGATCTCAAGCAGCATCGTCAGCATATTGGTATCCCGGTTAAAAACAACACGGGGACCAAGGAAGAATGGTGGTGGTGAGAAGTATCATCATACTGATAATTTATAAGAGGTGGAGCAAACCCCACAATATTCTCGACATAAAAGACAGTAATACTTCAAGGCAGAACACAACACTAGTTGGAGAGCAAGTTGTATTCATAATGTGGACAAGTCGCGATGTAAGGAAGTCAAGGGTGTTGTCGGTGGCAACACAAATTACCAAGGGACAAGGATGGTACTTATCATCATGAATTGATCGATGTCACGAAGGAGTCAATGTTGATGATGATCACAACAATTTTTTTGAGATTTCATGAGGATGTAATCGATCGTGATGACATCAAGTCAAAGGAATGATGAATCAAGAGGTCAATGGAAGCACAGTGCGACACAAACTCGAAATCAAGCTTGCTTTTCAAGGTGAAATGATATGACAAGGAAAATCAACATAAGCTTAGCTCATCGTCAAGTGGTGCTCCGAGAATAAGGACCAGGTAGCATGCTTAAAATCACCACGACAATGATATAGCCATACAGGCTAGGAATGGCGTGATCGGGTACAAACTCGTACTTTAAGAAGATTATCAAGTATCGTTGAACCGTAGTGCAGACTCGGTTCAGTTATCGGTTTCTTTGAGTGCTTAATAACTCAGAGCCCATGAAAAATTGTAATCAATGAGTATGTAGTACTTGAAGAAGAACTCATAAGAAGTTAAGTAGTTCCAAAATAATCACTATATACCAGGGGGGTAATACTGACTGACGGATCAAAGTAGAGGTTGGACTGGGTATTGCTCTATAGAAGACAAGTGCTTAAACTTGCACAGAAATGGTATTTAAAGGAGAACATGGTCGGAACCATGATTGCAAAGGATCAATTCAGCTATACCAAAGGATATTATATCAAGGAAATAGTTACAAGAAGCTTCCATGATAGGTTCCACCTCGGGTCCATGGGCATGAACACAAAGTTCAAGGTCGACTCCCACTTCTCCAAAGCATAACCTTACATTCACTTCTCGTTTCAATAATGGCATTAGTGTTGAAAGTTTTACCTGGTGAAATACCAGATGAGTATGACCCGTGAAAACTTCCGAGTTCACACATAGTAAGGAAGGCATAGGTTCAACCCATCAGGGCATCTTACGAACATATACCACAAACTTCGGGGTAAATAATACAAGCTCGAAAGTAGAGCATTGTTCAAAAGCACAAATAAAATAATTTCATTTAAAATAATTAAAGTAAAGGGTTTATTTTACCCTGAAACGG